>MU227175.1:1507596-1533645 GCA_018584345.1 Thuja plicata
AAGTACTAGGAAAGATGACACCAGAGGAAGCTTTCACAAGTAAGAAGCCAGATGTCAGTCACTTCAGGATATTTGGAAGTTTGGCATATTGTCATATTCCAGGTGACACCCGTACCAAGTTAGATCAGACTGCAGAGAGGGGGTACTTTTTTGGGTATAGTGAAACCTCAAAGGCATGTCGGATATTCATTCCAGGGACCAGACGAATCATTGTTCGGCGTGATGTCAAGTTCATGGAGGACAAGGCATTTAGAAGGTCTAGAGATTTGTCAGCAGAAAATCAAAGTAAGCAGCCAACAGAAGCTCCAAGGGTAGCTCAACTGAGTCAAGGGCAACAAAGCTCAAGTACAGTTACTAGTACAAGTGTAGACTCAGGTGATGAGAGTTTGCAGAGTATGGAGCAACTGGTGCAACAGGAAATGCATCAAGAAGATATGGAGGTTGATATTTCATCCTCTACAATTGGTAGCTGGAGCCATGAGGTTCAACAAAGGGATACTCAAGAGTTTGTGGGAACTCCTAGGAGGAGTACAAGATCAAGGAAACAACCAGCCAAGTTTAATGACTATGTGGCTTTAGTTAGTCAGTTGGTAGATAGTGAGCCTTCCAGTTATTAGGAAGCTGCACAACATCAGGTTTGGCGAGATGCGATGGTTGAGGAATATACCTCAATAATGTAGAATGATGTGTGGGAGGTAGTGCCTAGACCAACATATAGGGCAGTGGTTAGATCATGCTGGATCTACAAGATCAAGCATGGTGCCGATGGTAGCATCAAGAAATACAAGGCAAGGTTTGTGGCTAACGGGTTCTCTCAGAAAGAGGGAATAGACTATGAGGAGACATTTTCTCTAGTGGCCAGGTATACTTCTATACGAGCTGTGATCTCATTTGCACCACAGATGGGATGGAAAATCCATCAAATGGATGTCAAGACAACATTTCTTAATGGTGAGTTAAAGGAGGAGGTATACATAGAACAACTAGAAGGCTTTGTAGCACATAGAAAAGAGACCCACGTGTGAAGATTGAAGAGAGATTTGTATAGGATCAGATATGTTCAAGGTGAAGGTATACAGTTGATAGGCTGTACTAATGCAGATTGGGCAGGCAGTACGACAGACAAGAAAATCACTTCAGGGTGTTGCTTTAGTTTGGGATCAGGAGTTGTCTCCTGGTTTAGCAGGAAGAAGAAGTCTATGGCTCTGAGTTCTACAGAGTTAGAATACATTGCAGCTAGCATGGCGATGTGTGAAGCTATATGGCTTCACAAGTTGCTATTAGCCTTGTTTGCTCAGAAGGTTGAGACTACGGTGATACACTGTGACAATCAGAGTTGCATCAAGTTGATTGAGAATCCGGTGTTTCATGATAGGTCGAAACATATTGACATCAGGTATCACTTCATCAGGATTGTGTACAATGAGGGATTGTTCAGCTACAGTACATACCTATAGAGGAGCAGGTAGCAGACATTCTAACAAAGGCATTGGGGAAGGCGAAATTCATCTTCTTTAGAGATAAGTTGGGTGTCCTGCAGAACAACTTCCTTGCTAAGAGGGGGTGTTAGTTTGTTAGCTTGGACAGTTGTCCCACCACTTTCTAACAATAATTAATTAATTATTAATTATTTGTTTGTTTGATTTCCCTAGGTGACAACTTGCAACAACTTGCAATTAAATTTTTGATTGGTTGTTGGGTTGTAATTTATCTCAGCTGTTGATTGAGAATTGATCTCGGTCGTTGGTTTACCAATGAGGGTAGTATAAAAGGGGGTCTAGGGGCATTTGGAGAGACATCAATCACATCACACCACCACAAGTTGAAGAGCATTTGCAGTGTTAGCAAATGAGTTTGCAGTGATAACAAACAGTCTTGCAGTATTAGCAAGGGCACAGTGATAGCGTTGGGGATAGCAGTGGAGGAATATCAGCAGGAGGAGTTAGGAGATTGTGTGAGTTATGCCAATGAGAGGCAAGGAATTTTGTATCTCTTAATTTGCTGAAGATTAATATATATTTCTCATATGCAGTACTGGTTTTCCCTTCGGGGTTTTTCCAGGGATAATTGTCCAAAAATATTGTGTTCTTTGTGTTGCATATTTCCTTTCGTGTTTTTATTGGTGAAGTTGCAGTTGTGTTATTTTTCGATATAAGCTATGAATTTATTTTCAGCAGTTAAATAATCTTTATAAGATAGGAGATTAATAATCAGTGACTGCAATAGATTTTTCACAACACTTTAGCCTTTGGGCATTTTGTATGTTATTTTTTTTAATATCACATATATATTGACAATGAATTCTAAATTATGAATGCATTTTGAGCATTGGATTTGTTGACAATTGAGTATTGAAACAATGAAATATTGTATGTTAAGATTCAATGATTTTTAAATGATATGCTTTATCCATATTTATGTAGGAATGTAATGAATATATGCAAATTTTCTTATGTATTTTAAATTTTCCTTATATTTTATATAGTCGTCCCCTTTTTCATTTCCTTTCCATCTCCAAACTTAGAAAAAATATTTGCCATCCTAAAAACTCATACCCATGTTCCCCATTGTCCCCATCCTAAAAACGTGGGGTAACACTAGCTAATAGTAATGTATTCACTTTGTGGAAGTTTTAGTTACATAATTTAGATACACAATTAGTTATTTAAATGCTATTAGATTAAAGGGATCTCCTTATCTAAGTTTGATAAACCTACATAGTTTGTGGTATGAATTTCTATCTTGATCGCAATAATTGGTATAGACCTCGGTAGTTGACAATTTGTATTGATCAAATCAAACACGTTCTTCCTTACCGATAATGATCCATAAGTGAGACACTTAGGTCATTAAAATTTTAGATAGCCACAACTTCAAAATATTGTAGCTTAATCACCTTCTCATATGCGAACACTTCTCCTTTGTTAAGTGATGAGGTATCTCTATTTGATTATTAAGGCATTTTTCAAGTCGTTTGTACCAATAAACTTATAGTGATTATGCCACTAAATTTTTTGAATTTTTAATCATAGATTCTTCTTAACTGATTGATTATCTATCAATGATTAATACAATCACAATTTGTCCTCCTTGAAGTTGCAAATGTAGTAGATTGGAATTTGAGTCATACAGTGGTGTGTAGAATGTTGAGAAGGCTCCATGCACTAGGTGTGGTTACCTCTTGAAGAATGTTTTTTCGCCTTCTCAAAGATAAATTGCGACTATTTGGTGCATGTTCTATATCTCAGTCACTTGAAATATTCAATGTTGACCCAATTAATATTTATGATTTGTGACTATCATGTGAGGATATCTGGCCTTACTGTATCAATCAATGTAGAGTATTAGATGTTGTCAAGCTCAGTGTTCAACTATGATGTAATGAGTTCATCATAAATCCATAACAACCTCTCACCAATTCTAGTGTAGATGTTCAAGCAATGCTCTAGAATTTGAAGCTACAAATCATTTCCTGAGAGACTTCACGATTTGCAAAAGAGCCTAGGGTGAGGTGAACCCACAAAAACTTGAATAATGCCACGCTCGTAGAGCTACAATAGAAATGATTATTGACTACCAAATATTTGATGCTTCATTTTCTTCAAAATGATCCCTTTTTATACTACCTCAAATGACCATTTTCCCTCTAAAATGTTCTGATTTGAAATGGACCTTTAGGAGAGAGTTAATAAAGTGGTCCTAAATTGAATAATACTTTAATTCAACAGGTCCTCCTATTATTAAATTAATATTGTTCTTTAAAATAATTTTTTAGGAGAATAATATTAACTAATTAAATTCTCTTGTAATAGTTAATAACCTATGAGAATTAGAGAGGTTATTAATTTAATTCATTTTTTATCAGTTTAGATGGGATATCCCAGTATCCCCTTCCTAGAATTTCTTTCCCACACACAATTTCAGATTAGGATGTTGTAAATCTACCCATTCTCCAATATAACATCTTTGGTCGGTAATCCTTCCACTGGATGAGATATTTATGATATTTTTTTTCCTTATCTTTCTCTCTCTAATGTCCACAATCTCCTTGAGGACCACCATTATTTTGTCTTCATCATTAAGAGGCAGAAGCTCCACTAGAGCAATGATTTGCTGCCCAAGTGCCTTTTTGAGGAAAGAAACATGGAACACTTTGTTTATCATTCTTCTCTCTAGTAACTCCATCTCATATTCCACCTCACCCATTCACCTAATAATCCTATAAGGACTGTAGAACCAAGGATTCAATTTATTCACACCACTTTTCTTAAGGGATAATTGTCTATAAGGTTGTAGGTGAAGGTAAACCAAGTCTCTCAACTCAAAACTATGCACAACTATGTGCCTATCTACATACATGTTTGTTGATTCTGACTGTGCTTTAAGTATCCTTAAGGGAATTAAGGATGTCTTGATGTTCGTGTATCTAATCCTTATCCTTTGGTGCCTTTCCTTCTTCAAATTTTATTTCAAAAGATTATGTAGCCTCAAACCCATATAGCACCTTGTAGGGTGGCATCCCAATACACATATGATATGTGGTAATTTAGCAATACTCAATTAGGGGAGTCATCTGATCCATGACTTCTGCTACCCTACCTCTTAATTGTGTAGATGACCCTCAACCCAGTTTGTCACAATCTCTATCTTCTAATCAGTTTAAGGGTGATAATTGGTACTCAGGTTTATCTTGGCGTATATCAATTTAGAAATTTTTGTCCAGAAGGTACTAAGAAATGTACTATCTCTATCACTGATAATGTTCTTCAGTATCCCGTGCAATCTAAAATCTTCTCAAAAGAACAATTATGCAATAAGGGTTGTCTTGTACTCAATCAAGATGGTGAAGAAGTGATCCTACTTGGTCAATCGGTCGATCACCACAAATATAAAATCCTTTCAATGAACCTTAGGAAATCTTGTGATAAAATCCATTGAGATACTCTCCCACTCTTGCTCTGGAATAGGTAAGGGTTGTAGAGATCCCACTAGAAATATATGCTTTGATTTTTTTATAGGTGGTACGCTTGCAAATAAAACATATGATTCCATCTTTGAGGCCTTTCCAGGAGAACCTCTTTGATCTGTAGATATGTCTTGAAGTGCCTTGGATGTCTAGCCAATGGCATCTCATGAACTACCCTCAGGATCTATTATCCTTCAATTTATACTTTGGGACCAATTAATCCTATCCTTGTAGTATATGTTGTCATCTACTACCTTGTACCTGTCATCATGAATTTGTTCATCTATAAACTCAAAGAAAAAAGCATTTTTGGAATACTCAACCATAAAATGAGCCTTTCAATTTGTTGAAACTTCTGAAAAAGAAGATACAACAAGTTTCTTAGATAAGGTATCGATGAATATGTTCCTTTTTCCCTTCACATACTTAATATTGAAATCATACACCTATATCTTACTCATTTCTATTGCCTTTCATTCAAGGCATTTTGCACCAAGGAACATCTCAAATTATTAAGATTGAACTTGACCACGAACCTCCTACCAACCAAATATAGTCCAAATTTTTCCAAATGTGCATGATTATGAAAATTTCCTTATCATAAATAGAGTGTAATCTCTTGGCATCCTTAAGCTTCCTACTCTCATAGGCGACGGGGTGATGGTTATGTGTTAAGACTAACCCAATACCCTCTCCTAATGTGTCACAATCAAGCGCAAAGGGCTCAATGAAATCTGGTAATGTAGGTACTAGACAAGTGCTCATGGCCTCTTTCAACTTATTGAATGCCTTTTGTGTGTCCTATGCCTATTTGAATGATCCCTTCATAGTGATATCAGCCAAAGGAGCTCCTAGATATGAAATTCCATTCACAAATCTTTTGTAGTAGTTGCATAGGAAAAAGAATCCTTGCAACTTTGTGAATGTTCTTGGTGGTGGTCAATTGAGGATTGCTTGAACCTTGTTCTTCTACACTTGTAGTCCTTATGTGTTTATTATGTGCCCTAAATATAGAATCTTTATCATATAAAAATCATACAAGAATTTCCTCAGATTCTTGTTGAAGACATAGTTCATGCAGAATTAAAATGTGGTGGGTACATTGGTCAATCTAAAGGGCATACAAAGAACTCATAATTCCTATAGTGACACCTAAAAGTTGTCTTATGACCATCATATTCTTACACTTGAATTTGATGATATCCTAATCAGAGATCTACCTTTGAGAAGAAGACAACCCCATGTATCTCATTAAACAACTCATCAATCTATGTTATTTGGTACCTATTTTTTATTGTATTCTTATTTAAAGTGTGATATTTAATACACATTGTGAGAGTCTCATCCTTCACCAACACAACTAACGATGAAAAAGGACTCAAAGTACGCCTGATGTGTCCCATGTCAAATAGCTCATTAATTTCCTTTTCAATTTCATCTTTGAATTTCTTGGGATTCTTGTAAGGAGTAGTGATGACCGGCTTGGCACCCTCCTCTAACTCTATAGCGTGTTCAAACCCTCTATTAGGTTGTACCCTAAGGGGAATGTCATATAAAATCAAACTATGTCTATCCAACACTTTTTGAAGCTTATTATCATGATAATACTCAGGCATGTTGTCCAAGGTTTTATAAGGAACCAAACACTGTGCTTCCTATGCCACATTATCATGTCTAAATATCACCTCTATGTTATTGGTTGAAATGACTTTGGATCCCCTATTAGACATGCCTCTCAAAACCACCTTCCCATCCACCTTGAATATAAACTCTAGGTTCTTGAAGCACTGGGAATATTTATTAAGAGACCCTGTCCATTGAATGCCCAAAATAACATCTATGTCATCTAATGCAACCACATAAAATTCATCGGTAATTGTGTAGTTGCATAGGTGATTCTTAACAAAGGAACCATGTGATTACAAGGAATTTAATGGCTAATATAAACCTTTACATCAAATAATTCATGTTTTATTACTTGCAACCCTCTCTTGGAACCAAGGTAGCGTTAATAAAATTGTGAGTAGCAAATGTATCAAGCATAACAATGCCTTTGCCTTTTTTCAACACCTCCCACCTTAAAATTTTTATATCATGGCGTTTTGGATAAGGAAAACATTGTCCCACCTCTCATATCCATAGAGTTTGACTTATTTATCGGATGTGGCTCCTCATCTGACTCATCAGATTCATTCTCAACATGGTCCTCTTCACTATTCGATATGATCTCAATGTAGCGAATCTTCCCCTTTTCAAGATATCTTTGTCTTGGTGCACATGGCTCCTTGAAGCTAAACCATAAATTCCCCCTTCACAAGTATTGCCTAGTTGCCTAATCTAATTTGTTCTTCCATGGCCAAACATTCTAGAGAGGTCTTTCTTTTTTCCTTTTGTGTAATGAGTCCCTTTGATAGGGTTTGACTCTTTGAAGATGTAGAGGTCATTTCTTATGCTTTCTTAATTTCCTCCTAGAGTAAGCTTGGGCCATGAGACTAGACCTAACTGGTAAATGGGTCCATAAATCCATCCATGAATAGAGAAACTAATCTCTTGTTTGATATTGTATATCACCAACACTGAGAGCCTCTAAAATTTGTTAATGTATCTATCAACCAAATGTCATTTCTTTAGCTATGCTAACTCCTCGAAGTGGAGTTCTATATTATTCTTGTCGAATCTCTTAATAAGTCTCTCTTTGAAATCAATATATGACATGATTTTATCATGATCCATAATAACCATTATATGATGTCAACACTCATGATAAATCCTATTAAGATGTAGAGATACATATTTTATTGCTTCATCTTTTGGCATAGGGTTAAGTTGAAAGAATGTCCACCTTACATACCTAGGCACATGTTGGAGTCTTCCCTAAACCATCAAAGAAGGGTAGACTAAGCTTGCCAATATTTCTTCCCAAATCATCATTGTAATCTCTATTACCCTTGTTGAGAAAATGCCTCATTCTAAGATACATGTAGTTCTTGAGGGACATATCCGACTATAACATCACATCTAACCAATCCTATTTGATCTACTCCTAAATCTTTCTCAATGTGGGTGCATGACTCTCTTGATTCTCAACTGTTGGTGGAAGACTAAACATCATGGACCTCAAAGTAGTTGTGTTAGTTTATTGGTTTTGAGTCCTTCCATTGATTAAGTTGTCTTCATACCCATTGTTACCCCCATTATTTCCACCTTGATTATTGTTGTTGTTATTCGTCACTTTATGAGTCAACAATTCCAAAAAATAGGTCAATTGATTATTGTTGCATGTTCTTATTGTTGGAAATAATGGAATGGTGTGTACTGAGAGGGGAGGGGTGAATCAGTACTCTTAAATTTTTTTAGTCAATTAACCTTTATCCTTTAGTAATCAATTGCTTGTATTACCAACCATATGTGCTATTCTATCTTTGTGTATGTTATGTCAAATCATAAACTTAATTTGCATGTAAACATTCATAGAAACATTCATGAAATGTATTGACATATGACACAAGATTTGGTAACGTAGAAAACCCCTGTTAGAAGGTGAAAACTGCGGTGGGGAAGAAACCCACAAAAATTCACTATCTGTAGAATGCAAAGGGTCAGTTAAGGCTTACAAGTTTGATCACTTCTGATGATCTTACCTTGTTAGGAGTAACATGTAGAGACTGGTTAAGGTCTACTATGTTAAGAGCTTTAGCAACACTGTTTAGTGTGCACTCGGTTAAGAGATTTACAAAGGATTGTTAAATCCACCTTCTCAAAGGATTTCTTCTATTTACTACACTTGTTCAAATGTAGTCAAAAATATTCATTGACCTAAGTATATGCAATCTATAATTTTTGATTACAGATCCATTAAAGATTACAATATAATGTATCACCTATAGTGACTGATCAATACCTATGTTCTTCTTGGTAGCCTTGGTTCTTGTTCTTGATAACTGATTTCATCTTTGGTTTTTCTTCTACATAAAAATCTATCTCTAATCCATAGAAGTGTCTGTGGCTACAATCATCATCACATCCTTTTGTTCTGATTGATTGCACATCTATTTATACAATGAGTTTTACCTAAATGAGTTTCACGCATAACAATGATAACTCTATGATCAAAGGTTTAAAACTTGACCTTGATCTCCTAGTTTGCATGTTTCTAATCACTTAGACTAATTAAAACAATTACAATTACATTGCTTGTCCCTCAAGAAATGGATTTAAAGCTAATAAAAAAGATAAATATAAAATGCATGTGTTTTATCTAACGTGGAAGTCAGATCCACATTTCTTGGGATTATAATTGTCTCTCGGTAGACTGGTGCTTGGGTTTCTATGTAGTCTATCGGGTTCCTCTGTTATCTGTTCTTTCGGGTTACACTGTAATATGTTTTTCAGGTTCCTCTGTTGGGTTGCTCTGTCGAGTTACTCTGTCGGGTTCCTCTTGTAACATTTTTGGGTTTCAATAGTAAACTATTTCGTCGAGTTCCCTTGTGAACTTGTCTATCAGGTTGCACTAAACCTATCTTTCGGTGTTGATGTTACTGATGGTTCAAAATTGCTTTTCCTTTCATACTAATGGAAAAATATGTCTTCACTGATTCATGAAAGTATCTAATCACTCTTTCGTGTCTCCTCTATCACCCATGTGTATTGTTTTGTTTAATACTTCTTATTGCGGTATTAGATTGTGAATTTTGATGAGCCCCCAGTATGCCTAATTCTATCTCTCTTTTTGAGATCTTATCGAATGAAAATGTTCCCTCAATTATCAATTGTAGTATCTTCTCTCTGTCTTTCACTTGTCCACAATCATGTGCTGGTAGGAAAACTAGCTCTAATACCACTGGAATATCCTTGCCTTATTTCAACAATATTTTGTAAAATCCTTTCAAACATTCCAATGAACATGTCTCACACTAAGGTGATGTATAATTAATATTCAGGAAATTTGAACTTGACTTTCCCAAATAGGTTTGATTCGATAGTATAACATGACCATCAATACAATAAACAAGTTTTCAATTTGGAGAGCTTATAGTAATATATGAACCTGGTTGAAGTTTTAGTTATAGAATTCATATGTACAGTTAGTGATTTAAATGTTAGTGGATTGAACAGATATCTTCATCCATGTTTGATAAAATTTCACAATTGGTAGTTTGAATTCATATCTTTATTGCAATAACTATATCAAAAAACCTAGCAGTTGGCAATTTGTATCATCTAGATTGAACACAAGATCTCTAACAATTTCCACACTATCACAATAGCTTGTTGAAAATTCCTAACAGCCAAGAATTTAAAATTATTGTGGCTCAATCACTTGGTCATATGGGAACACTTCTCCTTTGTTACACAATGACGTGGCTCTAGTCAACCAGTCTTTTTCTGTAATAATGAATGATTTTCTAAGGGGTTTGTGTTAATCAACAAACATGGACTATGCCACTAAAATTTCCAAATTCCCAATCATAGCTCCAGTCTATCATCCTATGTCCAAAATACTAAATGATTACTAGTGGTTTGTACCTATCAATTCACAATTATTATGCAACTTAAATTTTTGAATTCCCAATCATATATCTTTTTTGAGAAATTAATTATTAGTCAATGATTACTACAATCACAATTCATTCTCCCTAAAGTCTCAAATGCACTGGATCAAAATTTGAGTAACACAATTGTTTATAGAATGTCGATATGACTCCATGCATCGGGTGTGACACCCTCCTGAAGAAATTTATATTGCCTTCTCAAACATAGATCAATTTTATGTGGTGCAGGTTCTATAACATAGTCACTAACAATATTTAGTGCCAACCCAATCATCATTAATGATCCACAACTACTTAGAAAGATAAATCTCTTAAAATATAAAACTAGAATACTTTGATATTGTAGATGTTGGAATTAAGGAACACTGAGAGGGGGGTGAATCAATGTTCTTCACTTTTTAACTTTATTAACATGATTCCTTATCCATTTAACACATATGATGAAAAGTAAAATACTGAAGCATAAAGAGCATCCACAACACGATAACACCAAGATTTTTATCATGGAAACCTGGTCAAGGGAAAAACCACGGTGGGGATGAACCCACAAATAAAATAATCTACAAAAGTATTATACCCTATAAAAGGTTTACAAAAGGAATGCACATGCATTCATGCACACTTCCTAGAGCTCACTACTCAAATACAAAAGAGTTTTACTACTTATATGATGATTACAAAATCATAGAGAGATTGAACTGATGCACAACATCTACAAATACCAAAAGTATTTCTAGTTAGGTCCAATACATTGATTTCATACAATTCATACTATATCTTTGATCTACTATGACTTGGACATCAAATCATCATTTATCCACACATTACAGATATGTTTCATACCAAAATGATTGTAGATATTGATCTTAAATACCCACTACACAAGATTTAATTATTTGCAATTTGGCTCCAAGAACACTTAACCAAATAATGTAATGTGTATGATCATTCAGCTAGATCTATATGAAAATCTCAATGTTGACCAAAAAAATTCAGCATACGCTATCCCACAAGTTGGCCAATCATCCTCAAACACAGAAACTCATCACCAAAACTGATCTGATAGATCTGCATAAGGATCTACCCTATTTTTTTTCTTCATTGTTTAACCAAAAATTGATATACAAATCTTTATAACTCAAACACAACATAACATCAAACATTGCGAATCTGGAATAAGGTACAATATGCATTCAAAATTCTTCCTCTAGGTTTACATCTCAAAATATCAAACATAGAGTACTCACTGGATGAAACAATGAATACTGTTAGACTGCACTGAACTCCACAAGGCTTAGCCGAATCTCCAGACATACTTCCAGTTGGATCAAAATCTATCATGCAAATGGGTGCACTAAGATTCGTTTCCATTAATGGAAACACCCAAACATCTGTGCAATGTCTCTTATCAATAAATAGACCCCTAAAACTGACCTATTGCTCGTACACAGTGATTTTACTAATATTTCTCTTAAATTATTAAATAATATTTATTATTTAATTAATTTGCATGCTTCTACTATATTCTAAATTCAAATTTACAATTTATCCCTAATTCCATAATTAAGTAACTTTAATTATTTATTTAAATATTAAGCATCTAACTAAACATTCATCGGTTATTTTGTTATTATTATTAGGTCCAAGATTACTGAGAGGGGGGGTGAATCAGTAATCTAACGATTCCAACTTATCATTAACCATTCAACCACTTGCATCAATAAAAATTCATTGCATGAAAAACTTAAGCAATAAGAATAGACATTCACAATCATGCAACACAATAACACCAAAGTTTTTCTCGTGGAAACCCAACTGGGTGAAAACCACATGTGGGGATGGCACCCACTAAAATTTTCACTCTTCTGAAGTATGCCTGGTTTAGAGCTTAGCCCTGTTGAAAGATTACAATAATGCTCGGTTAAGAGCATGACCCTATTAGGAGTCACCTAGTCAATGGATTTACCTCTAACCCTATTAGGAGCTTTACCCTATTAGGAGTAACCCGATTAAATGATTTCAACCCCTAATTAAAGAGTCACCTGGTTAAAGGATTTACAATTTAGACCTATTAGGATCTACCCGATTAATGGATTTAGCTTGATGAAGTTGTTAGGATTTAGCTTGAGAAAGTAGCACTTATTTTTCTTATACAAATCCAGTTCAAGCTCAATCTCTGCTACACATACAAATAATCTTCTCTCTTCTGTCTTCTCTCTCAATCGCACCTCTGCATCCACGATCTACACTTGTCTATTTCAACACTTTTCATATTTATAAAATACAAGTACATTAGGGAAAATAACCGCCTTAAAATTCATTTTACAATATTTCCCTCTTAATGATCTATCTGCAAAACATGTTACAAATCTAGAACACTTTCTAACAAACTTAGGTCATCCTTTTAATTCATCGCACATCGATTTGAAAAATCAAAGTCAAACCAAAATACATTCTTCAATGTTCTTGCATAACCTCCATTAAATCCGATCTCAACAATCACAAACATGCCAACTTAACAATCCTCATCGATCAGCAACAACACCACGATCCCTCGGACACATTAACACTTATAGAAAAATGGTGCAACAGCATCAGTCAAGGATCTAACTGACGGTTCTAAAGAACACCTTTAACTCTTTGTTGAACACCATTCTATCACTTGAAACATTGCCTTCCTATCATCAAAACATGATGCGGTCACAACCACAATCTCATGACATATCCAAGATACACATATTATGACCACAACATCATAATCAAGACATTGTTGAAAAAATCATCAAAACATTCTTCCTGTGCAACATCTTGTTCTTCTTGTTAACCTATCAACCTTCAATCAGTGATAACACACTCAATACATAAGATAAATGTTTGTGGTCATAGATATAGCATCTAGAGACATCACTTAGTTATCCAGTATGATCGCACACTCCAATGCTAACAATACCACCCTTTGGCATTGATGGAAACACCAAAAATACCAAGTAATCATCTAGCTAATATAGATACCAAAAATTTCTCCCCCTTAGCTGATACATCTTTTCTATTCTCTTATCGCAAACATGTTTACTCTATTCTACTCTTATATTTGTGTATCTTCTCTTCTCCCTCGTTGACAACAATGCCAAAGACGCAATAATCCCAATACATCATTTGTTGCAACTTTCTTCTTCTCTGTCTGACTGCTCCTCCTAAGGAAGTAGTCCCCTGATCATCAATGCACAATGAAAGATATGACAATATATTCACTGGCTTGATGCACCTACAACATCTTAGTTCTGTTCAGGTAGGGGCATAACCCCTCGCTTATCTCTAAGGTATTCAAAAGTATCCTTAGGTAATGGCTTGGTGAATATATCTTCTCTCTGCTCCTTTGTTGGTACATATTCCAACTTTACCTCTTTCTCTTGCACTTTATCTCTTAGAAAATGATACTTAATTGCAATGTGCTTAGTCTTGGAATGCATCACAGGATTCTTGGAAATATGTATAGCACTTGTGTTATCACAAAAGATAGTTACCAGTTTAGTCACCTTTTCCTTAACGCCTTCAAGAATCTTCTTCATCCATGTAATCTATGTACAATTTATAGCTGTTGTAAGATACTCAGCCTCTATAGTGGATTGTGAGATAATTCTGCTTCTTGCTTGTCCACAACACAATCCTTTCATCTAGAAATAATGCACCACCACTTGTACTCTTTCTATCATCAACATTTCATTCCCAATTAGCATCATTAAATACACTCAAAGAAAAATTACCATCATGGGAATACCAATGACCATAATTGATTGTCCCTTTTAGATATCTAAATATCTTCTTGACTGCAACCATATGAGATTCCTTAGGACTTGATTGAAATCTAGCAACTATACCAATTGCTTCTAGTCTACTATGAACAACATATTACAGCTTACCGATCATAGATTTGTACAAAGTAGCATCAATCGCATCAAATTCATCATCTTAAGACAATGTACAACCTGTTACCATTGAGGTTCCAACATGTTTGGATTCATCCATACCAAAAGTCTTAAGAACTTATTTCACATATTTGGTTTGACTGATATATGTGTCATTCTTAAGCTGTGAAACTTGCAATCCAATAAAGAATTTGATCTCCCCAATTAGTGAAATCTCAAATTCCTTCTTAATCTCCTCAACAAAATTCAGACTCATCTCATCATTAACTCCAAATATTATGTCATCAACAAAAACTTCAGCTAATAACAATTTACCTCCTTCAATGTTAAGATATACACTACTATCATATCTTGTTCTATCAAAACCAATTTGAATAAGATAGGAATGCAACATTTCATACCATGCTCATGGAGCTTGTTTCGGTCCATATAGTTCCTTTTGTAGCTTTCATACCATGTCCTCTTTTGTCAATGCAAATCCATCATGTTGTTCTATGTAAACTTCTTCAACAATTCCATTTAAGAAGGCTGACTTGACATCCATTTTCTTGTAAGCAACATAAGCAAGTAGAATGATTACCCCTTCTAGTCTTTCTACTGGAGAAAAAGTATCTCCATAGTCTAATCCTTCTTCTTGTGCATATCCTTTAAACAGAAGCCTTGCCTTGTTTCTGATTACATCTCCATCTCCATTCAACTTATTCTCGAAAACCCATTTGGTATCAATCACATTTTTATCTTCAGATCTAGGAACTGGTGCCCATGTATCATTCTTCTCTATTTGATCAAGTTCTTCTTCCATAGCTTTTACCCAATCCTCATCCTTGATGGATTTCTTCACTTTTTTAGGCTCAAATGTGGAAATTAAACAAGTACGCTCACTAATATTTCTTCTTGTTTGAACACCTACATTCTTATCACCTAAAATATGATCAACTAAATTATTCATCTTTACATACCTAGGTATCATCAGTTCTGATCTAGGAGCTTCTTCTTCTACCTGTTGAATTACTTCTCTTTCATTGCTTTGATCTTCTGGTACTTGCACTTCTGGTTCAATATACACAATCTCTCAGTCAACCTCTATTATTTTGTTTCTTGAATTACCAGATTTGTCAGGGCATTCATCTACCTTTACATTTACAATTTCAATCACCTTATTAGTTCTTTTATTGGAACACTTGTATGCTTTACTCTTAGTAGAATAACCCAAAAAGATACCTTCATCACTCTTAGGATCAAAATTTTTAGTGTCATCATCTCTCTTAATGTAGCATCTACTACCAAAGGCTTTGAAATACTTAACACTAGGTGAGTGACCATACCATAGCTCATAGTGATGGGGAGGATGGGTCCACTGCTAGAGAGTCAACCCGACTCTTCTCTAAGGTCCCTTACTCAGACCTTCTAGGGTATTCTAAACCCTAACCCAAGGGAAGTCACTAAGATCTTCACCTCTTTCTCAAGACCTAATCGCCATCAACAATTTATTCCTCCTTTACTCACTGAACCTAGAAAGGTAGATTCATTCTCCTGGCTAGACCAACTCATTCAGCCAATACACTCAAAACATATTCTCTCACTTTTCTTCCCTAACCAGACTATCACCAAGCTCGCCTAGGGTAAGAACTCCACCTTCATGTCTAACACTTCTCCTATAAAAATAAAACATAAAAATATGTACAAGGGCTCCTCTTAGATTTCATCCAGGCACATGGTTCTCACCATGGATTCAAGAACCTTGAGTAGCCATGTAATATTTACTACCCAAAATGGGCCAGGAAATCACAACTTGCAAAACAAAAACAAACTAAGCTATTTGCACTTAAGACAGACAATGATGCACTAAAAACACACTCTGTAACTTTAATAACTTTCTTGAATCTCTTATGTAAAAATATCCTCGTTTACCAAGTCTACATCCAACAATATATATCCCACGCTCTTCAACAACTTTCACCAACCTCATAAAGAAGGCATGTGTGATCTTTAAGTAACCTTCCCATCACTCGAACAGGTGTAACTACCCATTGAAGACAAAGGAAACATGTAATGAGCCATTACAATTGACTATTCTGGTCATGAAAGACAAAAGCCATGATTTTTGGGTCATTGACTGACGTTACCGAGCATCAACACCGAGAATAAGTACAAACTGGACACCCGTAAGCAACCCCGAGTAACATCACCGAGCAATATCAGCAAGTGGCATAGTGTAACCCGAGCAACATCACCGAGCGGCATGAGCAACATCACTGAGAAACATAGTGTAACTCGAGCACCCGTACTGCCTGAACACCAGTGTAAACTGATCACTTCATTTTAATGTCATTTCACCTTCTTTGGTTGCTAGAGCCTTGGTTGGATTTCCATAGGTTTTCAAAATACCTCAACACACACTAAGGAGAAAAACAAACAACTAAACAACTATGACATTTGTTCACCGAATTGACCTCGGCCATTACAAGAGTGGATGAACAAAACACCTTACAAACCCAAAATATTTTCTAACCTAGCTTCTCCTGCATCATACTCCCCCAAAAGAGAGAAATCAACTTCCAGGTGATTTAATCAAGTTAGGATCGATCCCTGACTATTTGAAGTCGGTCTCTTGCACCCATGTAGCCTCTGAATCGACTTGTCCTCACCATTTGATCAGATGTTCCATGTAGGTTTGCTTTCTAGTCTGCTTAGCAACTATTGAATTCAGAATCTTCTCAGCCTTTGGTTTCGGTGCAGCTAGAATTTTTAGTGCTTTGAGATCCTTTGTATCTTCTGCCAGAGAATGACCTCCCTCTGGAATTGCTCCTTTATAGGACACTAGATCTTCCACATTGAAAACTAAAGATAATCTTGTCTGCGGGAAGATCAACTTTATAATCATTAGACCCATACTTTGTCAGAATTGTACAAGAGCCTATCTTCCTCATCTGAATCTTACTTAGAACACCCTTTTATAGTGTTTCTTTGTTTAGGTGCACCATGGCCAAATCTCCAAATTGAAACTAAATATCTCTTTTCTTGGCATCTATCTTCTGCTTGGTGTGAGTTGTACTCTCCACTAATGTTTTCTTCACTGTATCATGGACTTCTTTCATAGATTGAGAAAAATCTTCACCATACCCACTCCTCTCTGCATTTCTTTCGAGATCTCTGAGTTCACATATACTCCTAGGATGAATCCCATATACTATTTAAAAAGGGCTCTTTCTAGTGGATCTGTTAACTGTATCATTATAGGAAAATTCTGCTTGAGAAAGTAATTGATCCCATGATTGTCCATATTCTTTTGTGAGACATATCTATAGATTTCCTAAAATTTGGTTCACCACTTCAGTCTAACCATCGGTCTGTGGATGATATTCTGAGCTAAAGGAAATATTTGTACCAAGCTTCTACCACAAGGTTTTCTAAAAATGAATGATAAAATTAGATTCTCAGTATGATACAATACTCAAAGGTATTCCATGTATCCATACTACTTCTATGAAGGGTATATTTTCTATGTAACATGCATCACGTGTGGTCTTACATGGCACAAAGTGAGCCATCTTGTTGAATCTGTCCACAATCACAAATATGTTGTCCATTCCCTGCTTGGTCTTCAGAAGTCCAACTACAAAATCCATACTGAGGCATTCCCAAGGTCTATTTGGGATTGGAAGGGGCTGATACAATACTGCATTAGATGAAATCCCTTTTTCCTTTTGACAAACTATACAAGTCTTTACATATCTCTAGACATCCCTACTCATTTTTTGCCAATAGTAGTGCCTCTTTACCAGCTCTAGAGTTTTATTCAACCCAAAATGTCCACCTAATGAACCATTGTGCTTCTCTTGTACTAAGTTCTCCCTCATTGAACCTCTTGGTACATAGAGTTGTCCTCCTTTAAACAAAACACCTTCTTGAAGAGTATACTCAGAGTACTCACTATGAAAGTGATTTTGAAAATCTTGACATACCTTGTATGTTGCTGAAAAGTCTTCGTCTGCTGGATACAGATCTTTGAAGCTTTCTATGCCAATGTTTCTTAACTAAACCTCTTGTACCATGACCAATCTTCTACTCAATTCATCTTCTAACTTATTCTATACTCCTTTCTTGTGCTTTATGGTGAAGGTTTTGGCTTGTATATACTCCACCCATTTCATATGCTTATGGCTTAGTTTATCCTGTGAATTCAGAAAACTTAAAGCCTAATTGTCGGTAAAGACTACAAATTCTTTGGGAAGGAGATAATGTCTCCATTTCCTTAGTGCTTTCACTAATGCATATAATTCTAGATCATATGAGGAATAATTCATCTTTGCATCACTAAGTTTTTTACTGTGAAAAGCTACTAGCTTTCCTTCTTGACTCAAAACTGTACCGCCAACAATATTACTCACATCAGACTCTACAGTAAACAACTTGTCAAAACTAGGAAGTGTCAATATCAGTTGAGTTGTTATTATTTTTCTCAAATATTAAAATCCCTTATCAGCCTGTTCATTCCATTGGAACTTGGATTTCATACCTCCTTTTATGGTATCTAAAATAGGTGCACTGATTTCACTAAACTGCCTGATAAACTTCCTATAGAACAGTGCTAATCCATGGAAGCTTCTTACTTCTGTAGCTGACTGTGGTGTAGGCCAATTCAAGATTGCTTCCACCTTTCTTATATCCATCTTCAAGTTACCCTCTGAGATAACAAAGCCTAAGTATACAAACTCTTTCTTCATGAACTCACTATTTTCCAAGTTGATTGTCAACTTCTCCTCATGCAATCTTTGCATTACCATTTGCAAATGTCTAAGATGATCTTCTTTTATTTTTCCAAGCACTAGAATATCACCTAAGTACACTACAATCCATTTTACAATGAATTCCTTCAAAACCTCATTCATCAATCTCATAAATATTCTTGGGGCATTTGACAACCCAAAAGGCATAACCATCCATTCATAAAGTCCTTCAGTAGTCTTAAAAGTAGCCTTCCACTCATCTCCACCTTTGATTCTTATCTGATGATACCAACTTTTAAGATCTATTTTAGAGTAATACCTAGCTCCACTGAGACAATCAATCAAATCTTCTATCCTCGATATGGGAAACCTATACCAAATAGTGATCCTATTTATGGCCCTGGAATTGGTACACAACCTCCAAGTACCATCCTTCTTTGGGGCTAAGACTGTGGGAACATCGCATGGACTTATGCTATTTCTAATCAACCCTTGGTCAATTAGTGCTTGGATTTGGTTAGCAATCTCTGAATTTTGTTGTGGGGTCATTTTATAAGCAGCTTTGTTTGGAAGTGAGGCTCCTAGGATGAAGTTAATCTGATGACTAATAGTCCTCTCAGGTGGTAGGGTATCTAGTTGACCATCACTAACTATGGTCTGGTATTGAGTTAACAGCTTTTGGATTTCCAAAGGTAACTCTTACCTCTTATTTCCCTCTCCATTCTTCAGTTTCAAAACCAAAGCAAAGCCCACTCCACCTTCTTCTTTTAGTGTCTTTAGGAATTCTTTCTCACTAACCAATAGTAGGCTACGACCCCCTTTCTTCTCTTCACCTTCTTCCAAGATTAACTGTATCTTGAAAGTCACTTCATCTTTCTTAAAGGAATACGAGTTCTTAACTCCATCATGCACTGCAGCTCGGTCGAACTGCCAAGGTCTACCTAATAATAGATGACAAGCATCCATGGGAAGGATATCACACAACACTTGGTCCTTATATCTCCCTATGGAAAATTCCACCCAAGCTTATTCATTAAATAATACATGTTAATCTTTATTCAACCAAGTAACCCTATAAGGATTAGCATGAGGAATCCTTTTTAACTTTAGTTTTTCAATAGCTTCCATAAAAACTATGTTATCAGTCGAACCTGAATCTATGATAACTTTACAAACCTTACCGAGTACCTTCCATTTAACTTGAAATATAGACCTTCTTTGGCTTGGATCTTCTTTGATGGTCTCTTTGAGGAGTGCTTTGTGAATCATCAAATTCTCTCCTATCTCAGAATCTAGTGCAACTTCTGTTGTCTTGCTGCTAGAAGACTCTTCTTGCACATAGTGGACTCTCTTCTCTCCTCCTTGTGATGTAGAACTCTTCTAAGGACATCTGTATGCAGGATGCCCAAATTTTTGACAGTTGTAATACTTCATTGAGGAAAAATAAGATCCTCTTCCCTGATTATTGGTTCTTCCTCTCAAATTGTTATTTGAACCTCTTCCTCAGTTGTAACCACATCTTGTGTTATTGGATTCTTCTTGACTCTTAGTGAGTTTGGACTCACTCTAATTCTTAGCTTCAAAATTCCTTCCTCCATATCCTCCTTTGTGACCTCTACTATCTCTTCCTCTTCCTCTATTGTTTGAATCTTGCTTCTTTTTGAACTTCTCCTCTACCTTGAGGGCTAGTTGATAGCATTGGTGTACTTTCTTGGGGCTTAAGAGACTAATTCCCTCTTGGATACTGCACTTGAGATGATTCAGATACCTAGCCACTTTTAGGCTCTCCTCTTCCATTACATGTGACCTTAATCATAGCTTGTGAAATTCTTTTGTATGGGCATTGACTTCCAAGTCTTTTTGTCTCAGATTCTGTCTTTTCTTGTGCAACTTCCCTTCATAATCATCAGGAAGATAATTTTCCTTCATTTTGTCCACTATACCTTTCCAATTGGTTATGGGGTTCTTTCCTTCTTTGTTCCTTTCATCTTGGACAAATTTCCACCAAGTGAGAGAAGTTCCTCTCAATCTTGTATTGGTTATTCTGACCTTCTGAGCTTCGGTCACATTGTCACAGTCAAAGTGATTCTCGAGACCTTCTATCCACTCCATGATAAATTCTAGTTCCATCTTGCCACTAAATAGAGGCACGCCTTCTAAGGACTTACCACTCATTTCCTTCAACGCTTTCAATAATGGCTCTTCTTGAAGCACAGGGTCTGGCTCTAGTATTATGTCTTCCTCAGCTACTGATTTACCCTTTCCATCAGCTTCTCTCATTAGTTCATTGACTGCTGCAGTCCTAAGCTTCACTTCTTCCAACTTAGTTTCCATTTCGGAAAACTATTCCTTTAGGAGTATATTCTCCTCTTTTTTCTCTTCTACGTTCTTTTCCAACTCTGCCTTGGTCACCATTTTGCATGAATCTACAGACTCATCTGAAGATAACACTCAAACAACACAAGCACAAATATTTTAGCTCGGATACAAATCTAATGGGGAGGATGGGTCCACTGCTAGAGAGTCATCCTGACTCTTCTCTAAGGTCCCTTTCTCAGACCTTCTAGGGTATTCTAAACCCTAACCCAAGGGAAGTCACTAAGATCTTCACCTCTTTCTCAAGACCTAATCCCCATCAACAAGTTATTCCTCCTTTACTCATTAAACCTACAAAGGTAGATTCATTCTCTTAGCTAAACCAACTCATTTAGCCAATGCACTCAAAACATATTCTCTCACTTTTCTTCCCTAATCGTACTATCACCAAGCTCACCTAGGGTAAGAACTCCACCTTCATGTCTAACACCTCTCCTATAAAAATAAAATATAAAACTATGTACAAGGGATCCTCTCGTATTCCATCCAGGCACATGGTTCTCACCATGGATTCAATAACCTCAAGGAGCCATGTAATATTTACTACCCAAAATGGGCCATGAGCTCACAACTTGCAAAACAAAAACAAACTAAGCTATTTTCACTTAAGACAGATAACGATGCTCAAAGATAGACTAAAAACACACTCTACAACTTTTATCAACTTTCTTGAATCTCTTATGAAAAATTGTCCTCCTTTACCAAGTCTACATCCAACAATATATATCCCACTCTCTTCAACAACTTTCACCAACCTCATAAAGAAGGTATGTGTGATCATTAAGTAACCTTCCCATCACTCAAATATGTGTAACTACCCATTGAAGACAAAGGCAACACGTAATGAGCTGTTATAATTGACTGTTCTAGTCATGAAAGACAAAAGCCGTGATTTCCAGGTTGTTAACTGACGTTACCAAGCATCAGTACCGAGCGTCAGAATGAACTGAGCATCAGCACCGAGTGTCACTACAAACTGGACACCCATAAGAAACCTTGAGAAACATCATTGAGAAACATCACCTAGTGCCATAGTGTAACGCAAGCGACATCACCGAGCGGCCTGAGAAGCATCATCGAGAAACATAGTGTAACCTGAGCACCAGTACTACCCAAAAACCAGTGTAAACTGAGCACTTCATCTTAGTGCCATTTCATCTTCTTCGGTTGCTAGAGCCTTGGTTGGATTTCCAGAGGTTTTCAACCTTCCTCAACACACACTAAGGAGAAAAGAAAATAACTAAACAACTATGGTGTTTGTTCACCGAATTGACCTCGGTCATTACAAGAGTGGATGAACAAAAAACCTTACAAACAACTTACAAACCCAAATTTTTTTCTAACCTAGGTGCTCCTGCACCACATAGGGCATCTTATTTGTTCATTTCTTTACTTGCACCCGGTTCAGCGTATAAACAACAATACAGATTTCTTCTCTCAAGTACATCTTGGGTACATCTCCTTGAATCAACATAGTTCTTGCAGCATCCACTATGGTTATGTTTCTTCTCTCTAGAACACCATTCTGTTGTGGTGTCCTTGGTGTAGACATTTGTCTCTTGATTCCATTGTCTTCACATTGCTTAAAAAATTATGTAGAAGTAAACTCGCCACCTCTATCAAGTCTGAAACATTTCAAACTCTTACTTTATTCCTTTTCAACTAATGCTCTGAATGCTTTGAATTTTTTAAATGCATTAGACTTCTCCTTCAAGAAAGTCACCAACATCATTCTAGAAAAATCACCAATACACAGTATGAAATATATTTCACCTTGATAACTCTTTTACCTCATAAGCCCACAAAGATCAATATGCACCGAATCAAGTATTCTTTCAGATAAAAAGGACTTTCTCTTGAAAGTAGAACTAGTTAACTTACTTAGCTGACATTATTTATACAATATGTTTCCTGGTTTGAATAATTGAGGGAATCCTCTAACTACATTAGTCTTACTTTTATCAAATTATCAAAGTTTACATGACAAAACCTTATATGCCATAACCAACTATCTTCAACTTTTACAACCAAACAACTATTCATAGTAGTCTTTAGATGGAATAAATTACCTCTAGTCTTTCTACCGGTAGCAACGTTATCACCAGATCTTCCAATTATTCTACATACTCCTCCTTTGAATTCCAATCTATAACCTTTATCATTCAACTGACCTGCACTCAACAGATTATGTGTTAGACCATTCACACAATAGACATCATCAGTATTAATCTTTCCATTCAAAGAAATAGTGCCTTTAATTTTAACCAAACAAGGTTTACTATTACCAAACCTTACCACACCACCATCAAACTCATCAATTTTAATAAACTCACTCTTATCACCGGTCATGTGATGTGAGCATCCATTGTCAATAATGCATTCATCATTCTATCTTATATGAGAAACCAATGTCGTTTCTCCTTCATATGGATCTTGTTTGATTGCAACAAACACAAATTCTTCTTCCTCAGTGTCTCTTGATTCTTCATCAGTGACACCTTCATCCACAACAACAAAGCATTGTTTCTTCTCTTTTCCTTTAAATCTTCCAAAATTTTCTTTTTTTCATCATTAGGACATCTAGTAGAAATATGTCCAATCTTATTACAAGAGAAATATTTCAGTTGAAGTTTACCTTTGTCCTTACGAGTCCCTTGAGGAAATCTCTTAGCTAGTAGAGCTTCAAACTCTCCTTGTTTCCTTTCTTATTCCAAGACAGATTCAAGTTCCCTGGTACAACTTGACATATGATTAGTATCATGACTTGTTACTTACCTTTCCTTGTCAGTACATTAGACACTGATGCCTTCAAAACAACTTCAACTCTTGGAATACTGTTATCATAGTTATTCAACTCAAATGTAGTAAGCTTACCGATCAGTCCATCTATAGTAACATTATTAAATGTTCTCAGCTCATTTATAGAAGACACTCTAATGGCATAAGCATTCAATAAGGTTCTTAACATTTTACTTACCACAAAATCTTCTTCAATAGTTCCACAGTACCTTTTATAGCACTAACCACTTCTTTTATTCTTATCCCGTATTGTGAAATATTCTCTCCTTCTACCATTTTCATGTCATCGTATTTTCCTCTAAGACTGTCTTCCTTAGCTTTCTTCACATGAATATCTCCATCATAGATAAGTTTCAACTTTTCTCAAACATCAAAAGCAGTCTCTAGTTCATGAATATCAACATATTCAACATCAAATGGAGTACTTACAATGGCTTCATGTGCTTGAGTATCCTCCTGTTGTTCCTTCAGTTCATCTGCAATGAGAGTTCCAACAGGGGTGATATACATGTTTTTGACATGCATCCAATATTGTGGTCCCATACCCTTTAGGTATAACTTCATTCTATGACACCATATCAGGTAGTTGTCCTTGGAAAACTTAAGAGGTTCCTTTCTCATCATTTGATCTTTTCCTCAAGTTGTTAGGCTTACCACAAAGAGGACCAAAGATCTGATACCAATTGTTAGTATTATCAGGTCCAAGATTACTGAGAGAGGGGGGTGAATTAGTAATCTAACAATTCTAACTTATCATTAACCATTCAGCCACTTGCATCAATAAACATTCATTGCATGAAGAACTTAAGCAATAAGAATAAACATCCACAATCATGCAACACAATAACACCAAAATTTTTCCCATGGAAACCCAACTGGGTGAAAACCACGTTTGGGGATGGAACCTACTAAAAGTTTCACTCTTCTAAAGTATGCCCGGTTAAGAGCTTAGCCTTGTTAAAAGCTTACAATAATGCCTGGTTAAGAGAAATACCCTATTAGGAGTCACCTGGTCAAGGGATTTACCTCTAGACCTATTAGGAGATTTACCCTATTAGGAGTAACCTAATTAAAGTATTTAAAACCCTAATTAAAGAGTCACCTAGTTAAAGGATTTACAATTCAAACCTGTTAGGATCTACTCGATTCAAAGATTTAGCTTGATGAAGCTTTTAGGAATCAACAAGTAAATGATCTAAGAAAGTAGCACTTCCTTTGCTAATACAGATCCATTTCAAGCCCAATCTCTACAAGACATACAAACAATCTTCTCACTCGGTCACACCTCTGCATCCATGATCTACACTTGTCTATTTCATCATTTTTCTAATTTATACAATACTGACTCAGGTGTAAACCAGATATATGATGAAATGAGGGACCCCTGCCCCCAAGTAATGATGACTGACTTGACGTATGTTGCGAGGAAAAACGAGATGTGATTGCCCCCAAGCGTATGGCGCTTTATACAACACCGTCGTGCTTGTGCGTGCATTGTATTTGAAAGTTATCGATAGATGTTTACGTTTGAGATATCCGATATGTGTTAAAAACATAGATGTGTCCAAAGATGGTGTTAAGAAACACTGTTATGGTGGTGTTGAAAAACACCAGGTTGTGTCAGTAGAGAGTTGTCCTTCAGAAATGACAAGATTACTGACTCAGGTGTAAACCAGATATATGATGAAATGAGGGACCCC
>MU227175.1:1551058-1600443 GCA_018584345.1 Thuja plicata
ATGATTTGATCAAGGAAATTGATATAATTGATATTGTTGATATTTGAAAATATTGATTCAGGGATTTGATAAATTGAGAAATGGGGCCCAAAGTCTAGGCGACCATTTTAGGGTGCATACAGTACTTAATCAAAAACATGTACATTTTTGGAGCACTTTATCTATATAAGTAACTAAGTCACTACCTAAATTTCTAAAATATGAAATAAAATGAGTAAATGGGCTTTGTGAAAGTACTTCAAAGTTGTTTGGTATTTGCATTGCCTCTTAACCCAGATAGATATTACATTTCCTCATAACCTAGATAAATACTACATTTCCTCCATTTCTAAAAATTCTCTTAGACTAAGTATTTCATATTTTCAATGAAAATAAAGTACAAATTTCTTATGGAATGTTGTAAACTAGTTTTTTAAACTTTAAAATTGAAGAAATGAGTGGTGGCATTGAGTCTGACAAGTACTGGGCTTTTGGAAATTTTACGGTGGTAAAAACTAACAATATGCACAAGTTGCATATTGATATGAAATATAACATGAAGTAGAACTTAAAGCCTGTATTCTCTCTTATTGTACTTACCGTAGGCAATATATTGCATTCAGTTGTGCACGAATAGTGAATTAGTTTTACACCAGTGAACCAATCATAAATTAGTATTTTTTTCTTATTCAACTATTTGTAAAGTTTAAATATTTATTTATGAATTAAATATATTATATAAATTATTTTTTTAACATAGTTTTGTAATATATAATTTATATATCATTTAAATTATTTTGAAATTGATCTTTTAATTTACAATATAGTATATTTATGAAATACTATATTTTATATTTTATATTTTATATTGTAAACATGTTATTTTCATTAAAAATTTCAATTATTTATAATATATAACTATTATATATTCTAAAAAATTATATATATATATATATATGCTATATTATATAATTTTAGTATTTCACTAACTTTTTATTTATTATTTAAATTCTACCTTACATTTATAATTTATAACTATATTTTAAACAATATACTATTGCATTCATGAGGCTTGCTTTATATTAGTTTTTTTCACACAAGATTTATGGAATAATATTATAATTACAAACTATTCAATGTAGTTCTAAATTAATTATTGAAATGATTTAGAACTACCAAATCTAGCATGCTAATGAATTGATTCAAACTAATTAATAATTATTTTTCCTATATAATAAATATTTATTTACAACATTCCAATTTGTACTAACTAAACATTATCAACTAATACTTAGTCATTACATATATTTATTTTTATTCAATAACTATTAATTAAAATATACTTAATATTTATAAGAAAATGAGAATTATAATTATAATTAATTACGGTAAGTGCAGGCCATTACGTGACACTTGTTTGTTTTTGTGTTCAACCTTGTACAAATTTGTATAGTCAAACTTTTGACATAAAAAATATTGACCTTGTTCTCATGATCTCCATTAAAGTTTTTACTCATGGATGAATTATAATATAACTGCTATCATTTTATTCCTCAAAAGTGCTTTTCAACCTGGTTCCAGATTATAACAGCTATCCTCAAAATTAGATTTAATAAATTCTGTAATGGGTGTCACATTCTACTTGTGCATTATGTTTCAAGGTCATCACTCACGGCCATCAATTTTTAATGAATCATTTAAGTTTTTACTTACTGTTGTTTTTAATTAATCATCTAAACTATTGAAAGTTGTTTCTACTTTGTTAGCTATATTTATTTTTATGCGGTTTAGATTTAAGCTTGGTGTAATCTTCTTATCTAATAAAAAAATATTTTTTAACATTTTATTATCAAATAAATGCTAAAAAATGAGACAACAAAGGGGTAGTTTATAGACCTTGCACAAGAAAATATAAGTTGACACAGTACAACAGTGGCAAAATACAACCCAACAGGAAAAGGCAGATACAATAGCTTGCAGCCGTACAAGAGGCCACAAATAGCTGAAATTTAAATCTATAGGATGTATATGAATAAACTTCAGCAACTTACATATGAAAAGTAAACTTAAACAAACATTGAAGATGTTTGTAACATGGGATGACACTTTCATGATGTTGAAGAACTTGAAGTTGATGTAATTCAAGTAGTAATTGATTTTGTTGTTGTTTTTGGTGGCACCTTGTAGTTGAGAACAAAGAGAGACAGTTTGAACAAGTCAGAGTAAAACTTTATGATTTCTGACTCTTGGTTAATATATTTACTAGTAAACATGGTAATACACTTGTGTTACTACTTTATTGTGCAATCCAATTCTTAGCAAAGCTTTTTTCAAAAAAAAGAAATTAATATAACGATTCCAGAATGCATGTTTGAGCATCTGACGGGTTGGATTCTCAGTTTCAACCTTTCTACAATTGGCAGTTTGTATTGGTGGCCTTTATAAGCTAAGATCTAGAGTGTTGGCATCAACTTTAGTCCTCCAAATCACCTCTAGTTTTTTTATTATAGTATAATTACTTAAATTTAGCTTTCAACATTTGCCATGAGATCCAATCAAAAGAGTTGAAATCCCACACCTCACCAAATAAGTGAATCCCTTTTTTAAAGCAATAGAAGCATTTTTGTGAAAGAAAGGGGCAAGAAGTATCTTATCAATCCAACCAACTGCTTTTCATTTTTTAATTAGCAATGGTAAGAGAGACAATGACGAATGATGTTTTTCCAAGGTTTTTCTCTTGAAGTTATTCAACTATTCATTTGGCAACTAAACCATACCATTACATCTTAGGATCCAAGGGATCTAAACTGCCTTTGTCTTTTGGATGAATGTAATGTAAGAGACAGATTTATAACTGCCTTTGCCTGCTCAATTAGACAATCTAAATTGGAAAACAATTTTATTAAGATCCTCATACCCTTTCTGAGAAGTCATCCAACAAGAGAAGCAATAGAAATGTGAGGTTAAGAATATATTGATCCTAAGGATAGAAATACATTTTCCCATGTCAATAATATATTTTTTAACTTAGAGATGAACCAAATTCCACATATATGAAAGAGTAATTCTCAAAACCAAGGCGATTCCCAAGTATAGAGTGATTTGCCCATGTTTGATATGTATACAATATTTGGGGATCCAAGGAGTAAAATTAGATTGAATGGTAAAAAAATAGGCTTATGATGGGATAATTTTGAACTTGAAATTGAGTAATATACATTCAATAACTTCAAAACGTTATTAATTACCAATCAAAAACTTGGATGAATAGAATATCGTCATCAAAAAAATGAGGGTTAAGCACAATAATGTTGTCGGAAATGGAAATCCCTTTAATCAAAGTTTATTCTATTGTATTTTTCTAACAAGTACATTCAATACCTTTAAAACGTTATCAATTACCTTTTCAAAAATTTGGATGAATAGCATAGAGTTATCAACGAAATGAGAGTTATCAGAAATGGAAATCCCTTTAATCAAAGTTCATTCTATTGTATCTTTCTAACAAGTATCAAAGTGCATCAATAGTAATAATGTATAAGAAGAGTGCTAGTGGAAATCCTTGTCTGGTTGATTGTTGCAAGAGGAATGGTTCATATAGGAAATGAGTAATGACTAATTGGGCATTTGTCTCCTTAAAAAAATCTTGATTTGTGAACAAATTTTGGGTCCAAACCCCAACCAATGTAGCATCTTAAGGATGAAACTCCTTCACATTTTGTCATACACTTTGTCAAAGTCTAGCTTGACTAGAAAAGTGTTTTTTCATGATTAGTAAGCCCATTCACTAGTATGTCAACATTAAGTTATGAAGGATAACTCAGCTCCCTATAAATCTTTCTTGTTCATGTTTGCTAATCACTTTCACTATAGGTTTTATCCTATTGGCAAGGGCTTTAGCAATAGTTTTTTATAAGGTATTCAAAAGAGTAATAGGCTACCAAATGGATATAGAATCTATTTTTCCCTTTGGGAATCAACTTTATCATACATGTATTGATAGTAGGCCCCAAGGAACCTTTTTCTACAACTATTTTATAGCAAAGGTAAAAATAATCCTTGATATGTAGCCACATAATTTGATTAAACTTAACTGAGATTCCATAAAAGCCAAGACATTTATTAGGGAGCATTGAAAAAACAACTTGCTCAAGGTCTTGAATAGACAACTCTCTACCTAAGAACCAAGTATACTTTGGATTCACCCTCATAAGAACATGATCTTTCAAGATATCTTATAATATCAATTGCACATATTTCCATTGAGCATCTTCTCTAAAACCATTCTCATAGTACTATGGAACATAAACTTAGTTTCAATTGGTTTTCTGCAAAGAATCTCATTTTCATCATGTATTGCACCTATATACTCTTTCCTATACTTGTTTAACAATTTGAAAAAATAATTTGAGCCTCTATTACTCTCCTTAATACAATGAAGCCTGTCTCTAATTTTAGCTCCTTGACCCTTCTATATGTCAACTTTACAAAGCTAAGCCTTGATGGAAGCAACAAAAGCTTGTTAGAATAACTGAGAGGGGGGGTGAATCAGTGGCCTCAAAAATATTCTAATAAATCAACCCAAAAAACTTTGTACCGCAATATTAAGCCTCTAGTTAACTTCAGTCCTACAAGGTGAATTCCTTCAAATAATCTTAACAAATAACTACTGTTCGGAGTTCACTGTTAAACCTTATTCTTACTGTTTACCGATTAGCAGTCTTTCATTTACCGAAATATAGTAAATTGCTTAGTGTATACCAATCAATCCAGATTAGTTATGTGTAATGCAAAACACTAAAGTAATGACTCGTAAACACATTGACGCATGGATTTTTAACGTAGAAACCATGTTAAGGGAAAAACCACTTGGGACCGGTAACCCAAAATTTTCACTCTTTTGAAGTGAGCTTGGTGAAGAGCCAACCCTGTTAAAGGTTACAAACACACTGTTAGATGTGACCTTGTGAGAGGATCTAAATAGAATAGTTTGTCACTTGATATCTGACATCTCTATGCTACCTTCTATGACCAAACCTAGTGTATTTTTTCAAATGGTATCTGGCATCTCATGCTATCTTCATGATCAAACTTTTTGATACTCCTTGGGATGTATCTCAATATAGAAAGGATTGTTAAGTCCTATTCGGTTAAGAGAATTTTTGATCCAATGGTTAAATTGAAATAGTAAATGATCTGTTCACATATACAACTATAGACTTGCAGATTTTCAGATCTATTGTAAGCTCATAATACCTTTCTAATCAATGTATCTTTTCAATACCTTTGCTCCACTTTTTTATGTCCAGTGATGTTGTGCTTCTCTATTGCTCGGTGTCTGTAGAAATATAGCTCTGTTCTTCAGCTTGATTGATCAAGACAGTATGAAGTTGTTCTTCATCATTTTCTCTTCAGCATCCTCTTCTCTATTCACTCCCCTAATTCATAATGAATTATATTTTCTCTTTATAGACATGATATCACCGTTTCTAAGTTCTTGAATTTTTTGTTCTTGGCGTGATCCACAATTTTAGCCACTCTTGCTTTAAAGCTTTACTTCAGTTTTATTTCGTAGATTTCTCCTTGACAACTGGAATAAAATATCTTTAAATCTTTCACTTATCTCTGGATTTAACTTGTTGATGAAAACAATGTTAACAACCAATTAACTCCTTTTTTTAGCTCTTGCTAGCTAAGTCTTTTGTCATTTCTGAACTTCAGTTCCTTGCAGTGTTTTAACTCTTGTTAGCTGTGGTCAACACTTTAGTTCTCCTCGGGCATCTTCGTCAGGGTTGACTGTCCGCTGGGCATCACTGTGAAGTTTTGCTCGTCGGTAATGCTTATGATTCTAATCATCGGTAATGCTTGTCGGGTTTCTTTCTCGGGCGTCACTATGACTTACCTCTCAGGTTTCTCTGTCCATCGGCGTGCACTTCCCATTGGTGTTTGTTGTCACTTTGTGAATACTTATCTTTTATGCATTATTGAAAGCATAACCTTTATCTTTTTGGTTCTCTGAAGTCTTTGACACTTTGTATATAACCAATTAGATTATATCAAGTTGACATCAATGCCAATACAATTCGTTAACTGATTAAATGTCTTGCATTATCTTTCTGCATTTTGGTGATCAACTTAACATCTTCAAATATTAAATCAGTTATGGTTCATTAATCTCTCCCTTTGGCATTGATGGAAACACACTACATTATCACAGTATATTATTACTAATACAATATGAAATATATCAATTGAAGTTCATCAATCTCTCCCAAATATTTTTTTTCTGTAACCAATACAAATGTCTGGCTCTCGGTAAGCTCATATAGCTTAGATTTTTTTCTTGCAGAGTGCCTTCTTTAATCTTTAATCCCTTTACTAGATAGATGTAACAGCTTCTTATTTTGTTTTTGATATGTGCTCTCCCTTGACTGTTCTTCTCCTTGATTATCTCTTTTTCTTTTGACAACAATCTCTTCTTTAGTATGTATTCTCTCCCTCATGTTACTTCTCTCCCTTTGATGGATGTTTCATATGTAATCTCTCCCTTTGTATATTTTGGATATTATTTCCCTTTGGATAATGATAATCTCTCCCTTTGAATCTCTCTCCCTTTGACAACAATGCCAAAGTAAACTTTTATTATGCCAAAGTTATATCCTTTCACCTTTTTATAATATACTCCTTGAATTTCCCTATCCATCAGCATTACAATGACTTTGGTGTTCGGTGTAGATATGTACCTTGTTGTGTACAGATGTATCTTTGTAGTCCATTTCCTTGCTTCCATCAATATGAATGATCTTCTGACTTGTGTATAGGCTGATGCAATTCGCTAGTCATCTTACTAACTGATAGACAAGGGTTGGACCCCTAGTCTCTTTCTCAGGTACTCAAATCTATCTCTTGGTAATGGCTTTGTGAATATATTAGCTAATTGTTCCTTTGATTGAACATATTCCAGTATCACTTCTTTTACGTGTACTTGTCCTCTTAAGTAATGTACTTGATTGCAATATGTTTAGTCTTAGCATGCATGACCAGATTCTTAGAAATGTTTATTGCACTAGTATTATCACAATAGATAATCACTAGTTCAAGAATCTTCATATTCATGCCTTCCAATAATTGTTTGATCCATGCAATATTTGAGAATTTTGTAGTAGCATCCACATATTCAGCTTCTGCAGTAGGCTGTGAGATGCATCCTTCCTTCTTGCTGATCCATGTGACAAGTCTCTCACCCATGAAGAATGCTCCTCCAGTTGTGCTCTTTCGGTCATCTAAGTTTCCATCTCAATCAACATCTGTATAGACTTGAAGCTCAAATTTTCCCTTTTTGTTATACCATAAGCCATAGTCCTCAGTATTCTTTAGATATCTCAGAACTCTCTTGACAGCAGTCATATGTGATTCTTTGGGATTAGCAGAGAATCTTGCAACTATTCCAACTACATGTGCTATATCTAGTCTGGTATGAACAACATACTTTAGTTTTCCAATCATTGATCTATATAGGGTCTGATTTACATCATTTGATTTGTCTTCTTTTGTCAGCTTACATCCAGTTTCCATAGGTGTTCCAACTAGCTTGGAATCTTCCATCTTAAATATCTTCAGCACTTCCTTGATGTATTTGGACTAAGTGATATATATGCATGCATCTTGTTGAAGAATCTGTAGACCAAGAAATAATTTGATCTCTCCAAACATAGACATTTCAAACTATTTGCCCATTTCATTAGCAAAGGATTTACATAACATTTCATTACCCCCAAATATGATATCATCAACAAATATTTCAGCAATTAGAATATTACCATCGGTATCTTCTTTTAAGTACAAATTGCTATTTTCACTTGTTCTTACAAATTCAATGCTTATGAGATAGGAGTGAAGTCTTTCATACCATGCTCTAGGTGCTTGTTTCAATCCATACAAGGCTTTATGTAGTCTACATACCATGTTTCTCTTTTATGGATCAACAAATCCTTCTAGTTTTTCAATGTATACCTCTTCTTCCATTATTCCATTTAGGAATGCAGATTTGACATCCATCTAGTATACCTTGAATCCTTTGAATGCAGCATAAGCAAGTAAGATTATCACTCCTTCTAGTCTAGCAACGGGTGCAAAGTTTTCTCCATAATCAATACCTTCTCCTTGTGCATACCCCTTGCATACTAATCTTGCTTTGTTTCTTGTGACTTCTCCATTCTCATTCAGCTTGTTTTTTAATATCCATTTGGTACCGATGACATTCTTGTCATTAGGTCTCGGTACTAGTGTCCATGTACTATTCTTCTCAATCTATTCTATCTCTTCATTCATAGCACTTACCCATTCTTCATTTTCAAGTGCATTATTAACTGATTTAGGCTCAAAATCACAAAGTAAACATCTAGTGTTTAGTGACTTACTTCTTGTTCTCATTCCAGCCTTCTTGTCTCCTATGATCTAATTATGGGGATGATGTCTTCTGACATACTTGGAAATTTTTGGTTCAGCTCTTTGTCCATCATTATGATCATCATCTTGACCTTCATTTTGATCTTCATCGCTTGGAACATCATTTTGAGTATTTTCCTAATTTTCGGTAATTGTAGCCTGATGCTCGGGTGCAATGTTCTATTGATCGGGAGTGATACACTGTTGCTCGGGTAGAGTGTCAAGTTCTTCAGTATACTTCTCTGCAAATTCATCTATTCTTACATTTTCACTTTCAATTATCTTGTTAGAGGACTTGTTAAGACATTTATAAGCCTTTCTTTTGGTGGAATACCCTAGAAAGATACCTTCTTCACTTTTGGAGTCAAGATTTCCATTTCTATCATCTTTCAAAATATAACATTGACTTCCAAAGACTTTGAAGTAACTTACATTGTGTGTGTAACCATATCATAGTTCATAGGGTTTCTTCTTTGTGTCCTTCAATTGTACTTTTTTCAATGTGTATACAACAGTATTGATAGCTTCCCTCAAAAATTTTGAGTGATTCCTTTCTCAATCATCAGTGTTCTTACACAATAAACAATGGATATGTTTCTTCTTTCAATAATTCTATTTTGTTGTGGTGTTCTTGGTGCAGAAAATTGTCTTTTAATTCCATGCTCATTATAGAAGTTAGTGAATTCATCTGAAATAAATTCTCCTCCTCTATCTGATCTTAAGCATTTCAATTCCTTACCACTTTGTTTTTCTATCATAGCCTTATACCATTTAAACATCTTGAATGCTTTTGATTTATCTTTTCAGAACATAACTTTCATCATTCTAGAATAATCATCTACAAAGAGAATGAAATACATATCACCATAGTAACTCTTTGTCCTCATAGGTCCACATAGATCAGTATGGACTAATTCTAGAATTGCATTAAATGTATGGGCTTTACTCTTGAAATTAGACTTTGTCATCTTACCTTTTTGACAATTCTTGCACATGATATGCTCGGTAAGCCTCTTACTCTTCTTTTATTGATTATCTTTGTCAAGTTGTCAAAATTCACTTGACATAATCTCTTATGCCACAGCCATATGTCTTCGTTTCTATCCATTAAACAAGTGGTGTTAATGTCATCAAGATAGAAAAGGTTACTTTTTTCTGTTCATCAGTTCCAATCAATCTTCCTGGTTCATTGAAAATCTTTGCCTTCTTATTTTCAAAAGCTACTCGGTGACCTGTGTTATTCAGTTGTGAAACAGTCAATAGATTATAATTAAGTCCTTTTACCCAGTAAGCATTTTCACATTTGATCAGGTTATTCAACATTATGGTTCCTTTACCTTCAACTGGACAAGGTGTTTCATTACCCATTCTTACTGATCCACCATTATAGTATTCAAAATTTTTAAACTTTTTTTTATCACCGGTCATGTGGTGAGTGCAGCCACTATCTATAATCCAGACATCATTCTTACTAACCTTAGATATGAGTGCAGTCTCTACATACCTTTCTTCTTCATCTGAATCATCCTTCATGGCTACAAATACCATCTCAATGTCTTCATCAGATTTGGTGTCAGTACCATTAGCTCTATTCTCAGTGGCTAGGTAATAAGATTTCTTTCCTTTGTCCTTGTAGTCTCAGGTATCTCTTCTTTCAGATTGTTGGTTGCTTTGGTAATCTCTGTTATCACCTCAGTCAAACTTATTTTCAAATGTTCTTTCATTACTTCTATCATCTTTTCTTCTGTTAGGACATGTCTTACAAAAGGGATATTCCTAAACTTAACAAGGACAACTTCATTGAATGGAAAGATTTGATGAGGCTACATCTATCTACTATTGGAGACACTAGTTTGCAATTTATAGATCATAAGTATGTGGAACCACTGAGACCTATGTCTGTGGAACAAATGGTGGACATGAAGCATCATAACATAATGATGATTGATATTGCCTATTCACTCAGCTATTCTGAATTTGATGAAGTCAGGGACTGCCTATGATATGTAGAAAAAAATACATGATATACATGGAGTAGATGCCAATGTAAATAGAGCCAAATAATAAAGTCTCAGAGATCAGTTTGATCTGATGAAAATGAAAGAAGGAGAAGACATTACAAAGTATAGTGAAAGAATCAAGAAAAGTGTCAGTGCAATCAGAGCTGTCGGTTGAACAATTGAAGACAAAAGAGTGGTCAACAAGGTATTGAGAACTTTACTTCCTATCAACGCAATTAGAGTTTTGGGTATTCAAGAGATGAGATGTAGTAATGATGTAACTCTAGATGGATTGGTTGGAAGACTTACAGCTTTTGAATTAGACAACTTTGAAAATTATACTCCTAATCCTAGCAATCTTGAGTCTGCATTCAAAGCTAAATTAAACCTTGGAAAGATGAAAGGAAAATAGATTGACAGTGACAGTGATGATGAAACTGATGATGAAGATCTGTAAATCATTGAAGCATTACTTGCAAAAGGAAAAGGACAGTACAAAGGAAGAATAACATTGATTTTCTTTTCATGTGATGAGGTTGGTCACATTGTTGCTAAGTGTCCAAACAAAGAAGATAAAGGTGAGAGAAAGTTCAACAATTACAAAGGCAAGAAAGATTTCAAAAGCTACAAAAGTTACAAGGACAAAGGTAAGAAATATTGTTATATTGCTAAAGATTCTGATAGTGATGAAGATGAAGATGAAATTGTTTATATTTCTATTAAGGATGAGTCATATAATGAAGATAATGAAAAGACATTACTATACTCTCATATTAGTAAGAATGACACTTGGATAATTGATAGTGGTTGTTCTCACCACATGACTGGTGATAAAACCAAATTTGAACATCTTGAGCACTATGATGGTGGGAGTGTCAGTTTTGGGAATGATGAACCCTGCTATCTGAAAGGTAAAGGTTGTATTGCTCTGACTGAAGGAATCACATGTGATAATGCTTATTTGGTTAAAGGACTAAGGCCTAATCTACTAAGTGTCACACAACTAAATAACATTGGTTTCAAGGTAGAATTCATGAATGGTAAGGCCAAGCTCCTGGATGGTAAGGGAAACCTAGTTGGAACTGGTAGGCAAACAAAAGGTAATCTATTTTATCTTGATCTCAATGAAAGTTCATGTTTTATTGCGCAAGTAGAAGAAAGATGGTCATGGCATAAAAGGTTATGTCATGTGAATTTTGATAACCTCGTCAACATAAGCAAGAACGAAAGAGTAAGAGGTATTCCTATTTTGAGGAAACCTAAATTAGCAATATGCAAACAATGTCAAATTGGGAAGATGGGAAAAACTAGCTTCAAGAGAAAGAATTACATTATAGAAGAAGTCCTGGAATTAGTACATACTGATTCATGTGGACCAATTGGAATAACAAGTTACACAGGTGAGAAGTATATCATTCTATTTGTTGTTGACCATTCTAGAATGATGACTATTATGTTTCTCAAAGAAATATCAGAAGTTTAAGTGGTACCTTGCCAGAGTTGAAAAAGAAATAGGAAATAAACTTAAATGCCTAAGATCTGACAGAGGAGGAGAATTCATTTCTAATGAGTTCAATGAATTCTGCAATGAAAGAGGAATCAAGAAACAAGTATCTGCTCTAGGTACACCACAATAGAATGGTATAGAAGAAATAAGGAATAGATCCATTATGGATTGTGCAAGAACCTTGATGATTGAAAAAATGTTGCTACCAAATAGTGGAAGGAAACCATCAGCACTGCAATTCACACCTTGAATCGAGTTCAACTGAAGAAAGGTACTGAGAAGACACCTTTTGAATTATGGTATGGCTATAAACCTAATGTTCGTTATTTCAAAGTATTTGGAAGTAAATGTTACATCTTGAAGGAAGAAAGAAATAGAAAATTTGATGTAAAAGGTGATGAAGGTATATTCCTAGGCTACTCCTACAAAAGCAAAGCATATAAATGTTTGAATCTTACTACTCATAAATTCATAGAAAGTGTGCATGTAAAGATTGATGAGTTTGCAGAGAGAAATGAAGAACAGAGCAGTAAAGAGCCTGAGGACTATAGGAAATTTGTTTATTATGAACTTGATACTATACCCAAGACACATGCAATGGTGATTGGACAGAAACCATGTCAACCACTAAATTCATCAGCACAAATCTTATTGCAACATGTGCAACCAGCACTGGTAACTAAAGAAATTGAGTCTCAGACTAAAGAATATGAGTCACAGATAGAGTGAACCAAGTCATAGATAGAGGCACCTGAGTCTCAGACAGAGGCACCCGAGTCTCAGACAGTGGAACCCGAGTATCAGACAGAAGAACATAATAGAATATTTGAGCATGGTGAACCTAGTGGATCAAGCCCAGAATCAAAGAGGAAGGAACCTATACTTGCAAAGTATGTCATAAGGCATCATGCACCTGAGAAAATAATTGGAGATCAGACATTAGGTATAATGACAAGGAACAAAATCAAAGGTACATGTTTTCTTAGTGAAATTGAACCTAGAACTATTAAAGATGCATTGAATGATGAAAGTTGGATCGAAGTAATGAATGAAGAAATTGAGTAGATAGAAAAGAACAAAACTTGGACTCTTGTACCTAGACCAAAATATAAGAATGTGATTGGTAGTAAGTGGGTTTTCAGAAATAGGATGAATGAAAAAGGAGAAGTTTCCAGAAAAAAAAAAAAAGCAAGACTAGTATGTAAAGGATATTCTCAAGAGAGGGTATTGATTATGGAGAAACTTTTGCTCCTATTGCAAGACTTGAAGGATTCAGAACTCTTATGGAATATGTTGCACACAAAAGATTTAAGTTATATCAAATGGATGTAAAATATGCATTCTTGAAAGGAATTCTAGAAGAGGAATTCTATATTGAGAAACCTGAAGGTTTTGTAGATCCTAGCAAAAAGAATATGGTTTGCAAACTACACAAAGCATTGTATGGACTAAAACAAGCTCCTAGAGCTTGGTATGAAAGATTTCATGGTTACTTGATAAGTATTGGATTTCATAGTTGATGACAAAAGTAGTTTGTACATCAAAGAAGGATCTTAGAACAAGATATTGTTAGAAAAAATATTTGTGGATGATATATTGTTTATTGGTTATGATGATTTAAGCAAAGCATTCTCCGAAGCTATGAGTAAGGAATTTGAGATGTCAATGTTTGGTGAAATCAAATTCTTTGTTGGTTTACAAGTTTATTAGATGAAAGATGGTAACTACATTACCCAGTATAAATACATCAAAGAGATACTAAAGAAATTTGGGATGGAAGATTCCAGACCAGTTGGAAAACCTATGCCTACTAGACATAAATTGTCTAAGGATGATGATTCAAAGGAGGTAAATCAGACTACCTATAGATCCATGATTGGTAAACTTCAATATGTTGTACATACTAGACCCAATATTGCATTAGCAGTCGGTATTGTTGCAACGTTTTCAGCTAATCCTAGAGAGAATCACTTAATGGCTATCAAAAGGACTCTAAGATATCTTAAGGGTACTGATGATTACGGATTATGGTATAAGAAAGGAGGAAACTTTGATTTGAAGACTTTTACTAGTGTTGATTGGGTAGGAAGTGTTGATGATAGAAAGAGAACAAGTGGTGGAGCATTATTTCTTGGAAAGAGATTAGTCTCCTGGACAAGAAAGAAATAGAACTGCATTTCTCAGTCTACAGCAGAGGTAGAGTATGTTGTTGCAATAGTAAATTGTTCAAATATCATATGGTTAAAACAACTATTGTCAGGTATGAAGGAAGAAATCAAAGAACCATTTATTATCTACTGTGACATCACCAATTCTATTAACATTTCAAAGAACCCTGTGATGCATAATAAGACTATACATATTGCAATAAAGTATCATTTCTTGAGAGAATTGGTTCAGGACAAGGAAGTAAGATTGGAATATGTGAATACTAAAGAACAAATTGCAGACATATTCACAAAACCATTACCTAAGGATGCATTTTTGTATCTTAGAGGAAATCTAGGGGTGATTCCCCTAACTGAGGCTCACTAAAACACAGTTTAGTGATGCATCAACTGAGCTACAGAACATATTTAACATGTTGGTGCAGATATTTAGAGCTTATTGCATATGAATCAACACAAATAGGTACATTACAACTTCATTGGATGTGTATTGGATGGTGTCTTTGGAATTGGTTGTCAAAGAGGGAGAGATTACTAATGACATAAAGATTACTAATGGAGAGATTGATGACAGAGGGAGACATTTTATCAGAGAACAGAGATTAATGTAAGAGTGAGAAATCTGTATTTCAAAGATTGTGAAGACAGAGGGAGTTTTTGGATGAGAATCAGAATGAAGCTAAGGACATTAATAAAATTTGATTCTTATGTTTGTTGCTCTATAATTCTTTCTATTATGACATTTTGTGTTGCCATCAATGCCAAAGAGGGAGACTGTTGATGACAATTATTCAATTGTGTATTGTCATTGATGTTTACACAAATGTAGTAATGTTTACACAAATGTATAATCCTATCCGAGCACAGTTATTTTATGCCAAGCACTCTCAGGCATTGAAGAAGACCAAAGTGATTTTTAATTCTAACCGAGTTCACTCGGGTATTATAGTTTTGGTCAGGCATTGAAATATTTCAGTATTAACCGAGTTATGCTTTTAGTGACAGCCGACTAACAGCAGTTTATATTTTATGGTTAATTGGTTATATGAAGCCGACAAAATTAAGTTTTATTGATTATTTGAAAGGTTATTAAGGCTGACTTGACAATGCTTATCATATATATATATAAGGTCAAGTTTGGATTGAATATTGTGTAAGTAAGAAAGCGAGATATGTTTTTATGACATGAAGTGTGAAGGTGAAATCAGATGGGATTCTCATTAAGGACAGAACAAACAGAGTTGCAAAAGTGATAAATTTGTTTAAGACATCTACGGGACTTGGAATTATTTTTGTGGTAACTGATTCACACATCCCCTCTCAGTTACTCAACTCATTTCCAACACATATACTATTGGTCCTTTATCTGCACTCATAAGCTTGATGACCATACTTATTTCAATAACGATCAAAATAAGTAGTTCTTGGAACATTCATCGGTTGTCTTCTACATACATTAGCAATGTATCCAGGCTTTCCATAATTATAACAAGTGGGTTAAGTAGGTTTCTTACCTTGTGGACTTGAATCCACCTTACTAATCTTTGATTGTTTCTCAGTACCAGACTTGGATGATTCTCCTTTCTCAAATTTATTGTCACTGATAAATCCTATACCAAGGGTATCTCTAGGTCACCTTTGATTATTTGATTGATCATTGATCCTTTTCATGCTTTGTTCATATTGATTAAGTTTTTTGTTTGTCTCTCTCTCAATCGTCAAGTCTTCTTTTAGTTGTTCATTCTCCTATCTCATTGATTTATTTTCAGCACACATTTGTAAGTTCTCATCACCGGTGTCACTTAGTTTTTCATTCAGTTCATTTTTCTCATGTGTCAATATTTGAAGTATAATTTCCTTTTCTTTGCTCAGTTCTTCAGCATTTTTCTTTTCAATTTCAGCAGTCCTTTTTGCATCTTCAGCATCTCTCGTGCCTTAAAGTACTTCACGCATCCTTATAGATTGACTTTCTTGTTCTCTTTTCATCTTGTATGCTTCATCAGTAAGGATCTTGTTATTTTCCATCATATCTACTATTGCTACCTCATCTTCTTCAGAGTTAACACTTCCTTCAGATAATTCATCAATGGTCTGTAGACTTTATCTTATTTGTTCATACAACTATTTCTTTTTTGCCAGTGAAATCTTAAGAATATTCTTCAGCTCCTCAATCATCTCATTGGTTGCAACCAACTATCTTTCATACCTATAGTGTTCCATATCCTCGGATCTACTCCCCAAGTTGTTAAACTTTTCCTCTAGAGAGTCTAAGATCTGATACCAATTGTTGGAAATAATAAGTACTAAGAGGGGGGTGAATTGGGACTAATAAAACTTTCAGACTTCTACCTAAACCTTTCAATATCAGCAAAAGAAACTTCCAAACTATGAAGCATATAATTGTAAGTGTAAAGTAAAAGTGCAATGAATAAAGTAACAACACATTCACACTCATAACACTCAGGTTTTTATCATGGAAACCCTTGGTCAGAGGGAAAAACCATAGTGGGGATGACACCCACAATATTTTCATTGCAGTAGAAAAGAGTGATCTGTTAGAAGCTTACAATATCTCACTTTCTAGGTGAATCACCCTATTAGGAGTGACTGATACCTTGTTAGAAGTATCTAAATTCCTATTACAAACTACCTTGTTAGAGGATTTAATCCCACTATTACAGTGTTCACCCGATTAAGGTATTTACTATTAAGTCTTGTAAGAGACTACCCGGTTAAGGGATTTAACTTGTTCAAACTATTACGAACACAACAATAAAATTGACTTTTCAAATGCACTCATGAATGCTAATCAGATCCTTTGATGCTCTTTTGTTTCTTTGAACTCTATCCTGAATCTTTTTTGTGAATAACTTTGTAATCGATGTCCAAGATCTTTTCTTTTAACCAACACTTCAATTGTTCCTCACCAACATCACTTCGCTCATACATAATAGCAGTGGCTATCATCTTATTACCTTTCACCTTTGATTTTAAACCTAATTAGGGTTTATGTTTCCCTTAAAAATATTTTTATCAGCAATAACTATCTCATCAAAACATCAAACCCTTACTGCATCATCCATAAAAATCTCCAATGAGTAATAGTTCTTTAATATCATTGGTTAGAATATGCCTTGAATTCATAATCATATATGTACACAACTAATAATAAATTGACTTATTCAACCCTTGAAATATTGTACTATATTTTGTATTATGTCTAGATTCATTGAATCATGTACCATCATAACCGCTTTAGTCAATTGATCAAAATTGTTCAATAACCTTTGGTTTTACATGTTCAGTGAACTAACCAGTTGGTGGTATCTTCATTTATGCCTTTACCGGTTTGCCCTAAGTGGCATGGTCACAAATCTTAGTATACATGTTGTCTTCGTACCTTCCAATGTATCGATAGGAAACTTGTCTTCTTCAACTGATTTGTTCTTCACATGTTCTCCTTTTTACTTGTTCTCCCGGTTACCTTTCTGACTTAACTTCTTTTTACCGATTGGTTGTACTATATACTAGTTGGTATACCTTTCTTACCTATTTAATGGTTTTCTAGAAATGAAAACCACACTCTTTAGGATCATCATCAATGGCATCTCTCATCATTGTAATATCATAAAAAAAAATTAGTGCACTAGTGAGATTTATGGGTAAGAATTCCCACCGTGGTTTTTCCCTTTAACAAGGGTTTCCACGATAAAAGATTGGTGTCTTTGTGTCGATTTCATGGATGTGTGTTTTTTTTATATTTTTATGTAACATGTATCTTTTCATGTTATTTATTTTGGAAGTTGATGAATATATTTTGTAGATCTGTGGTTACACTGATTCACCCCCCCTGTCTTAGTGCCTTATAACATTAACAATTGGTATCACAGCCAAGTATCCTTGAAGAAGCCTAATATATTGGAAAGGACCCTTAAGGATTATATGGAGGGTTTAAGATATCAAAGGTAATTTGAAAATAAACTTGAAGATGTAGAAGATTTCATTAACCAGTTGAAGGATAAACTCAAGCAATCAAGAGCTAAGAAATTTGATCTTGTTCAACAATTATCTGAGAGAAAATATCTCATTGATCAACTATCTGAAGAAAGTGGGTCTGAGGAATCTAAGGCTTCTCGATAAACTTTGACCCAAGAGAATAAGAATTACATGGAGACAAGAAGAATCTAAAGAGAGAATTAGAAGCTTTGTCAATCAGAATGGGTGAATAAATGGAAGCAAGGAAGGCAGCAGAAGAAGCAAAGACAATTGGAGAGGAAGCCCTAAAATCCAAAGATAAAGCCCTAAAAGCTAAAGTAGATGAGCTTTTCAAATCTGAACAAGAGTTTGGTACATTGCATGCACACCTACATGAGACAAATGAAAATATACAAGATAATATTGAAGAGAATCAATAATTACTAAGGTAGAATGAGAATTTGAGGAAAGAAAATGAGAAAATATAAGGTGACTTGAAGACTGAAAATGATTTACTCAAGAAGTTTAATGAAATTTCTATAAAGCTTGATGAACAACTCAAGAATAAGAGAGTAAATGGAGAGAATAAAGTTCTTGTCTAAACCAGTTATGAAGTCAGTGAATCCTCTAGAACCAAGAAGGAAACGCAAGATGAGAAAACCTCACCAAAGATAACCTTAAGATAATTTGGTAATAAGTCTTATAAACTAGTTTTCTTTAAATGTCATAAGGTTAGTCATACAGCTAATGTATGCAAGATAAATGTCAAATTTAGTGTTCCAAGTGTTATATATAATGTTATACCAAGTATCTCTCATGGTCATTATTATAATTGCAAGAAGTATGGACATAGAGCTAATGAGTGTAGGTCAAGAGTGAACAGTCAATGGGTACGAGTCAAGTGATAGAGTCCTTATCAGAATGAGAACAAGTACAATATTAGATGTTCACATTGTCACAACTATGGACACATGGATATTAACTGCAGATTGAGGAAAAGCAGAGGCAATGCTGGACCTTGGAGATCAACAGGTATAGCATGTTTTCATTGTCATAAGATAGGTCGCATTGCTAAGTTTTGTAGAGAAAATAACAAGAAGGTGAACCAACCGGTTAATAAGTCAGAGAAGGAAAAGGGAAAGAATATTGTGAATGTTGATGAGGTCAAGAATCAAAATAACAAGAATTGGGTAAAGAAGAGTGAAGACAAACCATCAGAAGATACCACATCCTCACTAGGTTTGGATAATTATTCATCTAACTAAGTCATCATTAACTTTGTGGGAGAAAATATTTTTGAATCTATTGAAGACCCCCTAGATTTTTGTGCAATAAGTTTTATTTTCATATTTAGATGCATATGGTTTTTTTTTAGTTTGGTATGAATTTGTGTTTAATTTCATGAAGATTCAGCCAACCACTAACAAGATTGTGAAGATATATGATGTTTTGTTAGCGACCAGTGATGCAATTAATGTTGTAGAGAAAAGGTAGAAAAAGGTGATTTTTAGGTCTTATTGTGCACCTGCACATTCAAAGAGAAGACACTAAGAAACATAAGAGAAGATTGAGCTATTTGATAGCACTCAAGGTTATTGATTGGAGAATTTGCAGTGATTGTGTGAAGGAAAGAACAAGGGTTTGAACTTTCATCAAGCGATGGATGTAAAAGGTATTTATTTGATATTTTGAGCTTGGATTTATCATTTTCAAGATGGATACACCTACCATTTTAGAGATTACTAAGAGACCTAGGCCAGAATTTGAGAAGCACCCATTTAAATCAGTCAAAGATGATACAAAGGGTGCCCTATCTAGTGTTCCCTATGGTGTGATGCATATTGAATATGTTAGGTCATATTTTTATTGTAAGTTTGAAGACTTAGGTTCATCACACATTTTGAATCAATATACAGATTTGTGTAGTGATCACGTATTGGAGGATGAGCACCAAGTGGTTGCAAACAAGGGTTTCACTCACGTGATCAATTTCCCTGATGAGTTTGAGCAAGAGAAAGTCAAATATGTGTTGAGACGAGTACATGACTAGTTTATGTGGCTTGACCATCCACATAATATTACCAAGGATGCCATACATGTAGTAACAGGTTTTTGTGAAACCGGTGAAGTATTGGTACTTAGGTCAAACTCAAAGGATGTGGTCACAAAGTTACAAAAATTGAAGTAGGATAAGAGAGCAGTCACAATCAATGACATCCCTGGTCTGAATGTGAGATTTGTGTCTATGGTGATAGGATACAAGGTTTATCACTCTAGAAGAATCAACAGTGTGCCCGCTTCTGCAATGCACAGTGCATATAGAATGGTGGTGAAAGATGCAGAGTATGATTTATGTGTTGCGATGAGAGATTAGCTATTTTTGAACATGGAGAAGATCAGAAAGGACAAAAGGCAAACGTTTAAATTCAGTCAATTGATGATGGGATTTTTTTTATTTTTAGATTTTCTTTCCTGGTGTTGGTCATATAAATTGGATAGAAGGTACACCAGTTATGGTCCAATTGAATAACTGTATTCAATTATTGGGTAATGGTTTTAATGAGAAAGTTTGGGGTTATTTCAAAGAGTTTCAAAGAAAAATGCATCAAAGAGAAGGGATACCAGCCCATATTATTGAGAAATACAAGGATGATATATGTTTTATAGTGGATAATAACACTTTTTAGATGGAGGCAGTAATGCCTAGAACATCATGGGCTATGCCTATGGGATTTGAGGTAGAGAGTGATATGTTGACCTTACATGCAAAATATTTTTTAACCAAACTAGTAGATCGAAATGAGCCTAGATTTGGAACCTATAAGGAGAAAAGTATGGAAGTACACAACAAATTGACCCAATTAGTGATTGAGAAGAAGACTAGAAAAGAGGTATAACAATTTGCATTGAAGAAAAGTTTTACACAAGAAGTTATTGACAAGGCAAGAGCCAAACATGTTGTAAAGAAAGATGGAACATCTGGAGTAGCAACAACTATAGGTGAAGAAGAAGATGTAGAAGTTATTTCTTCCACAATCAGTAGGCAAAAAAGAAGTGTCTCGGTAATAGTAAACAAGGAGAAAATCACTCCTCTTGTAAAGGCACTAGTAAAAGAGAAGAAAAAACCAACAAAACATGAGCCCTCAAAGGAAAAGGAGGCTACTGCAATAAAGGTTGCTGGAAAATGGAAGGAGAAGGATCAAAGACTTGAGAAGATTGAAGAAGAAGCAGAAGCATAAGGAACAAAATAAAATGAAGAGCAGAAGAAGACGAAGGAAAGTGGAAAAAATTCAAAGGTAGTTGGTACTCCTACTAATAAATCTGTCAAGCCTGATTTTGGAAAATTTATTTATGTTTATAATATTGTTGAAAGAATCAAAAGTGGGGTGTACTTGTTGGTGTAAGGAAATTCTATGACAAAGTCAATAAAGAAGACCAAACAAAGATTGAAGATGTAGTTGTGTTTAGTATGCACAAGTTGAGTAAAGCACTTATTGAATTACAAGAACAAATTCTTGCATCTCTATACAGAAAAATTGAAGCTAGGTGGTGAACAGTATTAAAGGAAGAAAAGGAAATAATTGAATATGTGTTATTTCAATCACAACCGGAGATGTCTACATAGGAAATCAATGAGACACCTAAGAAAGTTAGACATTCATTCAAGACTAAGTCAAGAATCATAAGACTATTGATTGGTGATTCTCAATCAATGTGAGAAGAAACAGTGAGTATTTTGAAGAAATTATTAGGTCTTACTAAAGAAAATCAAGATGATCAAGACAAAGATGAAGAGGAAAAAGGTCAAGATGATAATGCACGTGTGAATACTCAAACTCATGAAGGGTGGATAGTTGATGATGTGAAGGTCACACTTGATAATGTTTACTTGGATGAGTCTAAGGGTGCAGCTGATGAACATGTGGATATAGGAACAGATCAAGTAATGATTGATGATTCCACAATTGATGTTCATACCAATGAGAAACAACAAGGATCAACAATACAGGAAAATGATGAAGTAGAAGACAAGAAGGAAGGAGAAAAACAAAATAAAGAACACCAAAAGGAGAAGATTGTTGACAAAGTAAAGGAAACGGTAATATCTCCCATGTCTATTGTTCAACAAATTTTTGGTAAAATGGATGAAGATGATTTGTCAATCAGTCAAGGACCAATAGATCTTAGCACAATGAACCCAAAAGAGATGATGAATGTTTCTATGGCCATTAAGTCTAAGGCCATAAGAGATCAAAAGAAAAGGGAGGCACAAATTATACAAAATGCAAGAAATATATTGTCTGATCTTGTGCCTGAGGAAACTTATGATGAGAAGGATGCACCTATTGAAAAATTCAGTCAATTGGTGACAGTTGCAAGTAAACAAATACGAATTCTAGAGGATGCAAAAACAATAAAGGTAGAAAAGGACTATGAAAGAAAGAAATTAGAGAAGTTAGTCCAGCAGATTTCACTTCATAGAGGAACTTTGACAGTTGAGATTAACAAGGTGAAACAAACACTGAAAGAAGGCGGTGAGATTATTACTTCTATTTCTAATTTCTCACAATTTTTAAGGATATTGAGCAGAAAAGGGCTGAAGCTCAACATGAGCTACAAAAGGTAGTAAGAAATTTTGATCTAGTGAATCATTCCATTCCTAGTTTTGGAGCATCTGTGATCAGTATTAATCATAACCTCAAAACTTATCATAATGAGCAGGAGAAAAAGGTCTCAGTATTGTTAGAGCTGCAAAGTCTATTGATTTGAAATTAGAAATTTTGGAGAAAGGAGTTAAAGATGCAGCAGTAATGTCAGCTCTACTTGATATGATTACAATGGAAGCCTTAGAGGAGCTAACTTATCTACTAACTAGCCAGATAGTGATCACTAAGCATCTCACAAACTTATGGGAGATTGATCTGCATGTTTTGAAGACTAGGTTTGTGTTGGAAAGTAATCAATTTTGTGTAAATGTGATTTAATTTTTGGTTTTCATTTATGGCAACACATCTGGGTTTCAGACCAATTCTAGAAAAGATAAGTTTTGGTGATTCAGAAATCGACTAAGTGTAGAAGCAGAGATACATAAGTGTTTTGGATGTCGAAGATCAAGATCGATGATTTAGGGCAAGAGAGCTTAGAGGAAGATAGTATGGGGTATGTATGACCTCCACCTAAGATCTATTTTGTTTTGGTTGAGTCTACAGTGAGTTACACAGAATTGAAGACATACAAACAGATAACAAAACAGTGAAACAGAGCAGTTTGATAGTAGCAAAGATTGAGGGAGTATGGCTTGGACTCTAGACAATTGAAGTTGTATTTTGGTTGTTGATAACCTCCACATTGACTATGCAAGAGTGTCGACTATGCATTTAGTGTTTACTATATTAAATATATTTTGTATTGAAGGTCGACTTAGTAATATTTGTAATATTCATATTGAGAGCCGAATTTGTAAAGTTGTGAGATATATATGTAAGATCTTTTTGATAAAGATTGTGTGTAAGTAAATTGGACAGTTGGATGAGTTGTTGAGTGAATAGCAGAGAAGAGAGTGGAAAATATCATTGAAGAACTATAAAGGAACTATCTAAGCACCAGTGCTTCTTGTTTTTGTTCATGGCTGAGAACACTTTGCAACCTGAATTTTATTGTAAGCATTGTAAGATCAATTGGCCCCTAACAGGGTGTTGTGAACCTTTAATATGGTTGTTATTTCTCTAACAAGGAAATGTACTATGTAATATTCAGCTCCTAACAAGGCTAGGTCTCCTTATAGGGAAATTATACTTTAGTACATGCTTGTGGGTACCATCACCACCAGGTTTTTCCCTTGGCCAGGGTTTCCTCAAAAACAAAATCTGGTGTTATGAGTATTGTGTCATTTTCTTATGTTCTTTTCTTTACAGCAAGTTTATGGTTAATATTTAAATGGTAGAATAATGTATTAAAGTACTATAATACTGATTCATGCCACCCCCCCCCCTCTCTCAGTATTATCCAATCCTAACAATTGGTATCAGATCTTTTGGTCCTTGGAGAAAAAGTCTAATAGCTTGAGGGAGATCAAAATGGATTTGGGCAGTTTGCAAGAAAACTTTGATGTTGCACTTGAAGACCTTGATAAAGCAAAAGCAGAGAATGGAGAATTGAGATTCAACATGTGAAGAGCTGAGAAATTCATAAACAAAATCAAAGATCAACTTGAGCTTTCTAGAAATCGAAGACAAGATCTTGTGGTTCAGATTAAAGAGGATTCAGATGAAGACAGTTCATATAAGGTAAAGAAACTAAAAGAAGAGAATAAAAGTTTGAAACTTGAAAATGAGACTATGGCTAAAGAAATATAGGTAAAGGAGGATGCAAAGTAGAAATTTGAAGAAGCTTTGAACAGTGCATTAGATCAAATGAAGAATGAGGGTGACAACTACAAGAACAAGTATCTAGAAATGGAGAAATACAATGAGATTATAAAAGGTGAACTTGTTGAAGCAAAGAAACACATTGAAAAACTTCACACTAGCAATGATTTGATTGATGAACAGAGAGACAAATAGAAACCTAAAGGTGATATGAGTGGTATTGGCTTCAATGAAGCTGAATGTTCAAAGAATCAGGAAGAGAAATCAAATGAGAAGATTGATACTGAGAAACCTTCTATTGAAGAGCCTAAAGAGTAGATCAGACCCTTCAGAGGTAGATGTTTTGGCTGCAATAGATTTGGACACATGAAGAGAGACTATAGAGGTAATGCCCCTTTTAGGAAAAAGTTTGGTTATTGTTTTAACTATAATGGATATGGGCACAAGAAAATAGAATGTAGAAAACCTAACCAATCAGGATATAGACAAGATAATGGAAGAGAACCTACAATGAAACCTACATGCTACAAATGTTATAACATTGGACACATTGTGAAGTACTATAAGCTACAAGTCAATAAGGAAAGAAGACCTCCTATATGTTACAAATGCAATAATCCAGGACATATAGAAAAATTTTGCAGGTATAATGGATCAAACAACAGAAGAGTACCACCTCCTATGAATTCATAGAAGAATGGAAATGATATTGGAAAGAGTGTTGCAGATGTGAAGAGTGATTTTGAAAGTTGTTTCAAGAAGGCAGAATATAGCAATAGTGGTAAGATATGGAAGATCAAAGAAACTAGTGAGACATCAGTTCAGGGAGAGTCAGTAGAGGCTACTTGATCTTTGCCTGATTGTAGCAAGACAAAATCGGCCTAATTGGCCGATCATGGCCTTAGGGGGAGCATTGGATACAGACATCAGAATATATCCTGCCCCAAAATTCATGGATTGAGCTCATACAAGCTTGGGTATAAGCTTGGCCGACATCATGATGTACACATCTAAGAGCGCAACATCAGCCGACACACATATTGTGTTCGCGAGATCTAACAGTCGACTGGACAGTTTTAAGTGAAAGTGAAATTCATAACTTAACTTGTATAAAGCACCACTTAATGACCTATCTCTTTACCATTTGACGAAGAGCGAGCTAAGGATATTAGAGAGTAGAGAAGTTCAAATTATTCTACATTGGCTGTGCGTGATTGATTGAAGGATAAACTCAGAATTCAGCGAAAGAAAGGTATTTTACATCATCTAGCCATGGATGTACCTATTATTTTTGATGTTACAGATAGACCTAGTTATAAGTCTAAGAAAAATCCATTCAAATCATGCAAAGAGGATCTAGAGGGAGCATTTTCCCAAACCTTGTATGGCATGTTACACGTAGAAGATATTAGGGCTTATATACATTGTAAGTATGACATACTCAGAATTGATGATATATCAATTGAGAAGGAGTATATGACTGACAATGGAGTCATGAGAGAAGGATACAAACATATTAATCAATTGAGCATAATGAAAATTTTGGATTTATGCAAATTCGATGAAGATGAATGGTTCAAAATACTGTTAAGTAGGGTTCATGATCAGTTTATCTGGATTGGTGATCAACCTGTGAAGATTTGTAGTAACCTAATCTATGAAATCATTGGATTGGACAACACCGGAGTCATCCCTATTGTGGATAAACATGTGAAGAAATAATTTGAGATCCTAACTCATTCCAAATGGGACAGACAAGCAATGACAGTAAATGACATCTTTCAGCAAGATGTAAGATTGATTGTGATGATACTTGGGTACAAGTTCTACTACAGTAGCATACCTAATTCAGTATTCACTGGAGTCATCATGATGGCATGGATAATGGTGAAAGAAAATGTACAGTATAATCTATGCAAAGTTTTGGCACTGTAATTCCTTGAGAATGTAAAGCTTGTGAAGAAGGACAAATCAAAAACCTTCAGATTTGGTTCATTGTTGATGCATTGTTCATTCATATTGAGCACAAGTTTCCTGGTTTACATCCTAGTGGTTGGAAGTCTGGAGTACCCACTGGCATACTAATCTCACAGAGCTACAAAAGACAGAATGCTACTTGGGTTGATGGTGAATTATTTGGTATGATCAACATACTACAGAGACATATGAAGACAAGATAAAGAATACATGAAGACATTGTTGAGAAATACAAAGATACAATCTGTTTCATGGTTGAAATTGATTGTGTGTGCTTTAAAGCAGTCATAAAAAGAAATGGTATTATCCCATGGGTTATGAAGTGAGTTATGAAGTACTTACCATGCAAGTAGAACATGTCCTTGCATTAGAGATTGATACAATAGAGGAAAGATGGGGAACTTATGAAGAAAAGTCAGCAAAAGTGAGAAAAGAACATACTAGAGGTCTGAGGAAGAGAAAGATAGAAAATCTTGTACATGAATGCAGAGTTAAAGCAGGATTGATAGAAGAGGAACTTAAAGAAGTCAAAAAGAAGATGACAGAAAGGTCACTTGGACCTGCAAGTGGAAGTAAAACATCCCCTCCCACTCCTAAGGTAATCATGGTAGACAGTCCACCTCCTCCTCAACAGCAAACAACACAAGCTGAAAATATCACTTCTAGAGTAACAAGATCAAGAATGCATACATCACCTAAAGAACAGAGCACGGTAGGAGAAGAGAAGAAAGCAGAAAAACACATTTGGAAACCTAACTTGAAGATGCTAGAGAAGAGAGAATTAGAGCAAGGCAAATTGGTTACAATTGATAAATATTATAATAGGTATGAAGAAGTAGACAAACTTAAAATTGAGGATATTGTGATAGAGCACCTACTTACTTTCAAGAAGACACTGTTAGAAATTGAAGGAAGCATACCCATAGACCTTTATGGGAGATTGGAGATAAGAAAACATGTTGCACAAATTGAAGATGATACAATCAGAAACCAAGAAATAGGTAACATGTTGCCTATGATATCAGTTCAAGAAAGGGACAGAATATAGAAGGAACTAAAATCTATAATAAGGACCAAGGTGACATTATTGAAAATCATGGCGAGGAAATATGATGAAGTCACTGAGGAAACTCAGAAGGCACTAGAGAAGATACTGATGAGTACTACTTCTAACAAGCCCTCACCTGCTAAGACCACATCGCCCACACAATTGGGAATGGGTGAGAGATCTAAGGCAACAGAGACATCTACTGAGAGGAGCGAAGTAGATCCACCACTAGATTTCTATGTTTCTGGTGTAGCAGTTACTCTTAACACATCTCAAGATGAAAAGGACCCCTTTTCAGGGAATATGGATACTTCTGTAGCAGATGAGGAAGAACAGAAGAAGGAAGAGGAACAGAAGAAGGAAGAAGATCAAAAGAAGGAAGAAGAGTAGAAGGAAGAAGAAAAGGAGATAGATCAGAAAGAGGATGAAAAGAAAGAGGTAAACACATCATCCATTTCACTATTGGCAAGCAGTCATGTAAATGTTGACAGCACAGATGAAGTAGAACTAGTAAAATTGGCATTTACTGCTTTGAACAAAGAAAAGGAAAGATCAGACCAAAAAGGAGACAAGAAGGCAAAAGTAATCACAAGATAAATTGATACTGTAAACAAATTTCTTCCAACACCTATTGTTTTCCAGAATAAAGATGACATTGAGAATCTGATAATCACACTTGATGAATTTGATGGGCACTATAAGAACCTACTAAAGATAGCAGAGGAAAAGGCAGAGAAGACTTACTCAGAAAAGAAGCTAACAGCAGTCTGCAAATCTCTTACATGGGATTTAGGCATTGTGAAGACTTTCTTGACAAATGCAAGAAGCTACATTGGATTGGGAGAAAATTGTTTAGTTATTGCATGAATCCAATAAGGCATATAAAGAATGTAGAAGACATTATTGCCAAAGAGAGGGCAACTCTGAATAGTATGATGGATGGTTGTGAAACATCCTCACAATCCACAATAGAGCTAGACAAAGAATTCACAAGGATTTTGGCTAAACTCAGTGTACTAGATAATGAGAAAGGGAGAGTATTGACCAGATTCAATTTGTTGAAAAGCTTTATCACTCCTAAGTTATCAATACTTGAGGTTCATCTCTCAGAGTTGGAGAAAGTGAAAGATTCACTAGATAAATCTTTGCCTATAGACTTAAAATAAGTTGAGACCACATCATTTTCACTGAATGGCTTAATTCGCATTAGCCAAATTTTGTTCAAAAAATGGACTACATAAGTGAAGATCTTGGAAGATTCCTTTCAAGATGTTTTGAAACTGGTGAGCAAGAATTAAAACCTTTTGTTGTATATGCACCTTTGTCATTGTTGTCAAAGGGGGAGAAGAGAATATATATATATATATATATATATATATATATATATAGAGAGAGAGAGAGAGAGAGAAAATAAAAAGAAAGATTATAGAGGAGACATATTTGTTGGAACACATTCATTTTTTTTTTGACAAGTGTTGCCATCAATGCCAAAGGGAGAGATTGTTGGAAAGTAATCAATTTTGTGTAAATGTGATTTACTTTTTGGTTTTCATTTATGGAAACATGTCTGGGTTTCAGACCAATTCTAGAAAAGATAAGTTTTGGTGATGTAGAAATTGACTAAGTGTGGAAGCAGAGATATAGAAGTGTTTTGGATGTCGAAGATCGAGATCGATGATTTAGGGAAAGAAATCTTAGAGGAAGACAGTATGGGGTATTTATGACCTCCACCTAAGATCTATTTTGTTTTGGTTGAGTCTACGGTGAGTTAGATAGAATTGAAGATAGACAGATTGCATCAGAATAGTGAAACAGAGCAGTTTGACAGTAGCAAAGATTGAGGGAGTATGGCTTGGACTCCAGACAATCGAAGTTGTATTTTGGTTTTTGATAACCTCCACATTGACTATGAAAGAGCGTCGACTATGTTTACTATATTAAATTTATTTTTTATTGAAGGCTGACTTAGTAATATTTGCAATATTCATATTGAGAGTCGACTTTGTAAAGTTGTGAGATATATATGTAAGATCTTTTTGATAAAGATTGTGTGTAAGTAAATTGGACAGTTGGATGAGTTGTTGAGAGAATAGCAGATCAGAGAATGGAAAAGATCATTGAAGAACTATAAAGGAACTATCTAAACACTAGTGTTGCTTGTTTTTTTTCATGACTGAGAACACTTTGTAACCTGAATTATATTGTAAGAGCTGTAAGTTCATTTGGCCCCTAACAGGGTGTTGTGAACCTTTAACAGGCTTGTTATTCCTCTAACAAGGAAATGTACTATGTAATATTTAGCTCCTAACAGGGCTAGGTCTCCTTAAAGGGACATTATACTTTAGTACATGCTTGTGGGTACCATCCCCACTGGGGTTTTCCCTTGGCTAGAGTTTCCACAAAAACAAAATATGGTGTTATGAGTATTGTGTCATTTGCTTATGTTCTTTTTTTACAGCAAGTTTATGGTTAATATTTAAATGGTAGAAGAATTTATTAAAGTACTATAATACTGATTCACCCCCCCCCCCCCTTAGTATTATCCAATCCTAACNTTCCCCCCCCCCCCCCCTTAGTATTATCCAATCCTAACATTTTGGTGATGTATTTAGTAGATTGTAATTGGTATATGCTACTCTCTATCAATAAAATTTTGTTTCTGATCATTTATTGTATACCTTTTTCATTGTTGTCAAAGGGGGAGAAGATAGTAAGCGGGAGTAGTTAGAGTAAGAGAAAAAAATGGCTAAGTATTTTGTAAAAGGGAGCAGTACAGACATGATTTATTTGTAATTACCATAGGGGGAGTAATCCTAAAGTTTAGCTCTGTAATTGTGTATTTTTTTTGTTTTTCTTAGTCAGACACTTAGAAAGTTTTGCCAAAGGGGGAAATTGTTGGCATCTGATTAAGATGATCATATCCTAGATCATGTGATGAATATTTTAGTTTTTTCATTGCTGGAAACAAGTTTATTTCACAAGTTAGATTAGATATATCGGTGATGAAGGTGATTGTACAAGAATTTTTCTAAGTGTTCAGTATATCGGTGATAACATAGCACATTTTGTGATGGTGATTTTGGTGTGTGGTGAGAATCTAGAAGATTCAAAAGATACAATCATGCAGACATTATCTATAGAGACATGATTACCTACATCTATGATCACATAAGATTATTCAAAACACAAATGGATATTTGAGGAAAACACTAGTGATATCGGCAAGAACAGTCATCCAGTCAATTCAAGGTGATGAAATTGAGGTAGCAATCAATTACATGTCAAGGTTTGATTTATTTTTGAATTGTATTTTTAAAGGTAGACCTTGAGGAGTTCAATTTCCTACGTTTGAGTGATCACTTATGAGTTTTAATTAGGATTTGGAGGCTGAAAATAAGTAACATGTTTTAGAGTTAATGCACCAACCTAAAATTGTTTATAAGAGATGAAATTGAAGGAATTAGGGTTGTTAAGTGTGTTTTTGTTGTTGTTGTGGTGATTGTGATAGTTGAAGGTAGATTTTTTATGTTCAGACAATAGAGTGAGTAGTACAAAAATGGATCTTTTAGGAAGAAGGTGCCTTTATCATATCATTATTTGAGTTTTCTACTCAAAGCAAGTTCTAATATGCTTGCAGTCAAAATCCTCTAACAAGGTTACTCTTAACAGAGTAAGAAGGATTCTAATAGGTCTGAAGACTAAATCCTCTAACAGGGTGACTCTCAGAAGAAATTTCAAATCCCTTAATAGGGTAGTTCCTAACAGGACTGTTGTAATAGCTTCTAACCAGGCTATAGATACTCTTAATCAGGTATGCCCTTAACAAGGAGGTTATAATGCTCCTAACACGACAATATTTTATTAGTGCACTAGTAAGATTTGTGGGTAACAATTCTCATTGTGGTTTTCCCTCTAATAAGGGTTTCCATGATAAAATATTGGTGTCTTTTTGTCAATTTCATGGATGTATGTTTTGTTATGCTTTAATGCTATATGTAGCTTTGCATGATGGTTATTTTGGAAGTTAATGGATAGATTTTGTAGATTTGTGGTTGCACTAATTCACCCCCCCCCCCTCGGTGACTTATAACATTAATATCAAGTCCTCCTATGCTGCAAATTTGAACAAGAAGAGTCCACCCAGTATTGCAAAGATATCCATAGAACCCTTCAGCTTCCAACATGAGGTTGCCCAGTGTCGTACCATGTTAATGGATGGGCGGAAGGAGAAGAATATCTCGACCAGCACAAGATGCATAGAACACACAATCTGGTCCATGAGTGCATCAAGGAGGCATATTTCCACCCCTTCCTTTGTCTGAATGAAGTCCACAAGAATAGACTCCAAAGTATTAATAGTGGGTCCAACTAGGGCCCCTTCCAATAATTTTTTGAAGCTCATTTACCTGGTTCCACACTATTTGAGCTATTTTCTTTAATCAGCGGAGAAAAAAATGTTGCAATAATGGAATGGTGTGTACTGAGAGGGGAGGGGTGAATCAGTATCCTTTAAAAATTTTAGTCAATTAACCTTAATCCTTTAGTAATCAATTCCTTGCATTACCGACCATATGTGCTATTCTTATCTAATGCGTGTTATATCAATTCATAAACTTAATTTGCATGTAAACATTCATGAAATGTAATGACACATGACACAAGATTTGGTAATGCAAAAAACCCCTATTAGAAGGTAAAAACTGCGGTGGGGATGAAACCCACAAAACTTCACTATCTACAGAATGGAAGGGGTCAGTTAAGGCTTACAAGTTTGATCACTTCTGATGATCTTACCTAGTTAGGAGTAACATGTTTAGACTGGTTAAGGTCTACTATGTTAAGAGCTTTAGAAACATTTTTCAGTGAGCACTCGGTTAAGAGATTTACAAAAGGATTGTTAAATCCACCTTCTCAAAGGATTTCTTCTATTTGCTACACTTGTTAGAATCTAGTCAAAAATACTTATTGACCTGAGTATATGCAATCTAGAATTACTGATTACATATCCATTAAATATTACAATATGATGTATCACCTATAGTGATTGATTAATGCCTCTATTCTTCTCGGTACCCTTGGGTCTTGTTCTTGGTAAATGATTTCATCTTTTGTTGTCCCTCTACATAAAAATCTTTCTGTGATCCATAGAAGTGTCTACGACTACAATCATCATCATATCTTTTTATTTTGATTGATTACACATCTATTTATACAATGATTTTGACCTATATAAGTTTCACACTTTACAATGATAACTCTATTATCAAAGGTTTACAACTTGACCTTGATCTCCTAGTTTGCATGTCTTCAATCAGTTAGACAGATTAACATAATTATACTTGCTTTACTTGTCCTTCAAGAAATGGATTTAAAACTAAGCTTTAAGCTAAATATAAAACTTAAGTGTTTTATCTGATGTGTAAGTCAAATCCACATTTCTTGGAATAAAGTTGTCTCTCAGTAGATTGATACTCGGGTTTCTCTGTAGTATTTCCTCTCGGGTTTCTCTGTAGACTATTTTTTGGGTTCCTCTATTGTCTATTCTATCAGTTTACACTGTTGACTACTCTGTCGGGTTACTTTGTAGGTTGTGTCATCAGTTTGCATTGTAACTTGTGTTGTCGGGTTCCCTTGTGAAGTTGTATGTCGGGTTCCCTTGTACTTAACATTTTCGATGATCATGTACCGATGGTTCAAAAACTATTTCCTTTGCATACTAATGGAAAAATATGATCATCAATCCCCCCTTTGACATTAGTATCAAAAACTAATATGTGCAAAACTAAAATTTTTAGTATATACACCATGTGTTCACATTATCAGTATGACTCCCCCTATGTGCATGTCGATATAGTATATGTACATGTATATACACTTGTCTTTATACTATTTCCCCTTTTCATTATTTCCCCCTTTTACCTTATCAACTTTTATTGTCACATAGTATTTCCCCATTTTTTGATAATAAGGACAAAGGTGTCATACTTACAACTTGTCAAAAATGTGGGAATGGGAGTTATGCATGTCTTTCATCATTTTCTCCCATTGTTCTTTTAGGTGTTCAAGGGTCATGATCTCCAATGTGATCCTTGCATGCATATCTTATATGCTAGCTTTCTGTCACAGACATTTTTGGGGTGCAAATCAGTTGTCTTGTCATAGTCATATATTGTTATAGTAATGTAATATTCGGTAGGAATAGAGCTTGAAGCTCGGTTACCTCATCTCTGAACTTTGATTCTGCCTCTAAAATCTCAAGTCTCAACCTTTTAGCTTCCATGATCTTTTCATCATGCCTTGATTGCATTGTCATTGGTTGTAAGACCTTGTGCACTAGCATTTAGATCTGCATCTATTTGTGCAATCTTTTCACTATTATCCTTAGTGAATTTCTCTAATGTGCATAACTTCTGAACTAAGGTTATAGCTTCTGAAATAATTGGTTCTAATTCATTGACTAGTTTAGATAGATTTACCTTGTTCTTGGCCACTTCTGGGCTAATTTTCTCTATTAATTTTTATTGATACTTTTTCTCTGCACGTTCTTCTATTGCCTTCTCTACATCCACATTCTGTGATGTGATGGTGTTTGTAAGAACTTCTAATTGATCAAGTATAGGAGCATCTTGATCAATGTCGGTATCAGGTACAATCTACTGAAGTATTTCCTTGGTTGTCTCAAGTACCTGTGTATCCTTTTTCTCCTTTTTAAGCTTATCTTGGATAGCTTTCCTTTTACAAAGTTATGCATACTTTTCAAGTGACTCTGGATCCAATGTCCTTGGGTCACAATCTCATATTTCAATGATTTCTTCTAGGGTGACTGGATTATTATTCTTCTTCTTCTTTGAAAGTGTAGTGGAGGCACCTGTATGCAATACCATAGGAAGTTCTTTTTCTTGGTTTGATGTACTTGATGAAGGATTTTGAGGTGTTGTGCCTTTTAACTACTGCTCAGTGTCTACCTATCGGTTTGGTGTGGACATCTCCACATCAACCTTTTCTTTATCTGCAACTTCTCCTTTGGTATCCTTAAGAGTGGCATCACCTTGCTTCTCTTCTTCACCTTTATCTTTCTTCTCTCCATCTTTTTATTTTTTTCTTCATTTGTGCTTTTCTGTTCCTCTTCACCCTTATCCTCGGGTATGCTTGCATCATGCTTTAGTGTTGTATCTCTTGTTTCTGTCATTATAATGATTGCTTGTATAATTAATGGCATTTGGCTCGGTATATTCACCTGTGCAGCATCCATTGTTATGTCATGTTCCTTGGATTTATTAGAGACAACAGTGACATCTTCATCTACCTTTACCTCATCGGCAGGATCTTTAGTGATATCTATTATTGTCACATCTTGGTTTGTGGCATCTGTTGTGTCCTGTAATGACTGCAAAATCTGAGGAATGCCATCAATTTCTTTACCAGCTTTGGTGTTCAATTCAACTTGATTGTCATCCTCAGTGTCATTTATAAGAATGTGCTCTGGGCTTGGTTTTTCTTGATTTTATTCATTGTGAGGCTTGTTTGTGACTGCTAATACTCTCTCAGGGCTTGTGTCCTCTTTAGATACATTGAGTATTTTCCTCCAAGCATCCTCACTTTCTCTGTCTAGCTCAATAAATTTTTGCTTTAGTACTTTGTAGGCTCTCAACTTTGTTGAGAACTTTGAATGTAACTTCATCATTTCTTCAATTTCTTCCATTTTGGACTCAATTGGCATAACAAAAACTAGGGATCTTTCCCTTATCTATTTTTCAGAATTAAATGCAAATTTCCACCTTGTCGATAACCTGTCTAGAAGTTCTTGTGGCATCTTATTTTCAAACTGTATAGGTATATATTTGAAAATACACATTTTCTTGATGATGGCTTCTTCTATCTTGTTCTGATCCTCAGGATTCAAAGTTAGCCATTTTCTAATCTTAGGCTCAGTTATTAAACCTGACCTGATGATTGATGCAGCAACCTCCTCAATTATAGTAGGAAGTTTATTCTTTACAGGTTGTTCACCTTGTTCAGTGTCCTCTATACCTTCCTTTGTTTGGATTCATCTTTTTCTCCTCTTTGGTTCTGAAGTTTGTTCAGTTTGAGGCTTCCTTTTGTAAGTCCTCACTTGTCCTTTCTTAACCGGCAAAGAGCTTGCATCTTTTGTTGTCTGACTCCTTTTCCCAAATGGAGTAGTATTTCTTGGCTTCTTTGGGGGTGGTGCATCAAACTCTATTGATTCAAAGTCACTCATTTGTTCATCTTCGCCGATGGGTGACTGTCCCTCGGTGTCTTTTTATTATGTTGTTCATCCTGCTGGCTTGGAATATCTTGTATCCCAGCACACATGCACCAAATTTCAGTTCTGGATCTTTGATGGAATTTACCTTCAATCCTCTTCCATCCCATTCTATACCTGTCATCTTCTCAATTTCTTGGTGAGGAGGGTGTTTAAGTGCCTTTGCCTTGTCAGTTATAGGATAACTAGTCACTGCATTTATCACATCCCTATTGATCTATTTTGGATATCTTTCGGTCATGCACTCTGCTCAGCACTATCACTATCCTGATCCACTCGGTCATAAAATCCTTCAGGAACCTTAGGGATTTTTTCAGCCCTTTGAGCTCAATGTATTTGTGCTCATCCTTGATGGTTCCATCTGTGAAAATATTCTTGTAAGCTTGCTCAACCTCAAGATCTCCTATCTCAGTGATCTTGCAATGTATGTATGCCTAAACATCCTCGACAAGAAAAACCCTAGGTGGTATGCTTGAGAATGCTCCAGCATCATCGGGTTGTGAAGCAGCCTCTGGATAGAACTTGTATTTAGGTTCTTCACAAGTGGTGTTCTTGATTAGGCTAACCTTTTTATCCTTGGCATTTTGATCTTGGTTATACGGGATGTGGTTGCCATGATTTTGTGAATTTAGGGTTTTCCCGTAAAACAAAGTGTGAGCTCATTTATTCTAGTTACTCACTTGTTATGTGGTAGCTGTTAAAGATCAAAAATTATCCTAGTAGCTGTGAAGGTGCTCGTGAATCTCTCTACAATATTTTCTCCTTAGGTTGCTCTGCTCTTTTCTCTCAAACGTTGGTGAATGAAATGAGGTCTTCATCATCCTTTTATAGATGATGCCCTAAGTGGCATAATAAATTCTCTACCCACTTCTTGGTATTCAAAGATGGATTCACTCAGGTATCACACAAACTTTCAGATCGGGGTAAGTGACAACTCACTTGAATTTTCACACGTTTACCGACGGTGCTCGGTTTACATTAACAACTTAGCTTTTGTATGTACACCAACGAATCTCGGTAAGCATTGACTGACGAGATTGGATTCACATATTCTTAACAAGTAATACCATAGTGCATCTTTAATCATGTTAGTTTGGAATTTTATCATTGTATAATGAAACTCATGTGAAATATAGCTTGGTATAGTGCAGTTCCATACTTGTTCAGCTTAGGTGGGGGTGGTGATGTCACCAGATCCATTAGATAAGGTGTCACCAATTGTATTGCTTTCTCCAATATCATCAGTGTTTGTAGCTTCCTCCACATTTTTTTTCTCGTTCTTCTAATATCTTCAATGGTGTTGCCATTGGGAAAAGTGCTTGTCTTTGTCACTTGGTCTCTGCAGTCCTTTCTTAGATGATTGACCCTATGACAGTGTAAGCATGCTATTCCGGGGTTAGTCTAGCTTTTGGACCTTCTTATCCATTTTCTTCTGCAGTTTGCAGCTATGTTGTAGTTTGCAGCTATGTGTCCATATCTACCACATGTTGTGCAGTTTGTCTATGTGTTGTAATCCCAAACATATGAGTTACCAACTCTTTTCGGTTGATAAGCATTTTCTTATTCTTTTGGCTTCCATGCTTGCGTTTTCTTCTTCTTGCATTCAAGAGATGTGTGCCCATACATTTTACAAGTAGGCCAATATTTTTCCATGTAGGTTTCCTTCTTTGGTTGTTTCACCTTAGATTTACATTCATATGATTTATGTCCTTTCTTGTTATAGTTATAACAATTTCCAATGAATGTAGAAGTGGATTTAGGAATACCTTTAATTTTTCTCCTACAAACATTTGATGTGTCACCTGGTTTTCCACAGTGATTGCATGAGTGCCTCCTTGGTCTTGGATTTGTGTAAACATATTTTGGATCATCTTGGTATGGTGACTCTCCATGCTCAGTATACCCTAATCTGGTATTGTTGTTGACTCTTCTTTGTCCATCCAGAAAATCATCCTTCCTTTTTGTTCTTTCTTCAGCTATCTTGATCATATCATTGTGTTGTTGTTGAATCCTTACTTCATCCTTCAGTCTTTCATTTTCTTCTCTTAGCTCACCAATAGCTTCTAATTTTCCATTGAGTTATATGTTCATTCGGTTTGCCTCCTGACTCATAAGAATAATCTAATTAATGATCTCATGATGGTGTTCAGTAAGTCTTTGTATTTCTGATTCTTTCTCTTGTATCTTTTTAGTGATCTTCCTTTTGTCATCAATAGCTAATGTTCTTTCTTTCTCCTCTTTTCTAGCATTATTCATAACCTCAATCATCCTTAGCATCTGTGTCTCTTAACTGATTTGCAGTGATTTCACTTATCTAGCCAGATGTTCATTGATTTCATTTAGAATTGTAATGCTTCCTTCATATGTGTCTGATGTATTGCTAGATGTAGATCATGTTGACTAAAATAAATTAGGTATCTCTTCTTCATGATAGTCGATTTCATTACAACAAGATGTCATTACCTTTCTTTCATCTAATAGCTCTCTCATCTTGACTCTAGCTTCTTTATATTATTCATAGAAGATCTATATCTCTAACTTATGATTCTCAATACTCTTGTTAGCTTATACCTTTCCATTGTATGATCTTTTCTCTCAAGTCTTTTAAACTTTTCCAAATAAGAGATATAGCTCTGATACCAATTGTTGAAATAATTGAATGGTGTGTAGTGAGAGGGGAGGGGTGAATTAGTTCCCTTTAAAACTTTTAGTCAATTATCCTTAATCCTTTAGTAATCAATTCCTTGCATTACTGACCATATGTGATATTCTTATCTTATGCATGTTATATCAATTCATAAACTTAATTTGTATGTAAACATTCATAGAGACATTCATGAAATGTAATGACACATGACACAAGATTTGGTAATGCAGAATACCCTTATTAGAAGGTAAAAACTGAGGTGGGGATGAAACCCACAAAACTTCACTATCTGCAGAATGGAAGGGGTCGGTTAAGGCTTAGAAGTTTGATCACTTCTGATGATCTTACCTTATTAGGAGTAACACGTTTAGACTAGTTAAGGTCTACTTTGTTAAGAGCTTTAGCAACACTGTTTAGTGTGCACTCGGTTAAGAGGTTTACAAAAGGATTTTTAAATCCACCTTCTCAGAGGATTTCTTCTATTTGCTACACTTGTTAGAGTGTAGTCAAAAATAATTATTGACCTAAGTATATGCAATCTAGAATTGTTGATTATAGATCCATTAAAGATAACAATATGATGTATCACCTATAGTGACTGATTAATACCTATGTTCTACTTGGTAGCCTTGGATCTTGTTCTTGGTAACTGATTTCATCTTTTGTTGTCCCTCTGCATAAAACTCTATCTGTGATCCATAGAAGTGTCTGTGGCTACAATCATCATCACATCTTTTTGTTCTGATTGATTGCACATATATTTATATAATGAATTTGACCTAAATAAGTTTCACGCTTTATAGTGATAACTCTATGATCAAAGGTTTACAACTTGACCTTGATCTCCTAGTTTGAATGTTTTCAATTAGTTAGACTGATTAAAACAATTATACTTGCTTTACTTGTCCCTCAAGAAATGGATTTAAAACTAATCTTTAAGCTAAATATAAAACTTATATGATTTATCTGACATGTAAGTCAGATCCACATTTCTCAGAATAAATCTATCTCTCGGTAGACTAATGCTTAGGTTTCTCTGTAGTCTTTCCTCTCGGGTTGCTCTGTAGACTGTCTGTTGAGTTCCTCTATTGTCTGTTCTGTTGGTTTACACTGTTGACTGCTCTGTCGGGTTACTTTGTAGGTTGTGTCATCGTTTTGTATTGTAACCTGTGTTTTCAAGTTCCCTTTTGAAGTTGTATGTCGGGTTCCCTTGTACTTAACATTTTCAGTGATCATGTACCGATGATTCAAAATTTGTTTCCTTTGCATACGAATGGAAAAATATGATCATCAAAAAAATGATTCACTGTTCATTCCTTCCTTATCATTGTTCTCCTTTGGCAGAGGAATCTCTCACACAATGTTAGGAAGCTCACTGCTCTTGATTTGACTTGCAAGCTAAAGTGCACAGCCTTAGGACGAGATACAAGAGATATGCAAATTGAAGACCACTTCTTCAAGGAAAGATACAATATGATTTGATTACAAAAAAATATGTTTCTTAAACTAAAGTGACATGAGTCCTTTAAAATGTTGATTACCATTATTTGCTCTAAATATCATAAACTAACTTTATAGTTGATCATTTGTACTTGTATATCTTTGTACTTACACCATATAAAATACACTCTTGCTAATCCAACACATTCAATACAAAAAAGGATTTGATTTTATATATATTTGTTGTACCAATCGATTAATCATTTAGGTTAGCCTAATTAGATGAAACATGTAGAAAGAAAAAAATTGGCTCAAAATATTATCTCCCAATGCATTTCTCAAGGAAAACAAAGTGTGTGAAGCATCACGCCATGTTGGCACACCATCTTATTACACCAAAATCATCGCCTTCATTACCACACATATTGCATGGCTCCAAACTACTCAAGTCAGCTCTAGCAGATGGAATTGATAATAGAATAAGCATGAATCATCATGCAGGCCACCACAACAACTACACTTCACAACATATCCTTTTGATACCAACAAAAACATATGTGAGATCTGTAGAGAAAAAATTTCAAAGGCGGAAGAATACAAAGCATTCCAATAATCAAGTCTACTATCACAAACCAACACTCGAAACATCACCAAATATTCTTGAAAAGGTATTTACACTTGAAACCTTAGATATTATATCTCTATACATCCATAAACATCATACTAGAGTTTCAAGCAAAGATGATACAATGTGAGGCAATGTAGACCAAAAAAATGATACTTTGTAAGTCATATTGTTCGCTAGAATAGTCATAATGTAGGCACGTAGACATCACTTCATTATTCTACAATCAACATCAATCATTTTGATGCTCCATCTCTAATCATTACTTGCAATCTCCTCGCATCAATGACAATAATTATGCAATATCTTGATACAACAACACATTTGAACTCATACTTTCAAACTTCATCACACGTCAAGTTGACATCAATGAGAACACTAACTCATCTTTTTGATAAAAAGTAGGGACCTTTTTGCATCATTTGGTGTAAATGTAGAATTAAATTTCCCATCCTTAGAGAAAATGTAAAAATATCAAACCTACTTGTTCAAGGACCCATTTTTAACTATTTATGCATTATTGAGCATTGATCTAAAAGACATAAGGTAGAATTGAAAGTGTGAAGTACCATGTATGTTGAATTTAATGGATTTGACACTTAAGCTATAACTGTGTAATACATAAGAAGGTTAATAAATTCAAATTGAGTAAATATGGATATTATTGAGTAGTGAAGTGAATCTGGCTTGAATAAATATGTATACCTTTGGTGTTGTATTGTGGTGTTCTTTGTAAATATGTTTTGTGACTTGTGGAAAGAAACCTATAATGTGGAATACCCAAGTATGAGATACAAGTTATCCAACTTGGATTAGGGTAGGGTGGACATCATGCACAATTCCCTATAAACCCTTTATAATGGTCTATCTAAGTAAACAATTATTTTACACATTATTGAGAAAAGAATGTAGAATTTATATTAATAATTTGAAGGAAATTGTGTTTGTTGTATAATGATGTCATCCCTAGCATCAATCCACCTACTAGGTGTGTGTATGCTAATGTAACTAGGGGTTGAGAGATACAGGACCTTTGTTGAATTCTTACGACATTTACTAGGTGTAATACTTCAAATCACTTTAGTTCCTATTAACTCCCCCTTTCTTGTAGAGCCACACTTGGTGGATCATAGTGAAGACCTACTACTTGAGACTTATATCCCATGTGTTGAGGTTTGACCTTATTTGGGAATGATAGTGATACTTGGGTAGTATGGTTAATGAGAGCATATTTATTGACACTACAGATACATGGTATGATGGATTCAATATTTATGATATCCCAAGCTATGCAGGACTAATGTTGATTAGATTTAGAGACCACCTTCAAATGGCATGCTACTATATTTATGTGCTTTGAGAACTACCATTCCTTTTCTCCCTTTAGGTAGCTTTAACAAAGCCATATTGTGCTCCTAATGTGCAGATTGTTGATAGAATGTGGATTATTCATAATTTATTTAATTGATGCTTCTTTTTCTTTTCTTTGATATTGCTACCAATATATAGATTTGAGTGTTGGGCTATTTAGCCATTTTACGCATTTGATAGTTCTCTTACCTCAAGGACTTATTTTATCTAAATGAAAATTTTCTAATGTGACCACTTTTGAATCTTATTTTATTGGATTTATTCCTGTGAGAAATTTTATTGAAATTTGGACTTGATTTTCACAATTATTGGTTTGAGGCTTTTTATTGTTGTAATTATTCAAAAAATGTGTTGTAATGTGATTAATGTAAACTGCCATAGTTGGAAGGGGTTCCTAGAAGTTGTAAAATGAAATAGCCAATTTAGTAGTAGATAATCAACCATCTCTTCGTCTCTACAAAAAAAAATTTAAAGGTTCAATGAACCCCAATCTCACAAGCATGTAGCTTGTGAGGAATCTATTATAAAGAGAAAGCAAAGAAAATACATTTGTCTTGGGTAAAATATATTTTTCCCTAAGACATTATAGGGCCACTTGTCCATTTCATTTCTATCTTCAAATGTCAATGATTTGTACCCAAGTTTGACATTGGAGCCCAAAAAAGCCTATCCTTTGTACTTGAAGACAGAACTTTCTTATTTTCGAGAAGAGCGGATAAAATCTCCTTCTAGTGCGGATGCATGGGGAGCTCAAAGCATTAAAATATTTCCACTTGAATTGTAAGTTCCTCTCATTCTCTACAAAATAATCTTTAGCTTTATAATCCCAAGCCTACTTTAGACCAGGTTTTGCTGCTTAAAGTTCTTCTATGTTTCCTATTCGGGGATAACCATTCCAAGAGTCTTCCTAGAAAAGAGTCATTTTTCCTATTATAACTTCCTAGTAAAGATGTGGATAAATTTCTTTACTATAGGTCAAAACGAAATTCCACATCTTTGAACCCCAACAGGATTAGCAATTGTGAATATTCTCTCAAGATCGTTTGAATCGATATACTTTTCTCATTATCTTACTCCATTTGGAATTTGGTTTTACATATATATTCTAGGCCAACTAGTGTCAAGTGCAAGATTTCTTGCTTCCAAGTTATGTATACCTAATCCCCCAAAAACATTATCCTTACATAATTTATCCCATGAGACAAGAGGAATCTTTTTGGTGTTGTCTATATTTCCTCTACAAAGAAAGTTTTTGGTTTCTTTAACAATTCCTCTTGCATTGCCTTTAGCATTCTCAAAACTAATAAGAAACAGTTAGGAATCTACTACTTTTATCATTGTAATTATTCCAACAAAAGCTACCACCTACCTTTCTTCCAAGCAATGTTTTGTATTGGCAAAAATATCTTTAACTAGATAGAATATTTGTGTGCACCGAAGAATAAATTATACCCAAGTAATTGTAAGGTAAGGAGTCTTACTTGAACTCTATAATTGACAAAATGCATGTCCAAGTAGAAGAATAGGCATTTTGAAAAAAAAATTCTGACTTATCTGAACGAACTGCTTGCCCAGAAATTGAACAATGGTCCACAAAACATATTTAATAACTTTTTCCTCTTGAACTATTAGACAACAAAAGAGTAATATATTATCAGAAAATAGAGGATGAGTATGTGATATCCATTTATGAAATTTTAATATCAAGCCATCTCTATGAAGCATGGAAATTTGCAATTGCATGGCTAGGAGATTCAGCCATGATAATGAAAAGAAAAGGGGACAAGAGATCTTCTTACCTCACTCCTTCATTAGAGCTAAGGAACCCTATCAATGAATTATTATTAAGAACTGGAAATTTGGCACTAGATAAGTATGACAATATCCATTTATAATAAAAGAAAAGGGGACAAGGGATCTCCTTGCCTCACTTCTTTAGTAGAGCTAAAGATCCCTATCAATGAATCAATATTAAGCACTAGAAATTTGGCACAAGATAAGTATGACAATATCCATTTATAACACTTCTTAGAAAAACCAAAAAATAAAAAAACATTCATAAAAAAATCCCAATTGAGTTTTTCATATGCTTTCATCTTGTCTAATATGATGATCTGATGCGGGAGCATCTTGGGATCTTGGAAATCTTGCATCAACCAAAAACATTCATTTTCCCATTTTGATTAGTCTTGTTTTTCTTTTTAGGATCATTTTGTACTTATTCTTAGAGGTTGTGATCCTTTATGTGTGTTTGTGGCTTTGTCCTTGTCACTTTCCTAGAATCGTGCATCTTTTGGTTACTTTGAGTTTGAGATCTTCCAGATTCTTGGTGAGACTATCATCTTCTTCATGTTTCCAGCCAATCTTGGGTATTCCAATCTAGCAAAAGGTTTTCCCGATTAGCAAAGCTTAACAGCTCATTTCTCGTTGGTGTTACATTTGTGGCTGACCTATTTGAGGGATCGTGTTTCATATTTCATTCATTAGAATTTGATCCTAATGATTTGGGTCTTGGCCTATTGTTTATAACATGTTTTCTTTCGTACTGGTAACTGTGATCTTTCAAGACCGACCTGATGTTTGCAAACACCTTATAAGCTTATAGATTTGTTCCTAAAGGGGTAGAGTTTCATAAGATTATCTTGTTTTAGTTGTAGCTAAGCATTTGTAAGGGTTTCTACTTGTAATCAATCATGTATGTCTGGCATGTATGACTACATGTTGTAGATCCATTGCATACAATTTTATGATGATAATAAAGAAGGTTGATCTCTCATTTCTCTATGTTTTTATTGTTGCTTTTGTTGGGTAATTCGTGCTACAAGGATCAGATAGATCTATTTGACTTCCCTCCATCCTTGATTACATCAAGTGGTATCAGAGAAAGGTTTTTGCAACCTACAGTTTTTTTGCTGAGGTGGCGGAGGAAAGGATCTGACCTATAGTTGTTGAAGCTTGTGAAGATGGATAGGAAAAATGTTAGAGGTGGAGCAAGGAATGCAGATCCAGTTGTCTTGGATTTATTGAGACAAATTTATGCTAGATTGGAAGTGGTGGAAACTTCTTAGAGGAGAGGACAACATATAGAAGATGCAAGTGATAAAGTTGGAGATGAATAATATCATAATCAGGCAAGAGAAAGAGAGAACAACAAGGCACAGCCGAAGTTGAATCAGGAAGAGGAGAGATTCATCGGAGTCTTGACTAATGTCAATAAGAGACCTCATTTTAATCCACTTGACTATAATGGTAACCTTGATTTAGATGAATTGATAGATAGGATCATAGAGATGGATAAGTACTTTGAACTTTAAGGAACTAGTGAAGAGAAGAAGGTAAAATATGCATGCACTAAGTTAAAAGGACATGCATCCTTATGGTGGGAGAATTTACAAACAAATTGGCAAAGAAGAGGTAAAGACAAGATCAAATCTTGGGATAGGATGGTGAGTAAATTAAAAGGTAAGTTTTTTGACCGATGATTACCAAGTCTATTTCAGAAGTTGCAGAACTTGAAGCAGAAGGACTTAAGTGTTAAGAGTTACACTGAGGATTTTTACAAGTTGAATATTAGATCTGGTCTTGTATATGATGAATTTGAACAAGTTACTCACTACATTAATGGTTTAAGGGTGTCAATACAAGATGAAATTAGTCTGATATAGATTAGGAGTGTGGAAGAAGCTTATAAGTGGGCTTTGAAGGCTAAAGAAAATTTGAACCAAAGGCATGAGAAAAGGCAAAGAGGTAGAGGAGGAAGATTTCAGATAGGTTGATCCACTACTTATACTGGAGGAGGTAGATCTTCTATAGATCAAGGCAGGAATGAGTCATAAACTAAGGATAGTGATCGCTATAGGAGGAATGATAGGAGTTCCTATCGCAATGAAGGAAAAGGTAGTGGTGAAAGAAGGAATTTCAGTGGCACTTATTTCAAATGTAGTGAAGTAGGGCACTGAGCCTTTGAGTGCAAACAAGGCAACTCTGAGAAGAGGGTAGAAGGCAATAGGTGAAAAACATTTGCAGATGAAGAATCCACTAGATCAGTAAACAACAATCAAGAAGAGGAAGGATCAACCTTGATGAATCAAAGAATCCTATATCATAGAGAACAAAATAAGGAATATTTACAGAGGAAGAATTTGTTCAGAACCAAATGCAAGGTACAAGTCAAGGTCTACAATGTTGTCATAGAAAATGGCAGTTCTGATAATCTTACCTCAGAGGAATTGGTTGACAAATTGAAGTTGCAGAGGTTGAAGCATCCTAAACCCTATCAGGTTTCATGGATACAAGATGTACACAAGGTACTGGTAAGTGAACAATGTCTAGTTAAATTCAAAATTAGAAGGTATTACAATGAGGTTTTGTGTGATATTATACCTATGGATGTGTGTCATACCTTTTTGGGTAGACCATGGAAGTATGATAGCAAAGGAATACATGGTGGAAGGAAGAATGTATACACCATTGTTGCTAATGGAATGGATAAAAATTAGTTACCTTTAGAGGAACCCCTTAAGATTGAAGTTTGTACCAATGCAAGAATTTGTTTAGTAGATGGCATGAGGCATGATAATGTATGTTTTGCTGCTGTACCCAAGAAGTCTAAAGAGATCATTTTGGTAGAAGAACATCCAGAATAAATCACTAGATTGTTGAATGAGTATGCAGACATCATATCAGATAATATTACTGGTGGATTACCGCCTATCAGGAGTATTATCCATTGTATGGATCTGATACTAGGGGCTAGTTTGCCAAAAAAAGCAACCTATAGGATGACACCAGGAGAGAATGAAGAACTCAATAAGCAAGTACAAGATTTTTTGCAGCGAGGATTGATCAAAGAAAGTTTGAGTCCATGTGCAATGCCTATAGTGTTAACACCTAAGAAAGATGGACAATGAAGGATGTGTACTAATTCTAGAGCCATCAACTGGATCACAATTACGTATTGGTTTCCTTTGCCAAGAATGAATGTTTTGATGGATTATTTGAGTGGAGCTAGATATTTCACCAAGATAGATTTGAAGAGTGGATATCATCATATTAGAATCAGAGAAGGTGATGAGTGGAAAATTGTATTCAAGACAAATGAAGGATTGTACGAATGGTTGGTAATGTCTTTTGGATTGTCTAATGCACCTAGTACTTTCATGAGGTTAATGAATGAAGTACTAAAGAAATACTTAGGTAAGTTTGTCATTGTGTATTTGGATGATATCTTGATTTTTAGTAAGAGAAAAGATGAGCATTTGATGCATATTAGACAAGTAGTGCAGAAGTTAAAGGACGAGAATTTGCTAATGAACATCAAAAAGTGTACTTTCATGAAAGAGGAATTAGTGTATGTAGGATATGTAATTTATGTTGAAGGGTTGAAGATGGATCCTGAGAAAATGAAAGTCATTGTTGAGTGGCCTACACCAAAGAATATTGGAGAGGTAAGGTCATTTCATGGGTTTGCTAGTTTTTACCAGAAGTTCATCAGAAACTCCAGTTCAATCTGTGGACCGATGACTGAAACTATGAGAGGAGATAGGAAGGAATTTAAGTGGACACATGGAGTACAAAGGAGTTTTGAATTGTTGAAGCAAAACGTGACAAAACAACCAGTGTTAGCTTTACCTAATTTTAATAAGGTATTACAAGTTGACTATAATGCTAGTAGAAATGCAATTGGAGTTATCCTAAGTCAAGAAGGGGGGTATGTTGCATATTTTAGTGAGAAATTGAATGATGCTAAAAGAAAGTATTCAGTGTATGATTAGGAATTTTATGGTATAATTAAAGCATTGAAGAAATGGAGACATTATTTGTTACCCAGGGAGTTTGTATTGTATACTGATCATCAAGCATTGAAGTACTTGAACAGTCAAGGTAAATTAAATTAGAGACATATGAGATGGGTTGAGCTCATACAGACCTATACATTTGTTGTTAGTAATAACTGAGAGGGGGGGTGAATTAGTGGCCTCTAAAATTTATCCTTCAAACTTAACCACCAATCAATAAACCTCAGATTATTATGTCCCTACAAGATGCATGTCATGAAATACTACTATTGATTTAACTGTCTATCGGTTTTCCTTGTCTATCCTTATTCTCCTTGATTACCGATAAGCAGTATAACTATTTACCGAAACTCAGTAAATAAGCAGAGTATACCGGTCAATCCAGTGTTAACTATGTCAGATAAAAAATAATAAAGAAATGAATCACACACACATAACACATAAATTTTTAATGTGGAAACCATGTTAGGGGAAAAACCACTAGGACTGGTACCCCAAATTTTCACTCTTCTGAAGTGAACCCTGTTAGGAGCCAACACTGTTAGAGGTTACAAACACACTGTTACGTGCGACCTTGTTAGAGGATTTTATACATAGAGGTTGTCACTTAGTATCGGGAATCTATTGCTACCATCCTTGAATCAACCTCCTTCTTAGACTGTCAATAGGTATTGGGAAAGTCCAATGCTACTTTCATGAATCAACCTTTTTGGCACTCCTTGGGAGGTACCTCAATATATAGAAGATTGTTAAGTCCTGCTCTGTTAAGAGACGTGATGCTTCAATGGTTAAACTGAAACACTATGACCTATTCATGATGCAAATTTGAATTGCATATTTTCAGATCTATTTAAGTACATTACCTCTATGATCAATGTATCAATTCAATTCTTTATGCTCCACACTTTCTGCTCTGTGATGTTGTGCTTCACTGTTCGTCAGTATCTACAGAATTATTTAGCTCTCCTTCAGTTTGATTGGTTAGGACTATATGAAGGTATTCTTCATCAGTATCTCTTCAACATCCTCTTTCTATTCACTCCCCTTAATCTTTTTTTGTAAATTAATTAATCTTGTCTCTTATATAGACATGATATTCACTGTTTATTGATTCTTGATTCTTGGCGTGAAAAACAATCCAACCAATTTGATTTATAGCATAACTCCTGATTTATCTCATAGTTATCTTCTTGCCAACTGTACAAATCATCTTTAAATCAATCACTTAACTATGGTCGAATAAAAAAAGAAAACAACTAGTTAAGTCTATCTTTAGCTCTTGCCAGCTAGATATTTTGTCATTTTGTGAACTCTCTATTCCGTCAGTCACCTCTACAGTTAGTCGTCGGTGACAACTGATAGTTCCATCGGTGTGACTCCAATTAGCTTTGGGATCTCTATCCATTAGGCATCATTAGAAATTTACTCGTCAAGCAACACTGTTTTCAGCTCGTCAGGCATCCTATGGTTTTGCTTCATCGGGGAATATTGTCTTCTACTCGTCGGGTATCATGGTAAATTTTCTTCTTTACCTTTACCGATGGTGTGCACTCCGTTAGTGTTGTTTGTCACTTAGTGAATACTTGACTTTTATGCATTGTTGAAAGCATAACCTTTTTTCTGTTGATTCTCTGAATTCTTTGGCATTATGTACATGACCGTACAGATGATATCAAGTTGACATCAATGACAATACAAACCATTAACTGATTTAATGTCTTGCATTATCTTCAACTTAACATTATCAAAC
>MU227175.1:1627292-1638466 GCA_018584345.1 Thuja plicata
AATGAGAACAAAGAGCTATTATGGTGATAGATATTTTATTCTATTTGTTGATGACTATTCTAGGATGATGACTGTCATGTTCTTAAAAGAGAAATCTGAAGCATTTAAGATGTTCAAATGGTATAAAACCAAAGTTAAAAAAACAAAGTGGAAAAGAACTGAAATGTTTAAGATCAAAGAGAGGAGGAGAATTTATTTCTAATGAATTCACTTACTTTTGTAATGAGCATGGGATTACAAGACAGGTTTCTACACCGAGAACTCCACAGCAAAATGGGATTGTTGAAAGGAGGAATAGATTAATTATTGATTGTGCCAGAACACTGATGATTGAAAAAAGGCATCACACAAACATTCTGGAGAGAAGTTGTAAGTACTGATGTCTATACATTGAATCGAGTTCAATTGAAGAAAGACACAAATAAGACACCTTATGAGCTATGGTATGGATACACACCAAACGTGAGTTACTTTAGAATTTTTGGAAGCCAATTTTATGTACTGAAAGATGATAGAAATGGGAAACTTGACTCTAAAAGTGATTAAGGAATATTTCTAGGATATTCTACTAAAAGAAAAGCTTATAAATGTCTGAACAAATCTTCTAACAAAATCATTGAGAGTGAAAATGTTAAAGTGGATGAATTTGCTGAGAAAAATGATGAGGAAAGTAGAAAGGAACATGAAGATTACAACATATCTGTCTACATTGAAGAAATTAACACCTTGCCCAAGCGACAGAACAATGCAACCAAGCAACATGCTGCACACACTGAGAATCGGGAAAATGCTCACAATGTTGAACCGAGTGATGAAGATCAAAATGAAGAATAGAGATTTGAAACTGTACTTGCTAAATATGTCAGAAGACACCATCCACAGGACCAGATCATTGGGGACAAAAGAGCAGGAATGAGAACAAGAAGTAAGTCACTTAACAATAGATGTTTGATTTGTAAATTTGAGCCTAAATATGTTAATGTTGCACTTGAGAATCAAGAATGGGATAGTGCAATGAGTGAAGAGATTGAGAAGAATAAAACATGGACATTAGTACCTAGACCGAGTGACAAAAATGTCATTGGCACCAAATGGATTTTTAGAAACAAACTTAATGAGAATGGAGAAGTCACAAGGAACAAAGAAAGATTGGTATGCAAAGGGTATGCACAAGAAGAAGGTGTTGACTATGGAGAAACCTTTGCACCCATTGCTAGACTAGAAGGAGTAAGAATTCTACTTTCTTATGCTGCCTTTAAAAGATTTAAAGTATACCAAATGGATGTTAAATCTGCATTTCTGAACGGAATACTAGAAGAGGAGGTATACATTGAACAACCTAAAGGGTTTGTTGATCCTAACAAGAGGAACAGGGTTTGTAAACTACAAAAAGCCTTGTATGGATTGAAACAAGCACCAAGAGCATGGTATGAAAGACTTCACTCTTATCTCATTAGTATTGGATTTGTTAGAACAAGTGACAACAGTAATTTGTATTTGAAAGGAGATATTGATGATGAGATTTTGATTGCTGATATATTTGTTGATGATATCATATTTGGAGGTAATGATATGCTATGCAAGTCATTTGCTGATTAAATGAGAAAAAAATTTGAAATGCCAATGTTTGGAGAGATAAAATTTGTTCTTGGTCTACAAACTCTACAACATGATGAAAGAATCTACATTACATAACCAAAATACATCAAAGAAGTTATGAAGATATTCAAGATGGAGGACTCCAAACCAGTTGGAACACCTATGGCAACTGGATGCAAATTGACAAAGGAAGACAAGACAATCGAGGTAAATCATATCTTATACATATCTATGATTGATAAACTAATGTATGTTGTACACACTAGACCTGATATAGCACATGCAGTTGGTATAGTTGCAAGATTCTCTGCTAACCCTAAGGATTCACACATAACTGTTGTTAAAAAAAAATTGAGATATCTGAAGAATACTGAAGACTATGGTTTGTGGTACAATAAAGAAGGCAAATTTGAGCTACAAGTTTATATTGATGTTGATTGGACTGGAAACATAGATGATAGAAAGAGCACATCAGGAGGAGCATTCTTTATGGGTGACAAACTTGTCACATGGATAAGTAAAAAGCAAGGATGCATATCTCAATCAACTACAAAAGCAGAATATGTAGTTGTTGTTGCAAATTGCTCTAACATTGCATGGATCAAGCAATTACTGAAAGGTATAAATGAGAAAATTCTTGACCCAGTAATTATCTATTGTGATAATACAAGTGCTATAAATATTTCAAAGAACCCTGTGATGCATGCTAAAACAAAGCACATATCTATTATCATTACTTGAGGGAACAAGTACAAGAGAAACAGGTAATACTAGAATATGTACAATCCAAAGAACAACTAGCAGACATATTCACAAAACCATTGCCAAAAGATACATTTGAATACCTGAGGAATAGACTAGGGGTTCATCCCTTGTCTACTAGTCACTAACCTGACTAAGAGTTTCCATAAGCCTACACATTATCAAAATATTAATCATGTTGATGCAAGCTTAGATATGGACTGCACTGACATATCAGTACACTGAAGGTACTTATCTGAACCACACACCATAGATATTGTTGGCTACTACAGAGCTACATATTTTTTTTGGGCATTGTTGTCAAAGGGAGAGAAAGGTTCAATGAAAAATACATCAGGGAGAAGAAATGAAATATCCATCAGGGAGAAGAGATTCTACAACACAAAGGGAGAGAATATCTAAAAGTTACTGTAAATGAAATAACCATCCATCAAAGGGAGAGAATTGGAGAGAGTTGCATATCTATCCAGAAAAGGGAGAAGAGATTCTACAAGAAAGGGAGAGACGGAATCAAAAGACAAAATTGCTACACCTATCCATTGAAGGGAATGAAGAAAGGGAGAGCACGCGACAGAATCAAATCTATAGGGAGAGTTGTATGGTAAACATTTTTGTGATTAAACATATTAAATCTGAGCTAGAAGAGCTTACCAAGATTCAGATATTTGAATTGGTTATAGAAAAATAAGTTTGGTATGTTATGGCATGTTTTATACTGAATATTTCATATTGTGTTGCCATCAATGCCAAAGGGGGAGATTGATGAACTATAACTGATTGAATGTTTGAAGATGACAAGTTGATGATCACCGAGCTGCAAAAGTGAATGCAAGACATTAAATCAGTTAATGTATTGTATTGTCATTGATGTCAACTTGATATGGTTTGATTGTTCATACACCTATTGTCATAACCTTGAAGATCTGAAGAGACAAAGTTTATGTGGTCGGTAAAACATAAAAGGTTTGTATACACCGAGTGACAGTGAACACCGAAAAATTCACAGTGTATACCGAGCACAGCAGTAACCGAGCAAATGACTGAGCATAACTGGAGTTGATGACCGAGCATAGCTGGAGTTAAAGAATGACAAAATTACTTAGCTAGCGGAGCTACAATTTAGGGATTGACTGATTGAATGTTTTATTATCAACAATCAGTTAAGCTAAAGCAAGGAAGGAGATTTAAAGCATGTTTTATTCACAGTTATCAAGGAGAGATTTACGGAATAAAACTAATGGAGAGCTTTATGAGATAAAGCAAATCATGGTGAGTTTTACGGATCAAGGAGAGATCTACGACAAAAACTAGGAGATTGAGCGGCTAATCATGTCTATATAAAGAGAGAAGGAATTCATTATCAAAGAGAGGAATGTTGAGTATATTTTGTGTGAAGATAGAACTCTTCATGCAAATCTGATCATACAGGTTGAAGAATAGAGCCAAGGAATTCTGCAGACACTGAGCAACAGAGCACAAAGCATTCACCGAGTAGGGTAAAGAAATAAAGCAAAGGAACTGAAGTGTATATTGGTCAGAGAGGTATTATTGGACTAACAATAGATCTGAATATTTGCAAATCAAAATTGTATTTTGAACAGATCATTTACTGTATCAGTTTAACCATTGATTCAGAAAATCTCTTAACCGAGTGGGATTTAACAGTCCTTATTGTATTGAGATACTCAAGAGTATCAAAAGGTTTTCTCGTTGACAGCATAGTGAGTGCTAGGTCAAAAGACAAATTGTTGGTTTTAAATCCTCTACCAAGGTCGCACTTAACAGTGTGTATTGTAACCTTTAACAGGGTTGGCTCTTCACCGAGCTCACTCCAGAAGAGTGAAAATGTTTTGGGTTACCGATCCCAGGTGGTTTTTTCCATATTAGGTTTCCACGTTAAAATTTGTGTCAAATGTGTATATGTTTCATTGCATTGATATTCTATTTTACACATTATTGAAACTGGATTGGTCAGTTAACACTAAGTTTATTTGCTACTACTCGATAAAGTCCAGACAAGATAAATAATATATCTTACCGAGAAGTTTATATTTGTTAAGATTAGATATGGCATACATCTTGTTGAAATTGGGATTGTAAGATAACTGAAGTTATTATATCTGAGAGATAAATATTTTGGTTGGATCTTTTGGAATAATTGTTAAGGCCACTGATTCACCTCCCCCCTCCCCCCTCTCAGTTATTCTAACACTTATTCAGGATGGGATGTTATTCAAAGGTAGTCGGTTGTGTATACCCAGAAGTTCTATGAGAGATAATCTGATTTAGGAGAAACATAGTGGAGGATTGGCAGGACATTTTGGCATTGATAAGATAGTAGCTTTGGTGAGTGAGCATTGCTTTTGGCTGCAAGTTCAGAAGGATGTGCAAAATTTTGTTCAGGGTTGTAAAGTGTGTCAAGTTGCAAAGGGAAGCAGTCAAAATGTGGGATTGTATACGCCTTTGGCAGTACCAGTCAGACCTTGGGAAGATGTCAGCATGGATTTTGTGCTTGGTTTGCCAAAGACACAGAGAGGCTATGATGCAGGTTTTCTGGTTGTAGATAGATTTTCTAAAATGACACATTTCATTCCATGTAAGAAGACTACAGATACAGTGCATGTAGCTGTTTTATTTTTCAAGGAGATAGTGAGATTACATGGATTACCTAAAAGCATTGTTTAAAACAAGGATAGTAGGTTTGTTGGTTATTTTTGGAGAACACTTTGGAGGAAGATGAATGCTGATTTGAAGTACAATTCTACTTTTCATCCACAGACAGATGGACAAACAAAGGTTGTGAATAGGAGTTTAGAGAATTTGTTGAGATGTTTGGTTGGAGACAAGCCAGGGAATTGGGATTTACTTTTGCCTCAAGCAGAGTTTACTTATAATAATTTAGTAAATAGGAGCACAGGGAAGACACCATTTGAGATAGAAAGTGGTCTTAATCCTAAGGGAGTAGCATAATTGAGAGATCTCAATCATGATATTAAGAAGAGTATTGAAAGAGAAGAATTTGTTGAGGTTATGAAGTCATTACATGAAGGAGTGAGACAACATTTGGAGAAAATGAATCGGACTTACAAAAGGAGAGCAGACATGAAATGGAGACATGTGAAATTTTAAGTAGGAGATGAAGTTATGGTGTACTTACAAAAGGGTAGATTTCATGTTGATACTTACAACAAGTTAAGAATGAAGAAATTTGGTCCTTGTAAGATCTTGAGGAGATTTGACTCGGGGAATGCATATGAAGTCGAGTTACTAGAAGACATGGATATATTACCTGTATCTAATGTTGCAGATTTGTATGAATATCATGAATCAAATTCCAGTAGCAATGAGGGATCAGATGTTGAACAACAGTATCCTAAGAGGTAGATGGAGTAGATAGAAAATATTTTGGATAGCCAGGTTGGTAGAAGTACAAGAAGTAAGCAGTATATGGAGTATCTTGTCAAATGGAAGGACAAGCCAGTCGAAGATTCTTCATGGATTTCTCAGGATGAGGTTGACCATTTTGGTTTTCCTTTAGCACTAGCAAAGTGAGAGGCTCACTTTTCAAATAACCCTGGGTGTCTGATGCAGGAGCATCTTGGGATCTTGGCAATGTTGCATCAACCAAAAATATTTGTTTTCTTGTTTTCATGTTTGATCAATCTTGTTTTTATTTCTGTGATCATTTTGTGCTTATTCTTGGAGGTTGTGATCCTTTCTGTGTGTTTGTGTCTTTGTCCTTGTCACATTCCTAGGATCATGCATCTTTTTGTTACTTAACATTCGAGATCTTCCAGATTCTTGGCGAGACTGTCATGTTCTTCATGTTTCCAGCCAGTCTTTTCTGATCTTGCAAAGGGTTTTCCTGATCGGTGAAGCTTAACATCTCATTTATCGATGATGTTACGTTTGCAGCCGACCTATTTAAGGGGTCGTGTTTCATATTTCATTCATTGGAAGTTGATCCTGATGATTTGGGTCCTGACCTATTGTTTGTAACATGTTTTCTTTCTTAATAGGAAATGTGATCTTTCAAGGCCGACCTGATGTTTGTGAAGGCTTTATAAGCTTATGGATTTGTTCCTAAAGGGGCAGACTTTCATAAGATTATCTTGTTGTAGTTGTAGCTAAGGATTTGTAATGGTTTCTGCTTGTAATCAGACATGTATTCCTGGGATGTATGACCGCATGTTGCAGATCCATTGCATATGATTTTCTAATGATAATAAAGAAGGTTGATCTCTCATTTCTTCCTATTTTTCTTGTTTCCATTATGTAATTCGTGTTGCAAGGATTAGACAGATCTCTTTAAGTTCCTTTCATCCTCGACTGCATCATGATCATACTAGAAGTTTGTCTTGAAGAATAGAATGCAAAATCTCATGTGTAATGATTGCTCCTTCAGCTATCTTCTTCCCCAAAACAAAATCCCTTGCTCCTCAGATACGATTTTTGGTATTAGCTTTGCAAGTCTCAATGTAATTGCTTTGGAAAAATATTTTGTAAATCATATTGCACAAAGAAATTGGGCATAATTTTACAAAATTGATTGGGCTATTTTCTTTGTGAACAAAGCAATATGAGTAGTATTCAATTCTTTTCACATGGTATCATTTCTTCTTGGCTCAAGTGCTAATCAAATGTCATTCCCAACAAAATCCCAGCAATTCTATACAAAGACAGTCGTAAAGTTGTCCAGTCCTAGAGCCTTGTCAGGAGAAAAGGAGAAAATCACTTCCTGAACCTCATCGAGAAAAAAAGTTTTAGCAGAAACTTATTATCATCATCTGAAATTACACTTGGTGTATTACTTAGAAAACCCATTTTCTTTTCCAAATAGGTCCATGTGATCCTCTCCAGAATGATGACTGGGAAGATTTGACAAAAAAATAGAGCCTCTATTTGAATTTCTTGTTCATCTTTTATTATCCCCTTTATCACCTATTTAATTGAGAAAATAGCTTAGGATTGTCACCTAATTTTTATAGTTGCATGAATTTTTTTTGTATTTCTATCCCCTTCTTTTAACTAGGTTTCTCTAGAGTTATGTCTCAAATAAATTTCCTCTTGAAAAAAATCTCTTAAAGCTCATTTTGAAAGTTCACGTGGATTTCAAAAGAAGAGCTATTCATCACATGTTGTTAAGTTTTAGGATAGCTGCAAATGTAATAGCACTCTATGTTGTATGTGTTTTCCAAATGCAACAATCTCTCTTTAATTTATATTGGGAATGAGGATAGGAGAGACATGTCCCTTCATAGGACATGTCTATTCATTATTATTTATAAGATAGGACATACCTCTTCCAACTAATTATAATTTAATCAATCTTATAATGTTTCATCAATCAATTATTAATTAAGAATAATAATATAATATTAAATATTAAATTTCATATGATTAATCATAATATAACATATATATTATATTATTATTAATCAACATATAGTATATTTATTCTAATGATCATACGACTAAAAAAACAAACATTAACACTCCCTCTTAGCTAGGGAGGATGATCAAACAAAATGTGTAGTGGTCTCTCGTGTAAACACTTATGACCCTTACCATATCTTCACATGACATCAACACTCCCTCTTAGTTAGGGAAGATAAAATTCATCAAAATATGATTAACAAAAGATCCATTACTTTTAAGAGAGAAGATATCACCTCATCGTGATATCAAGAGATATGCTCTGACCAAGAATATCAAGTCTCGTGATATTCACCATAACTCAAAAAATATTTTAGATATCACCTAGATATGATATCAAAGATATGGTCTGATCAAGATTATCAAGTCTTGTGATATTCACCATAACTCGTAGATTTATAAATATCATCTCATGATATTGGGAGTATTTGTCACGGAATATCAAGTCACATGATATTCTCCAAATACTCAGAGTAATGGCCTACCAACATCAAGTCACATGATGTCCACCAAGTACTCAAAAGTTTACAAAGATATCATATCATGATATCGGGAGCATTAGCCTGCAGAATATCAAGTCGCGTGATATTCACCAAGTGCTCAGAGTAATGGCCTACCAATATCAAGTCAACATTATTTCCACAAAGTACTCAAAAGTTTACAAAGATATCATATCATGATATCGAGAGCATTGGCCTGCAAAATATCAAGTCGCATGATATTCACCAAGTGCTCAAAGTAATGGCCTACCAACATCAAGTCAACATGATGTCCACCAAGTACTCAAAAGTTGACAAAGATATCATATCATGATATTGAGAGCATTGGCCTGTAAAATATCAAGTCGCATGATATTCACCAAGTGATCAGAGTAATGGCCTACCAACATCAAGTCAACATGATGTCCACCAAGTACTCAGAGTAATGGCCTACCAACATCAAGTCACGTGATGTCCACCAAGTACTCAAAAGATGTCCATAGGTAATGTGCACATACCATAGGAACATTCATATCATCTATCATGATCTATTTTAGACATCATAAGATGTCTATCATGATAGAAGATCAAGTTATTGTAAGATCGTCACCTTCCAATAACTTTAACAAATACAAGTGATAATCATTTGGAAGTCGTCACTTCCTCATGATTTACACAAGGGGCAGGCCCATTAAAAAATATTTAGTCACACACATAACATCCATCATGCCTCAGCACATAGGGTAACAAGGGATTTCACCTTGAACTTCTCTCATAGAGAAGAACTCATTGAGCCAATATCAATCTTTTGATCATCCAATATCACTTAAGATGAATTGTCAGACTCCCTATGAGTCTGATATCAATCTTTTAGCTCCTCGTCCAAAGTCACCTTTGAAGAGTCAGACTCCCTCTGAATCTAATCTTATTTTTCCTGCAAGAGCATCTCCAGAAAAGATCAAGACAAATATCTCTTATAGTACGTATAGAAATACAGATGAGAGAGAAACTATAATGAGTAGATAAATGTAATATTCAAAGATAATAAATACTTATCTGTGCATCAACATCCTTGAAACAAGTTGCTTCAATGAAGGTCCATATACATCAAATCATAAAACACCTTATAATATTATTTGAGAGACATCTCCCGTTTGAATTATCTCCCCACACTAAGCATGGAAATGTAACATTAGTTATTATTCTCCCCCCACAATGTACAATTCCTACTCTTATATCTTTGAACAATTCTTATGTATTCTTTTTTATTTCTTGACCATGATCATAACAAATTAAAATATCTCTTTAATGAAAGTTGTTTTCAGAAATTTCACATAGACCTGTACATAGTCCGTCATAGCTTTTTAATCCAAGACTTTCTCTCTAATCGCTTCGGTGAGATTATTTGAAATTAGGTTTTCACAAACATATAAATTTAGGAAAATCCAACGGTTCATTTGTGAGATATGGTCCTTTTACCGAGAATGTATTTTCTGAAACAGTCACACATTCACCATCAATAAACTACTCACTTACATTTGTAGTGTGAGGCCTCACCCCGACCCATCACAGCCTTACTACTCGGTCACACTTTGATACCTTTTATTTTGATACATTGATACACTTTTTGATTATCCTGATAGAGACTCGAGATATTATGTTATGATGATGATTATATTGTGTGAATTACATTTTGATATGGACTAGACCTAGATTAGATGGTTGTTTTTTATTATATATGTTTAGATAAGTGAATTGATGAGAAGATCGAATCATGATTAGACTTGATTATTTCATGGATGTTATGTCGTGATGATTATGAAATCTGTATGTTTTAAACCTTTATGTATGAAAATTTCAATTAGAAATTTAATCTTGCTATTGATTGATGATGCTAATTATAAATTGAAAATATATATATATATATTGCATGCGATTTTATTATCTTGGACTACTGATGCTTGAGTTTAGTGTGCAGGAAAGAGAACCATGGAATTATTCAGAGAATCAGGACTAAACACATGTGAATTGAGTAAACCAAGGTTTAATCCATGAGGGATTGAAACCTCGTTGTAATGTGATCCTTGTTGTAAACGTAATCTGAATGTGTGTTATCAGTTTATTACTCATGTTGTTGTTGTTTGGACATGTCATTGTGAATGTGATGTGTATTCTGTCTTGGTGTCACTTGACACTTGTGTTATCCATGTGGATGATGACATGTCAAATTAGGGCTTGGGCAAGAATCACCAAACCTTATAAGATTCTATATTAATCCCACTTGCATATAGATGTCTTGTAGGGATCACATCAAGTTGGAACTCGGATTTGAAATTTAGGGATACTTTGAAATGGTCAAAAGTGACCCTAGAGTGTATTTTTGTTCAAAATTAGTTAACCCTAAGGGGGTACTTTGGGTTAGGGCTAATTTTTACCTATGGAGTAAACCTAGATCACCATTATGGCCCTCCAAAATGTCTACCTTTCAAAAGTGGCAAAAATAAAAGAGAACCACATGCATTGACTTGACCCACACTCCATACTAAACTCACATTTAAGAGGGGAGACAAGAGGTAAGACAAAAGGACTAGAGGGCATGTCTCATTAATTGCTAAGTCTTGAGTACACTTTAGGGGCCTTTTTAGAGGATTTGGAGAAACTTAGTGAGTGTTCACCCACTCTCTAATTTTGGAGACAATTAGGTTTTGAGGAAGAAAGGAAAAAGGATAAGGGCTCTTCTCAACCACACTATTGTCATTTCTTGGACCAAAGTTGGTGGATTTCTTTCCATGGAAGAATGCTTTTGCTCTTGAGCTTGCATGATATTGTTGAATGAATATGTAAACCTTGTATGGATTCTTTTATGTAATCTTGTAATGTGTTGTTGAATGTAGAAGT
>MU227175.1:1649748-1660336 GCA_018584345.1 Thuja plicata
AATTTAGATAGTTTTCATTAACTTCCAATGACAGAAATAATAAAATCGCAATCAAAGCAAGTGTTTCTGTCATGTCCCGTCTTTCTTAAGCAGGACCAATTCGAGATTAAGCCTTATAGCTCATATGGTCCCCCGTGAGCTATTAAGTGTTTGTAAGGGGGCCCATTTTGTGGTGCATTTGTCGCGCCACTTTCTTGGTGTGGACCTGATTACAAATTCAAACTGTGGCACCATGTCTTTCTTGGCCGACTTGCTTGTTTGTGAAATGAGTTAACATCATATATATACAACATTCATGGAGCATCTTTATCATCAATCAGCTTTTGTATTCATTCGTCTTAATAATTCTGCATCGGAATTCAGTGGGAGATTGCAGTTTTGGAGGTGAGATATCCTCCCTAGTCTACTATCGGTCCAAATTTGGTGAAGTCTCTTCGAGACCAAATTGGATTGATAGATTGGCATAATCACCAGCATTCCTTGTTCATTGCAATCTGGAGATCAGCGATCATTTTCAATATTCTTGCATCTGTGATTCACATCGTATTGTTGCAGTTCCACATGACATTCATATCAGCCACCACAGAAATGATATAGTAATTCCTTTGCACCAGCAAAGATGTCACTTGAATACCATCAGTGATCTATCGGTAACATCGAAGCAGTGGCAGTGATCTATAACCTCTGTAATATATTTAAGCATCACTGATATCAGAGATACATCAGCAAAGACATTGGAGATCACCATATATCAGAGAAACATCGTCGAAGGCATTGAAGATAACCATACATCAGAGATACATCAGCAAAGGCATTGGTGATCACCATACATCAGAGATACAATAGCAGCAGCAGTGGTAACACACAGCAGTGGACCATGGTAATATCATCAGAAATCAGAGATATAACAGCAGCAATATATATCAGAGGCATCAGTACAATAGCAACATATCCATGCAATTCACAGCAATATCATACTTGTGTGGAGCATCACCAACATCTCTATCAGTGCCATTCATCCTGACATCAGTAGGACAGACATACCAACACCAGCAAATCCAACATTCAGACATCTGCATCTCAAGCATACAGACATCTGCACATTGAACATCCTGCCATCAACACATCATTCATACTGACATCATTCTTCTCCAACTTCCGATGCAGAATAATCATTAGAAGACCAAGGTGCAAGATTTCTTGAGCTCCCTCTTGATTGTAATAAGCAGTTGTAATTGTTTGAACATTAATTGAAATTGCAGATTGCTGGTCTATCATTGCATATCTTGTCTATTTTGTTCTTGTGTATGCTTGGGATATTTCACTTTCCAATCTCAAAATCATTCCGAAAAATAATGTACAAAGCAGAAGTGAAAGACAATCGAGCAAGAGAAATTTTACAAATCCTGAACTCCAAAATATTTTGATTACTTATAATGGACCATTAATAATTAAAATAATAAAAAAATATAGAACACTATAGCAATGCAATACACAAATACCATATAAATGTACTACAAAATGAAAACTTCTATAAATTTACTGATGACATTTTTCTTTTCAGCGTCCAACGATTTGTGAAGTTATTCTAAGGTTAACTCCAAGATAAATAAGGTTAGCATACCCCAAATATGCTTTTGGAGCAAGCTGTTCTACAAATAACATTTAATGAAATGAATTTTAATACTCTAAATATGCTTCCAGTCAGATTAAAACCCCCTTTAAACAAGCTAATTAATCACCTTAACGTTTCAAGTTTGGATACTGTTTCTTATCAGCAAATTGCCAAATACCAGAAAAATGGTGCTCATCTTCACATAGCAAAAATGTCACTTCTAGTGCAACTGTACATTATATATATAGTTTAATATATATAAAAGCTAGTTTCTCTCTCTCCCAATGGCTGCCAAAAGTCTTTGGGCTTATCCTCTGGACCCTAACCGGGTGCCTTCTCATGCTTTGCAAATTCCTCTGGCTCTCACGAGATGGTAATTCTGATCTATATATGATCTCTGCAATGGAGAGGAATGGTAACTCCAATGTGACCATCAAGTGTTGGAGACCTCTGATCAAAAGCCGTCTTCTGTCCCCTCTAAACATTTGTGAATGTACTGTCTGAGAAAAACAAAAATAATTAGCTGAAGAATGATGTATCTTGACTCTCAGCAACTAAAAGGGCACTCCAAATATGTCTGAAAATCCCTCGCACCCTAATCTTCAGCTCAAAAATCATGAGGGAATGTTTTGGAAGTCCAAAAGTGAAAAAGGGTGCCAGGAGTGATCCTTGATCTGAATAAAAGATGTGGATGAGTGGGAAAAAGCCTTCATGCTTCATGCTTTAATAGGAAAATTCAAAGGTTTTTAGCCAAATCTGACCGGTGTGCACGAATGAGTTTCAAAGGCTTGGAAACCCTTGTCAAAAAAAGAAATTAAAATTTTCAATCATGCAAAAGGTTTCTTCATTGTGGACCATATGTTGCTTGAAGAATGAATATTTTTACGTCAGGGCCAAGGTTCTGGGAAGATTATATTTTAAATTTAAAACCATGATTATGATTATTCCTTCTTTGCAGCAATTGTTCAGGTGTACCTTACATATTTACCATTTGAATATTGATGCAAATCTGGTTTTCATGCCATTGGAAACTCCCTACACAAGTTCTTGGTCGTGGCTCCTAACAGTTTGGAGCATACTTGCACCACTTTTTCTCAAATTTGAGTAGAACTAGAAGTAGATGAGGGGTTTCCAGACAAGATCATATTAAAAACAGATGGCAAATCTTGGGTACAAAAGCTAGATTATATGAATATCCCTTTTCAACGCTACTATTGCTTTATTTATGGACATTTGGTTTCTCGTTGCCAAAGAGGAGCTATATCACTGCAGTAGATGGCAAGAAGCTCTCTTTTCAAGAAATTCGGTGTTAAGGGGCAGAGCCTCATCAGTTGATAATTTGTTCAAGGAATGTGAATGAGGCTTCTAAGTTTAACTGTTTAGATAGAGAGATGTAGGCTTGGATGGTATATCTGCTCCTTAGGAGCACAAAGTTGGCATTAACCGTACAAGATGCATACAGCTTCTTCTATGGTTTCAGTTTTGCATATAAGGCTTAAACCAATGACGGATGGAACGCTCCCCTCGGTGTTGAAGGCAAAGAGGGATGGTCTAGAGCAGTCTAAGGTTTCAGTTTTTGATTTGGGAGTGCAAGCTTCACATTCACCTAGGCTAAATTGGTCTTATGTGAAAAAGAAGAAAGAGCACTCATAGATAAAGATTCCTCAGACAACATTCAGATCATCCAAGAATATGCAAAAGAATTCACCTTTGTGTTAAGGCACCTGAGGTACTTAGAGTTGTCTAGTCAGTAGATAAATTATCTTCAATTGTGACTCAAATGAGCCAGATGGTCTTCTAAATCTAGCACTGTTTTCCTTTGTCTTTGATTGGGGTTGCATCCAATCAATGTATTATGGCCTATCAAAACTGATTATGGGAATCTGAAAACGGACATGGGCATTCACATATGACAGATGAACATGATCCCATAGTGATTCTTCATGACAATTAAAGGAAATCAAGTTACTCATCTTCAAACTAGGCCACTTAATAAAAAATTACAGGTGTGTTTTTGGGTGTTGCAATCAACTTTCTCCTCATGGGCACTTCATATTTTGCAAAAATATGAAAGCACTAACACACTAATCAGAAATCTTAACTCTCAAGTTAAATAGAATACTAGCTAGTTGTTCACGCAATAGTTTAAGTTGTTTAACTATAGTTGGAAAACTCGGGCAGCCCAAAATAGGACTCGGACTTGGGACTCGGCAAAAAACTCGGGAAAGGACTCGGCAAGGACCTGACAAAGAAGAAAACCGTAGTTTTACAAAAAGAAAAAAAGAAATTAATGCATCTAGAGAATATAAGAGCCATAATTCAAACATTACAAAGAACCTCCACTATTTACTATTGAATCTAATAAATTACATACATGGAATAATAATAAAGATAGCAATGCATACCAAATACGAGAGTAAAATATATCTCTATTCGCTATTGATTAAAGGCTAATGGCAAGATTGTAGACAATGACTCATATTGTGCAAACTCAAAGTTGTAGCATACTTCAAAAATCAAATGGGGGTTTGGGGGCTATGCCCCAGCGGGGTCAAGGGGTAACGCCCCTTGCAGGGGTCTTGGGGTAGCACCCCCAATGAGGTCAAGGGCTAATTCCCCGTGCTGGGGTCTGGGGGCAACGCCCACTGCAGGGTTGAGAGGCAATGCCTCTCACGAGGTCCCAAGGCGGGGTCGAGGGGTAGAGCCCCCGCCACCAAGACCAAATTAAGACCTTCAGAACCACATTGAACTCCACAGCGCACATCATTTTTGTGACTACATCCACATATGGTCGTCTCGACAACAGATGTCAAGTGAAAAAACAAATAAAAAATGTGTTTTAAAGCTGCATGGGTGTCTTGAGCAACGCGTGAGAGTCTCTAGAAAGGACTCATGAGTCCCAACCCCAAACTCGAAGGCTAGAGACTCACAAGTCTCAGACCAAGACTCGCCCGGACTCATCTTGCGAGTTCGTGGCAAGTCGACTCGGCCTACCATAGGACTCACGAGTCTCGTTGAAATGTGGCGAGTCCCACGATTCTTGTATATTGTCATAACTTGCAATAAGTGAATGGAGATTGAGATGCTTTCATTATTGTATTAGATATCAAGGTGCATATTGAACAATAAAACTCGAAAGGCATTGCTAGGGGATAAACCATCGACCATTCACCAATCTAATGCGTGTTCTTTTTTGTTGCAGCCTACAAACTCCTTCGTTCACAATCTTTCATTTCCTCTACAACAATTACAAGCGCAAATTAAATTGCCTCTCTCAAATGAGAAACAGATAGCTGCTTTTTACTAATATTCAACTACCTCCCTTTATTCACTCATCCATATAATTATTCACCATATTTCGCCTTGCCAAAATAATTACAGGTGTAAATTAAATAGTGTCCCTCTAGTGAGATAAAAAAATCTGCTTTTTCCTGATAAGCAACTTACCCTTTCTCTGTTTATTCTCTATTTTGCAAAGAAAAGAATCCCAAAATATGTCCCCAAAGGCTTAGAAAGTTACTACATTATTATATTCTCAAATGCATTCCATTAAAAGCCTTAGTGGTGACAAATAGATTGAGCAGCACATTGGGTTATATCAATGCCTTTGAAGAGGAAAACACATACAAATACAAATTTCACTTAGAATTTTCAGCCACCTTTGGACAACCTATGAGAACAACTGAATAATTGTAGTTGGAATTTGCAAATATTACAAACTCATAAAGCACTCACTCACTCGGTGAATATTTGCAAGCAAAATATCTAAAACAAGAAACTCGTGAATCAAACTCGCAACTCACCTAGAGCAAATTTTTATGTGTTTTTCACACAGATTCACCAAACAAAATAGCCAACATGCATATTGGAAAATATATAGAATAACAAAAGAAATACACTACAAATCTCCAAAAAAAAATTCACCCTTGCCATTTCCTCGCACAACATTTGCAAGTTTGAGTGAATTCGAAAAAGTTTGTAACAGATTTGAGGAGCAAATTTGTGTAATTTCAAGATCCCCAGTCAAAAAAAATTTCTTTCAAGTATTGCAAGTATATAATATCTTCCAAAATGTTAGGTTTAGGTTTCCAACATGTTTTTAATGCAATGAATTCAACTTGTATAAATTTCAATGTTGAACTAAAAACATGTCATTTTGCTTAAATTATTTCATGCTAATCGTATTCAATTGCATTTGAAATGCATTTTATTTTAATGTTGTTTTATATTTTCGTCTTTTAAGGTTCAAATCACTATTTTTTTATTATAAACCTTTTTTGCCATGTTGCATTATAAATTGTTTTTCTGATTTTATGAATGTCAATATAGCATAAAATGGCATCAACCTCAGGAAGTGGATACTGCAGACTAGTCATGAAGAGTGTTATTTGCAACTTTTGTAGAAAGAAGCTAAGTTCCTGGTAATGAGCACATACAGGTTCAAGGTTTGGGTATGCTGGTATGCTGGTATATAATATTTTTCCCCTGGGTACTGGTACAAGTTTGTATATACATTAAGAGTATACTCAATATAACTATAACTTATTATTTTATATATATCAAAATTATAAAAAGAACACTACTCATTGCCAATAAGCAAAATATTTAAACGACTTTAGATTCATAATTCAATGATTTGTCAGATGTCATAACAAAACAAAAATTACAATCAATTGAAGAACTCACAATGTTGAAATGTACAACTTTAAGCAAAATAAGCTATGTAGCACAAAGTCTCAACATTGGAGAGCACCGGGGCAAGGGGTGATGCCCACGCATTCCATTTTACAATACAAGGTAGGGTCAAGGGGTGGAAACCTTACTGCCAAACCCAAATAAATGTCTTTGAAAGCACATAAATCTTCATGGCCCATGCCATTTCCACAATGTTATTGCTATGTTTTCTACAAGACAAAGTCCTTACTATTTCTAACCAAATCTTCATTCTTTAGAAAGTTAACAATAAAGCTATGTTGCATGGGTATACGTACCCATACCCCTGGGACGCATACCGGGCACTGGTACACGTACCCAAGTACCAGGTGCTCAGGGGGTACTCAGTGGGTACTCAGTGGAGAGCATCATAGCTAAGGACCTTGATTAAGAATTTTGATTTTTGTTTCAGTTTTTTGTTTGCATATCAGCTTGCTGTTTATCAAGCTTAATTCAATATGTAATCAGTTTGAAACTTTGATACAATATTCATTAACAGTAAACTTTATCACTGTTCAAGTCAGAAGTTTATCATTTGCAATATGTCATCGTTATATGATTTATGATCTTCTTGTTCATGTCTTTGTTCTGCATCTAAACGTTTAGCATATATTTTTATTACAAACATATTGCAAATCTGAAACTGAAAACAATACATTACATCTGCAAACTTTATCACTGTTCTTGTTTTGAAAACTCATTGTCATGGCTCATATTTTCAGATTTTCTATAAAATATTAAATTATATTTATAAAAAAATTTGACATAAGTACCCTTGTCCCCTATTTTGAAAAATAGTCATACCCGTACCCGTACCTGTACCATAAGTACCCCAAGTACCCCCGTCCCCGTTCAACCTTGCAATAAAGCTAAAGAATGTAAGTAATCTAGATTCTAAATGATGAGGGCAACGGAATTCTTTAAATAAGTGAATAAAGATCACTTTATGGTCAAATTAGGATTGTCAAATGCTTTTTTTTTTATTTTAGAATTGAAAAAATTAAGGTTTGACGATTTTTTTTTTAAATCCACCTAGGTGTATGTTTGTCCTCCCAAGAATGGCTCAGGTTTGCCCAGAATCTGCCCCAAGCACCCAATACATGCAAGTCCTCTCAAATATGGTCCATGTTCACCTAGGGTCCATCTTGAGTACCTTGGGTATGACTTAAGTTGCCCAAGGCATACCCTAGGTACTTGAGGCATACCCCAGATTGCCTCATCCCCCAATGGGACCCAAAACCAGCTAAAACAAGTGCAGGGGGTCATGAAGAACCTTGTAATGAAGGAAAGAAGTTTCACTAAGACATCAATTGCCTCAAGCACCATCTTGTACACAGTCCTTTTCACAATATCAAAACATGTCCCAATGCCACGGATGAGGCACAATGAGAGATGTAAGCAACCCTTAAATTGTTGGATCACAAGAAATCAAAGGGGTTGAGGGTAAACGTAGCCATTTATCCCAGCTTGCCAATGGAACTAGAGGTTGATATAATAGATATTGTGGACTCTAGTTATGGTCCACACATGCATGGCATATCCACCTTGTCCATCTCAAGTAAAGCCCAATCAATGTCCCTTTCTGTAACTTAAAACATACTTGAAGTACAACCTTCACTTCCAGCCCCAGGTATAGCTTGGAACAAGGAGATACACAAGGAAACAAATAAGGTTTGTGTTAATTTCTAAATTTATGATAAACTTGTTCAATGTGTCAAAGAGCCCGTACTAGGAGTATTTGATAACAACATTGATAGGAGAAAGAGTACAAGGCACCCTCTCGACGTGACTTAAGTGGGTGGTTGTTCCAGATTGTTACCACTGATACAAAAACAATTTTGGAAGAACAATGAAAGCAGTGGCACAAATTTGGAAGCGCCATACTTTCAAAAGGGTGAATAGATAGAGGAAGCCATACTCTCATCAACTATCTAGCAGCTTTGAATGGTGAGATGACATTTGTGAAATCCATAGAGACTTAGAATAAAATAAAGAATGCAGAAAATTTAAATCTAATGCTAGAAGAAATTGTGTTAGAGATGGGAATCAAAAATGTGATGCAAGTTGTAACCAAAAAAGAGGTGGCAAGGAAACTACTAGAAGAGAGGCAACCATTACATTTCTTAACCTCTTCTGTTCGCCATTGCCTTCACTTTCTTTTGAAATACATAGGCAACACTTTCTTTTGAAGTACATAGGCAAAACTGACTGGGTGAAACCAGTTGTGGAAGAAGTCAAGAATGTCACCAAATGCAACTATAATCAACCTCAAGTTTTCATCTTGATGAGATATTACACAAAGAGAAAGGGATTGTTTGAGCAAGTGTGACAAGATTTACATCTAACTTCTTCATGTTGCAAAGCATTTGTAATTTGCTGAAGCCTTCTCTCCAATCGAACATTTATGTTGGAGCCTTGCAACAAGCTGCATACAGATCTATAAAATTATTCTTTAGATTGAGCTCTCCTCTTGTTCTTACGCCTTGCATAAATGGATTCACACAACTTATCATCATCTTGAGCAGAGTAAAGAGAATCGCAGCGATTCAGGCGATTCGGCAAGCTGACTCAGCCTTGCCGATTTTTTTGAACCGGAATCGGAATCGACCGATTTTTCCTGCAGAAATCGCATGAATCGACGATTTTTCCCTTCGTGAATCGGCCGCAGCAACATAAAGTGAAGACTTTAAAAAAAAAAAAAAACACAATAGTTTTTTATTATTTGTTTGCTTGTTTGCCTTAGTTATAACCCTAAAAGGGCTTCTATTTCATTTGTATGAGTTAAAGTGAAGGAAAGTGAGAGAGAGGAAGAGAAAAGAGAAAACATAGGTTTCCAACCAGCAAGAAAGAAGAGCATCAAGGAGAGCATAAATCTATTTGGGGAGGCTTGAAGTTTGCATTGGGAGCATCAAGGAGCCAATAGCAACACTCCTCAATGCATATGCAAGAGGAAAGTGTTGATTTTTTTTTTCCATGTTAGTGTATTCTTCATTTTTTTGCAAACATTTTTTAGTTTTAGCTTTAAAATTTAGAACTTGAATTTTTTTTGAATAAATTGCAAAGTGTGATCTTGCAAACCCTACGACGTGTTTACAACCAATTTGCAAACATAATTTTACAATTTTCACAAAAAAAAATGTAGGGTTTAGGGTTTTTTATTAGTTTAAGACTGTTTAACAGCTATTGAAGACAAGTTTTTAATTTTTAATTTAATTTTCTTATTGCAACAGGCTGCAGCCTTAACTTTCATTTTCCAAATTTTCACAATGGGAAAAGACCCTTCTTGGAAGTATACCAAAGACTTTCCAGGAAGGACAAAATATCAAACAAAATGTTTTTTTTGCAAAAAAATAAATTCTGGGGGCATATATAGATTCAAGTTCCATATTGTTGGTATACTTGGACATGATATCACAATTTGTACTAAACAAACTCCTAAGGCACAACGTGAGGTATATATGCAAATAGAGAACTTTGAAAGAGAAAAGTTAGATAAGAAAAAGAAACTTGAACAGTTGCAAGCTATTGGTTCCCTATGTGCATCCGCAACCGCATCTGTAGGTTGTGTTGGAGAGGGTTCTTCCAGGCCACCATTTCGTCCTAGTGCTAGTGCTAGGGCTGTTGTCACTGCCACCACTGGTATTCCTTCTACTTCTGCTACTCAGTCTGATAGTATTACAATTGGACCTAGAGTGCGGAAGTCGCGACTGGACAATTATTTTGTACCGCGCAGTACTCCCGGCTCACAACCCTCGCTTGAGAGCATGACTTGGAACAAGGACATTCATGATGCTGCAAGAAAACAAATTTGCAAATTTTGGTATTTTTGCAATATTCCATTTATTGCAGCCAGGTAATTAAAATTTAATTTACTTTATTTGGTTTTCCTTAATTAAGATTTTTAAGATTCTAAATTCTATTCATAATCTATTTGTGACAGGTCCCTTATTGGCAGGGCATGATAGATGCCGTAACTATTTGTGGTGCGGGGTTCAAAGTCCCTACTGAGTCTGAGTTGAGTGGATACCTCTTAGATGAAATGGTTGAGGACATGAAGGCTGAGCTAGAGGAACACCGACTAGAATGGGTCAAAAGGGGATGCACCATCATGACTGATGGGTGGACTAATATGCGGAATAGAACACTCCTCAACTTTCTTGTGTCTTGTGGAGGTGATTAAATAATTTAAATTTTGATTTGTTGAATAATTGAATGCTAATTTAATAATGATTCATGATAATTAATTGTTTTGTTCTATTT
>MU227175.1:1661943-1681918 GCA_018584345.1 Thuja plicata
GCCCCTGCTGCTGTTGTTCAGGAGTCTGTGTTACCTGCGGGGGCTATGGCTACTCAAAGCTCTAGGACCTACCTTAGACGCCTTACTAGGAGGAATAATATAGATTACTCAAAGGCTGAGGCTGAGGTTGCGGCCGAGCTAGAGGATGATGATTCAAATTGAGGCACTTGGCAGATAGACTTGTTTTTTTATTTTGTTTACAAACATATGTTTCATAACTTCATAAGTATAAGTTTCATGGATCTTCATCTTGACATACATATATGATTTGATGTCATTGGTTTTATCATTTATGCTTTATCATAGAGTTACATTTACATCAGCTATGTCATTGAAATCCTATGTTTTCTATTTACTTCAGCTACAATTTACATTTTACGTATGTGATGGATGAACCTTATTTATGTATGTTACGCTTTAGCTTCTATTTGATGATGTTATAGTGTGCTTATTAAGTCATATTCAATAAATGGTGCATGAAATAAATTTTAAATCATTAAAATCTCTAAATTTCAAGGGTTTTTTCACTTTGCCGATTCGTAGCCGATTCACTAGCGATTCACCGCCGATTCGCGATTCGATTCGGCCTTGCCAATTCTGAGTCGATTCCGATTCTTGTTACTTTGATCTTGAGAGTAAGTATAGACACTTTTTTCTTTAAAATTCCAGAAATATTATAATATATTCAGATCTGGAACAGCCATAATTCAGAAATTACTTGGTACAATCTCTCAATATACAAGTGAAGCAACCCCTTCAGGTGCAGGATGTTTCATAAGGGACGAGCAAGGGAATATACATCTGATTGGGGCCAAAAAGCTACCAATAGGGACTAAAAATGAGGTAGAGAGTCTGGCAACAATATTTGCGGTGAAATTAGCCAAGAAGTTTGGGGTTAGGAAGTTGCACTTGGAAGGAGATTCACAGATCATAGTTAATGGGATAGCAAAAGGCAAAATGGGGACATGGCATTTGAACAAATTTATCCGAAGAATCAGAGCTCTCTTAGAATCTTTTGAAAATTTAAAATTTCACATATTTTGAGAGAGGCTAATGAGGTTGCAGAGAAACTTTCAAAAGTTGGAGTGGCTTTGCATGATTAAACAAAGAAGAGTTGGTTGAAGACTTTAAAGGTATTCAAATTTAATTATTTAAAGTTAAATTTAAAAATTAGAACGGTGAGGGTAGGTATTGGCGGGTTGATTTTGTATTTGGCTGCAGGTGAGGCCTATACGGTTTTGGCAGTGATGTAAATCATTATGAGTAGGCGAGGAGAAAGCTTACTGAAGAAAGAGTGTTCTTTAATGATTGTTTGCCCAGGTCACTCTCTCGTGTGGCGATGACATATGCAGGGGCCGGAATAATCTGGAAGGGGCCCTCTTAGCTTATTTATTTCCTGCAAAATAAGGAAAACGACAGAGACTTGGAGGTTGGTAATAGTGACAGGGCGGCAGAATGGAAGCAAACCTTTCGCTCAACTCTCCTAACTAGCTGTCGGGATTCAGAGGGGAAATTACTGATCAGAGGTTGGGGAGTGTTTTTAAAATTGAGGATGAGAGGTTTTTGGCCTATGTAAGGCATATCTTTGGTAAGGAATACATGCAGAAGGATTTCCACCCACGTACCAACCTTGACATTTCGTCTCTGTTATGCGCGTGGGCGTTTCAATTGGGAGCTAGCAGAGAGGAGGTTTTGTGAGTGATGAAGCTTAGTGTAAAACCGGATTGGTGCGGAGGATTGAGCCCATGGTTGGGTAGGGCAGAGCCAAGTGTGGGCATAAGGACAGGTGAAGGCCCTTGGCGTTTTGTGGAGGGAGCGAGTCGGGATTTTCAGCCATTTATAGTTTGGGGTTCGTCGATGCCAAAGGCTGAGAGGATAGTGGAAGCGAGGGTGGATTGGGAGGATATGCTGCTGTTTTTGGCCCAGTATGAGGCGGAAATGGAGCAATTGGTGGCTGAACGCAGGCGGAAGAGGAAGCACACCTCGAGGGAATCAGAGGCCAAAGTCAAAGCAGAGGAGGTTTGATTGCGGCCCGGTAAAGCCAGTAATGGGAAGGAAGAAAGGTAAGGTGGACACGACTGGGGGCAATTTCATTAAAAACGAGTCCCGTGAAGAAATGTTGAAGAGCTAGATGGAGTAATTTCATTCTTGTTTTTTGTCTGCAACAATGTTTAGGTTTGGATGTAGCCCAGTTTTGTACTAACGGGCATAGATGAATAGGCAAAATTAGGTAGGGGTTGTTGTTATCCAAGGGTAGTATGTTTAGTCAATTTGGCAGTCTGCTGTTTTTGATGAAACGATTGTATAGCTGCAAATGTAAAAGCTGTAAATTGGGGTTTTAAAATCTGCCAGATTCAGTGGCTACTATGTAAAACTCTCTTTATGAATATAAAGAAAATATCACTTATCAAAAAAATATATATACAAGTGAAGCAACCAACCTCTTAACGGCTCTTCTACAGAGACTGATTTTGAGTTATGTGTATGACTGAAACCTGAATTTGTTGGAAAATTGATGTACTCTGCCATATATATGGCCGAAACCAAGTTCATCCTAGAAACAATGATCAATCGAAAATAGATAAACATGGGATAATAATTTTCTCATAGTAAAATGTTCATTATTATTCTCATATTTAAAGATGTGACCTGCAAATTTTAAATTATGGTTGCATAAAATGTATATTTTTGGCCAAAAAATGCAACAGTACGAATATTCTAAATCCAGATTGCTCATCTTGCATGCATAAAATCCTTTCTGCATTGCCCTTGTAAAGTGTGTGAAGCCGGTAGTTGTAAATCTCTCTAGTTTAACCAGGGTATATGGATGATTCCAAACTTCACCGAAATGGATCACTTTGGAAGTTTGGAACCATGCAAGTCTCATCAACTATGATTATTCAAAGACAGTTTGTGTTTCATCAACCAAGATCATTCTGAGACAGTATGAATTGTATTAACCAAGACTGAAGTAGGCCTGTGAGTTCTTTTGCCATGTTCTAGGTCTATCTGGCTTCAGATGGTAAAACTGTTTCGGTAACATCTGAGCTCCATCAATAGTATAAAGAGTACAAGGGACTGATGTCTCTCTGTAATATTTGTGTGTGTGACCAGTAGATATGTGTGTGAATGCATATCATATTGTCACATCCCTCCTTCTGTCGAATATCTGATATCATAGATAAAGAGGATATGTGGAGTAAATGGAAGTTGGGAGAAATTTTTATAAAAAATTTCCACCGTCCGCATTTATAACAAATTATGGAGTCTTCATACAATCCACCGACAAATCTGGAGGATCTGATTTTTCCGCACCATTTTGTTGACTTTTGAGGAGTCGGTGATAAATTCTTTGGCCCTCTATATAAAGAGAGGCAGTTGTAATAAGACAGGGGACGACACACATCGCGTAAGGAGAAAGAAATGGATTTTTATACAATGCGTAGGAAGAAATAAGAGGAGTCAGCGCAGAAAGAAAAGAGGAGGCTGCTTGGTTAAAAGTAAGAGACACAGGAAGGTTTAAGGTGCGCAACTTTAGGGAGAAGAGCGCACAGTTTAGTAGGAGAGTGAGTGCAGTTTGGGGAAGAGAAAATCAGTGCAAGGAGGGAGAACAGTGCTGGTGAAGGGGAGTTAGAGAGGAAAATAATCGCGTCAGCGGATGGGAGGACTAAGGAGGACAGTTGGCGTGTTGGCTAGTGGCGTGAGTGTAAGTTGGAGATCGTGGGTTCAAACCCCCTCATGACATTTTTATCACAGAGAAATACGTCCAGCTGAGAAGAAAGCCAAGTTCTTTTCCTCTGTTTCATAATAGATGATTGGTTAATTGCTATTCGGTTTCAGATTGAATTTGGGTTATTCCATTCAAAGATTTGATGCAGAAATCTAATTACCTGAAATGCATTTTTATTTTATCCTTCTTAGATAGAGATCACCTTTAGATTTAAATGCTTATTACCAGAAAACAATAGAAAAGTCTGAACTTCTATGATTTAATTTTTCGATTTCTTGGAAGTAAATTGTCTTATTTCTTTTCTCCTTAGTTTCTTTCACTCAACCGTCACCTGTAGTAAGACAGACATAGTCATGAACCAATTCCAGTTAAAGTGGTTGGGAATATACAACGGAATCCACCGTGGATGAGGGAAATTAAATTAATACAATAGTGGTGATTATTGTAGTTTTCAGTTGGACGGGTCAGGAAAGAAAAGACTTGTTTTCTTGTAAGAATTTTCCTTTCTTAAAAAGAAAATTGTTATTTATCTTTAAATAGAGATGAACTGGAAAAATTTACAGTCTCTACCATATCTTCTATGTTGCTAGTATATCTTTTCTTAAATATGGATATAAATTGTGAAGACGAAATCTTAAATTTATAACTAATATCCTTAAACAAATTAGAAAACCATGTTTCTTTGTTTAAAACTTATATAGGACTTCCTGGTTATTATTTTCCTATATATTCGAAAACATGTGTTTTCTTTTTTTTTTTTTTTAAATTGTTGTAGCTGTTAGAATCCAGCCAGAATGGAAAAACTAGTAAACTTTTATTTGCTTGCATAGAGTTCATGGAGGATAAGATTAAATTTTCTTGTTCGTTATGCTGAATCACGTTTGTTGAGTTATATTATGATTTTTAAGCATATTTTGTTGAAAGTATCAAAGAAAGGGTGTAGTATGTGGAATACCAGGAAAGGGTAGTATATTCTGTTCACTACCTACCAGTAGAAATCTGGCACTTAATTGCTTTGGCCAAAGCTATGGAAACACATGTTTTCTTAAATGTGTTGGTTATTTATGTTTCATCTTCCTGTAATCTATTTAGAAACTTGTGAAAAGTAGTTAGAAATCACAAACACACTAGATTCCTTCCGATCCATCAGTGCCGAGAGATAGACTTCTTGGACAGGGTCGGTGCACTCTTCATTTCAGGATGAGCCCCGGGGGAGCTAACCACTCCGTGGTTGGGTGGATTAAACTCCTAAACCATACTCCCGTCTCGAGATTTGCAAATGGATAGGTGTCCGATGGCTTAGGAGACCAGAGCATGCAGATGGACAGTTGTCTGATGGCATATTGGATATTGTTTAAATCGACCTTTTGGTCTTGAACATGATGTATATATGTATAATCCTATTTATGATGTAAGGTGCATGACAAGTTAGTCGGCATCCTGATATTGAACATTGTAATTTTACTGATTATGGAAATGTTAAAGTTTCGACGGAATGGTCGATTACTTTTGTGTATATTACCTTTTGTGTTATGTCGAATAATTGAAATAGAAATTTAGAGATTATGTGCATTTTATTTCTATATCTTCAGTTTTTATGTTGACCAGTCCATAGCGATTGACCGTCTATGACTATTGAATCGACATTCGGGAATATTTGTCTTTTTGTGCTTATGTGGCATTTGTGGATTTTTTGGTCTTTACACATATAGTCAGGATAGGGCCACATTGCGTTGAGGTCGATTACTGACTATATGCCACAAACGAAAATCAGACAATGTTTATCTATGATTGGTCTGGAATTGTTTATAATCTTCACCTTAATGCTTGTAGAAGGTTTATTCGTGTTCTATTGCTTTGGAATCGTCTATAATCATAACCATAGGAGTTACAGGGATCATTGCAAACCTACTCCTCCTGCAGATATGGGTATATTACAATGATTGTAGAAAGGGTAAATAAATTACATCATGCTTAAAAAATCATATGTATGGACCAGATTATCCAATCTTCACAACTGAATCGAGAAGAAAAACTCTTTTGGAATGACTAAGATAATAATGTTCTAAATATCATAGACAGTGGAGGTAGACGTAATATATGCAGCCTTAATGCACATGATAGATTGATTTTGCGTGTATATGTTTTACATGGACTAAAGCCAAACCAGATTGACAGGACAATGGAATTAATAGCACTAAAATGAAATTGATATCAGAACCCGCTTCCAACGGCCTTAAATCACCAAAGTAATATATTGCAGAATTAAAAAAAAAGTTTTAATATAGAATGGGAAATGAATTGTTACCGTGTGCTGCAGCGGTGGAGATGCAGTAGCATAGTGGTTGCGAAACATCAATGCCAGCGCTGCTGCTGCTGATTCGAACGTTTGCTTTTTCCCCAATTGTTTCTGTATATCCTCTATATTTTGCTTCAATATTTTTTCTGCCTCCATCTTGCCGCGAATTGAACCTTGGTCGTCTATTCCCTATCGAAAATGCGAAATAAATAGGAGCTTTCTTGCAACCCAAGAAAACAGAGTTTGACAGACGGAGATCTCATAAAGATACCTTTATGGACCGCTTGACCAAACACTAATAATGTGCCTTTAGGAAATGTTTAATTTGAGGTTGAAAAAAAAAATTAGGGAATTTATTTTCTAGGAATCGAATCACGATAATTTTGTATTATTAGAGATTAAAAAGTGTTTAATTAGTGTTAGTATGATTTAAATGTGATGAGTGTTTAATGACCGTGGATTTTGTAAATAGATTTATGAAATATGGATCAATGAGTTTGACACAAAAAATTATGTAGTTCTAATAAATGTTGCGTACACTTTTCATCTTCTTACATCATCATCATCATCCTCAGCATTACCTCTATAATTAAGAGTTAAGGATTGAGGGGTATCCATTCCAACCTAATCCCTTTTAGATGTTGCATCCTTACATTTAACAAGATTTGATTTTTGGTAGGCTCGTTAAGAACCTTTCAACAAGATAAAAAAAAAATTTGCTCAAATGTATAATTTAAAATATTCTCTTAAAATGGTGGAGTAACTATAGTTTAGGATTGAAATCTCAATTATAGGTGATGAAGGGGCTAGAATTTTGTAGAGTAGAAAAATAAAAAGTCATGGGACTATTAGCTCTAAAAAACTCCTAAAAAAGTTGAGCAATGTGTGCCAAAGAAAAGTAGTCGAGAAGTTGCATGGACCCTCCAATTAGCCCTCTCCTTTTAAAAAAGGTACAATAACTTTGACTAATCTAGAGCACTTAGCACAAAAACCATCCCTAAATTTGTAATCTATGTTATTTTTAACTTTTTCAAATCTAGATAACCATATTTTTGTTGGAGCAACCTCCAAACTAGGAATACAATCTATAATATAACCTTCACAAATGAGAGAAGCAAATTTATTTCACCAAATAATGAATTGGAATTGAGAATCAAATAATGTACAAGTGCCTTGTTTATAAAGGCAAGGCGAGAGCTGGTAGAGATAACTGACATCCAACTATGGTGCAGGAGCACCCATGGCTTCTTCAATTAGGATGTTTTAGCATGTGTAGGAGTTTTCCCTTTATGTAATAAGGTCCCTTGGACCATCTTGAAATGTTGTTCAAACATATTGTAAGGCTTTCATGCCAATTTGCTCATTGTAACTAGTAAGGACCTAGTTGGTCAAACTATGGTCAAAGACTCCAAAAATGTAGAAATGGAATAGAAATGTTGTTTTTTATGTTTGTAAGCCTCATTTGACAATTTGGCAAAGTTATAGGGTCATAGGAGGCAATTTGATGGGAAAATGTCAAAAAGTGCAAAAGTTGTCAAAGTTGCTCAAGCAACTTTTACAACTTTTCTTGCAAAATGTTACAACTTGTTCATCCAATGGTCAACTCATTCAAAAATTGGTTATTTTAGTTGGGATGGTTGTAAGAAGATTATTTATGCCTCTTAGGGTCGAGGCATAACAATTGTTGAAGTTTTGCATTTGAATTAATAAGAATTTGCTCTGGTTTCTATTGTTTACACATGGTTTCATTTCTCTAGTACGGCCTTGTACAGATTAGTAGTAAACTAAAACCCACAAGTATGTTTAGATGAGTGAATAACCTTTCAATTGGTGGTGGCTTGGCAAAGATCCATCAAGGTTTGAGGAAGATATAGGAATATTTGTAAAAACCAGTCTAAAACCCTAACTGCCTAGGGTTGTGACACAAAAATGTCCCTATCTCATCATTTCACCGGTAGAAAAACCTAATTCTTGGTGAAATGGTGGAGTTTAGGGTTAGGAGTAATAATTTGTGGGACAAAGAGAAAACTCAAGTGGGCTCCATGGTCAAATTTGTATTCTAGGGTCTGACATCTCTATGTGACAAACAAAGTATTTAGGGTTTGAAGGCTAATCGAGTTGCAATGCTAAATTTTAGAGGTTTAGGCACTGAACATTGATGGAATTGGTGGTTTGGAGGCATAATTGAACTATTCAATGTGGAGGTTGGGTTGGGTGCAGAAGGTATAGAACACTTGCTTTGTAAATTAGGCCTATTAGCCATATTAGACTTCGATGACCAAACTAGGTTGTCTAGTCAATTGAAAAGATCCAAAGTTGGTTTTGTAGAATATTTTGAAGTTCCCAAATGGGTGTTGTAATATTCCCTTAGTTTATCTCTTTGATCAGGAGGTGAGAATTTGTGGTCCAAAAACTCAATAATTAGGCCTAATAGGGCTACTAGGGTGAATTGACCAAAACAAGAGTTTGGGTTTGTTTGAGTGGTCAATCCACATTTTATTCAAGTAATTAAAGTGGTCTCATAGTGTTTTAGTTGTATCCATAATCACTGGTGAAGATTTGTAGTATAAATCATGTATTGAGGGTTTGGTGTGACAAGGGTATTAAGGATAAATGTGTCAATGTACAAGTTGGATTTGGGAAGATTTTTGTTGAGTGTTAATGAGGCTTGGGAGGTTGCAAACATCTCAAATGCCTATGTCTGATTCTTGTAAGGATTCTAGTGTATCAGTTGTACAAGGAGCCTATTTGAGGTCCTAAATCAAGTTGGGTCCATAGAGGTTTATTGTCTCCAAGGGTTCTAGGTAGTTGAACCTTTTAAACAAGTCAAACTTGTGGGTTATTGTTGGTTCTATCAGGCACCTATGCATCATATTGGTATCAGAGTCGAGTCTCATTATTGGGAGTAGGACTTGGTGTATGTTGTAAGGAGAAAGGGAAGGAGAGGCTAATACAATGCCTCCAAAGGGGATGACTGCAGAAGTGGCCTAGAAGTTCTAGGAAATGAAGGAGAAGTTGGCAGCCCTATAGGCTAAGGAAGAGAAAGAGAAGAGGATAAAAGAGAGAAGGGATGAAGATGACTCCAAGGAAGAGGAGGAAGAAGATGAAAATCCTCCAAGAGAAGATTGGGGGGAAGAAGTACCTGCTAATGAGAGAAGATTCATGATAATCTTACAAACAGTGAGCAAGGAGTCTACTAATGTAAGGATGGAGATCCCTATCTATGGAGGAAAGATGGACCCTGAGGAACTGCTTGAGTGGATTGATGCACTCAATAATTATTTTGAATATAAGGAGATGCCAGAGGACAAAAAGGTGAAGTTTGCAAAACAAAAATTAAACGACTCTGCCCTAACTTGGTGGAATTACACCCAAGGAGAAAGGGTGAAGGCGGGAAGAAGTGTGATCAACTTATAGGAGAGAATGGTAAGTATAATTAAAGCCCAATTTCTACCTGCAGACCATGAAATACAAGTGTATAGAAGATTGCAGAATCTGAAGCAGGAGGATATGGATGTATCCTCTTACACAAAATAATTTCACAAACTTATAGTCAGATGTAGGCATGTGGAAAATGAAAAAGAGAAAGTTTTTAGATACCTTAACGGCCTAAGGTTTAATCTTCAAGATTAGATCAGTCTTATGATTCCAATGATTGTTGATAGATGTTTCCAAGTGGCTTTGAGAGAAAAGGATAAGCTAAGAAGGAAGAGTGAGCAACATGACAGAGGAAGAGGAAAGAACTTAAGGGGTAGAAGAAATTTTGGAGGCAAAGGATAGTTCCAAAGGAATCAAGGAGAATCCATTCATGGTGAACATGGAGGAGAGACAAAATTCAGAGGGAAATTCAGAGGAAGAGGACCAAATGCCAGAGGTAGATTTGGGGTATCACGCAGAGGTCCAAGCACATTTACTGGTAGGTGTTACAACCACAACCAAGTAAGACACACTAAAAACAAGTGCCCTAAGAAGTAAACCTCAAACTCTCATAGAGGAGAGAGGATAAATTATCTTATCCAAGAAGATGAAGAAAGTGTGACTTCTCCAATGGTTAACATCACATCAAAAGTTTAGGAGACCCTAATGTTCAAAAGAACACTCCTCAAGGTCCCTATCACCAAGGAACTATTAGAGTTGATGAAAATTCAACCCTGCAGCTCCCAAGAATCACCTACATGCAAACACCGGTCACAGAAAGAGAGAAGCAAAAGCTATGGAGGCCAGAAACAACAGATCTGTGAAAGAGGAAACACCCTCAATTTATTCAATAATAGAATGCAGGATACAAGATGATTCAAGATCAATTAGAATTGATTATCAAATACAAAGAGATCCAACCTTATAAAAGGTGATCAAAACCCTAAAAATGGAAACTCTAGGTTGCATGATAATAATTATTAATAGAATTAATTATTATATGCCTAAAGTTTAGCTTAAGTGAACTAGAGATAATAAGTGAATTAATCATTAAATCGGGATGATTTAATTAATAAGTGGAATAAATTATTACTCTAACACCCCACCTTAAGATAAACTTATGGAGTAGCTAAAACCTAGAAACAAATACTAAAAGTAGGAAATGGATCTCGACAACATGACCTGATCAAGTACCCAAGTACAAAAAATATTTGTAAAGAGGAGAAAAGGAGAAAACACAATGGGAAAAACCCCTCTCTGAAAAGAGATGAAGACTAGTGAAGGACTGAAGAGGCCTCTAAACTAGAGAATGTCTCAGAAGATAGGAACAAAGGAAGAACATGAAGAACATCACTGAAGCATGAAGTTGCAAACATTGTCGAAGAATAACTATTGGAACCTCCACTGTAATATAACATGATCAGGTTGAGAAAATTGTAAACAAAGTCTGAAGAGCCGATCAATTGAAGATGGAAGGATGCCTCCAAAACATGAATGAAAGAGTGTCCACTAAGCAAGGTCCATCTTGCCGTGATAGAAATAAATAAGAATAGATAGGCTTTAGCTAATATAATGAGAATCCTGATTGTTATATTAATGACCCCGCTAATTCCAGAAATAGAATCCCATTCGAAATGTTCCAGAATGGGTATGAATGGAATTGATAAGTTCCATCCACCCAAGTAAAGAACTGTTACAAAGAATGAAGAAGCTAATAGATTTAGGTAAGAAGCAACGTAAAATAAACCAAATTTGATACCCAAATATTCAGTTTGATAACCCACTACCAATTCTTCTTCTGCTTCTGGTAAATCAAAGGGCAATCTTTCACATTCTGCCAGAGATGAGATGAAAAAAGCTAAAAACCCTATAGGTTGACGCCACAAATTCCATCCTAAAAAACCATATCTGGTAAATGATCCATCTCACGAAAATGCATAGGTACCCAGCCACTGAATCCGCCTAGTACGTAGGAATAAATACCGAATACATAGAAGCATTAGAACCAATAGGAGATACACCCCCCCTCCCCCCATAATGTTGAGAAGGGGCAGAAATGGCAGGTACACTGAGCTAGACTACCAAGAATAACTTCATGATGAAGAACCAGGAACATAGAAAGTGCAATAGAAAGTAAAAGCACATATAAAGCATGGTGTCGTGGAGGAAACACTCTCTTGACACACATCATGAGGCTAATGTCTTGGAAGGAACACCCACTTCAAAAAGGTAAATCAAACCCCTTCATGGCACTTTATAATATAGTGTGAGTACAAACAGACATAAAAATGTCCAAGATCCCAAGCATGCATCAGATGGCACTTTATCCCAGTGTGTTTGCAAAAAAATGAAATGCTACAGAAATGCTACAGAAATAGATGTATACAATTCTCAAGAATGACAAAAATTTGTAGGTACATAAGTAATAGCTAAAAAGGAGTCATCCCATGCAAGGAAAATGATCTCAGGACCTAAAATATCCAAGATATTCACCATATTTCAAAAAAGAAAAAACCTAAATAAAATGTACATGGAGCAAATTTTGGATGTGAGACCTATAAAATAAGATAGAGCACTAAACCAGCTTTCCAACGACATGCGAAAGTTGAAAAACAGAGTCCGAATGAGCAAGATATGGCTCCCAGAGTGCAAACAAGAACCCTAACTTTGTCTGAAAAAATAGCTGCAAGATGGTAAAATCAAGAAATCAAACCTAGAAAATCAGATCAGGCTTGGAACCATCTTTCAGACGATATCTCATTTGGCAAAAAATGCCTCCGTTTTCTCAAGATACAAACAAAAAACCAAAGAGGGCTACAAAACAAGAACAACTCCAAGAAACCTCTGCTAAATCTGGCAGAGCTCCACTAAATCTGGTGATGCCTCCAAATCTGGCGAGACTGCTAAATTTTTGGCTAAATTTGGTAGATTTACCAAGAAAAAAAACATTTTTTTTTAAATTAATAAATAAATTATTTTTTATTTTTTGCTTGTTCGCTGCCTTGAAAAATGTGCCAAGAAAAAAGGGTCGTACATACAAAAAGATTTGCCTCTGAATGCAACTATGTCCAAATTGGACATGCCTTATATATGGTTTGAAACAAGCACCCTGAGCTTGGTATGAAAGATTACGTGCATATCTAATCAAGATTGGATTTCAAAGAACTAGTGATAATATTAATGTTTATCTGAAATGTGATAATACTAACAAGATTTTGATTACTGAGATATTTTTTGATGATATTATTTTTGGAGGCAATAACACATTATGCACATCTTATGCTGAAGAAATGAGAAAGGAATTTGAGATGTCCATGATTGGAGAGATTAAATTCTTTCTTGGACTACAAATTCAACAAGTACAAGATGGGATCTATATTACATATTGAAAGTACATCAAAGAGATCCTAAAGACTTTTGGGATGGAAGACTCAAGACCGGTTGGAACACCAATGATCACTAGTTACAAGCTATCAAAGGAAGACGAGTCAAGGGAAGTAAATGAGACACTCTATCGATCAATGATTGGTAAGCTACAATGTGTTGTTCATAGCAGACCAGATATAGCTTGTGCAGTTGGTATTGTTGCTAGATTTTCTGTCAATGCAAAGGATTCACATATGTCCACAATGAAAAGGATATTTAGATACTTGAAAGGAACTGAGGACTTTGGTCTACTATATAAGAAATGAGGAACTTTTGAGTTAACAGACAATGTTGATTGGTCTAGAAAAATTGATGATAGAAAAAGTACAAGTGGAGGAGCTTTCTTTTTAGGAGAAAGACTAGTTACATGGCTGAGTAAAAAGAAGAGTTGTATATCACAGTCTACTGTTGAGGCTGAATATGTTGTTGAAGCTATGAATTGTGCAAACATTGTATGAATCAAACAACTACTAGAAGGTATGCAAGAGGAGATTACCGATCCTGTCACTATCTTTTGTGATAACACAAGTGCTATAAACATATCAAAGAATCTGGTAATGCATTATAAGACCAAGCACATATCTATCAAGTATCATTACTCGAGAGAGAAAGTTCAAGACAAGAAGGTGATGTTGGAGTATGTGAACTCAAAGGAGAAATTAGCAGATATCTTCACTAAGCCACTACTAAAGGATTCTTTTGAGTATCTCTGAGGTAAATTAGGGGTCCTACCCCTATCCAAAATTCATTAGAGAAAGATGCATGTTGCATCAATTCTACGACTCAATAGAATATCTATTTTGTGAGTTGATGCTAGTGTTCACACTTTATGTGTTGCCTGAAGTTGTGTAAAGTAATTCTATATGCAAAGAGTTATTAGTACATGCAAGGTATGATCCACTGCCCGAACAAGCTTTCAGGAGTATGAACCTTTGGCATTGTTGTCAAAGAGAGAGAATGAATAATTGATGAATATATAAAGATTAAGGGAGAATGACTGATTGAAAGAACAGAATGAGGAAGAATATGCATAAAGATGTTAAGAGAGAATGAACACAAAGGGAGAACAAGATCAAACAGCTCAGAGGGAGTAAAGACAAAATAGAGATGTAAAAGGAAGATGAACAATGTTACCATCATCAATTGATAGTGTTTCCATCAATGCCAAAGAGGGAGATTGTTACTCAATTGATGATGAAGACCACGATTAGAGGTATATATGATTATAGAAAGAATTAGATCAGATGTTCTTTTTTCATTTATGTCAAGCAATTGATTTCTGGCTCATATTGAATTGCCATATCTTTCAGAGTTGATTTAATTGGGCAATATATAAAGTGATAATCCTTAAAGGATTGAAAGTTGTCATTAGTATACAAACAAACAATTTTGGTCAGTCCGTCATGATCACCGAGCGACAGCACTCACCAAGTGACAACATTCACCAAGCGCAATGATCGCTGAAATGTTTTGAACACTGAGTAGTATATCAACTGAGCACCACTCTACAGAGACATCACCGAGCACTAGTCTACACCGAGAGACAGTATTTCAGCGAGAAAAGTGGATCTTACCTACACATCAGCTAAAGCGCTTAATCTTTAAAATATCTTTTTGCTTAGCTAGATAACCGTTTCTTATGGATCAAGAAAAGCATTAATTATGGATGTAATTAGTTAACTGGTTGTATTCATGCAAACTAGGAGATCAAGGTCAAGTTGTAAACCTTTGATCTTAGAGTTTTTCAAGAAAATTGTGAAACCTAATTAGGTCAAATCTCTTATATATAGATGTAATAATCAATAAAGAATATGATGATTGTGTTAGAATAACTAAGAGGGGGGGTGAATCAGTGGCCTAAAAAATACTCCAATAAATCAACCCAAAAACTTAGTACCATAATATTAAGCCTCTAGTTATCTTCAGTCCTACAATATGTATGCCTTCAAATGATCATATCAAATAACTACTGCTCAGAGTTCACTATTAAACCTTATTCTTAATGTTTACGGAATAGCAGTCTTTCATTTACAGAAAAATAGTAAATTGCTTAGTGTATACCGATCAATCTATATTAGTTATGTGTAATTAAAAACACTAAAGTAATGATTCATGAACACATTGAAACGTGGATTTTTAACGTGGAAACCATGTTAAGGGAAAACCCACTTGGGACCGGTAACCCAAAATTTTCACTCTTCTAAAGTGAGCTCAGTAAAGAGCCAACCCTGTTAAAGGTTACAAACACATTGTTATGTGTGATCTTGTTAGAGGATTTAATAGATTAGTTTGTCACTTGATATTGGGCATCTCTATGCTACCTTCTATGACCAAACCTAGTGTAGTTTGTCAAATGGTATCTGGCATCTCATGCTATCTTCATGATCAAACTTTTTGATACTCCTTGGGATGTATCTCAATATAGAAAGGATCTTTAAATCCTGCTCGGTTAAGAGACTTTCTAAATTAATGGTTAAACTAAAACAGTAAATGATATGTTCACACATACAACTTATACTTGCAGATATTCAGATCTATTGTAAAGCTCATTATACCTTTATGATCAATATGTCTTTTCAATACCTTTTCTCCACTTCTTTTCTACTCGGTGATGTTGTGCTCTATTGCTCAGTGTCTGCAGAAATATTTAGCTCTTTCCTCAGCTTGATTGATCAGGACTGTATGAAGTTGTTCTTCGTTAGTTTTTCTTCAACATCCTTCTTTTCTATTCACTCCCCTTAATTCATAATGAATTAAGTTGTCTCTTTATAGACATGATATCACCATTTCTAGGTTCTTAACTTTCTTGTTCTTGGTGTGATCTGCAATCTTAGCCAATATTGATTTAAGACATAACTCCTATTTTATCTCGTAGAAATCTTCTTGCCAACTAGATAAAATAGCTTTAAATCCTTTAGTTATATCTGGCTTTAACTTGTCTATGAAAACAATGTTAACAACCAGTTAATTCTATCTTTAGCTCTACCAGGTAATTATTTTGTCATTTCTGAACTCTAGTTAACTTTGGTGTTTTAACTCTTTGATAGCTTCGGTCAACACTTCAGTTCTCCTTAGGCTTCTCCGTCGGTGTTGTCTGTCTATCAGGGTTGTCTATCCTTCGGTGCTTGTCTGTCCATCAGTTAACACTGTAATTTTGGCATCGATAATGCTTGTGATTTTGCTCATTGGTAATGATCATCAGTTTCTTTTCTTGGGCATCATTGTGACTTTGCTCTCAGTTTTCTTTGTCTGTCGGGTTCCACTAACCGTCGGTGTTTGTAGTCACTTAGTGAATGCTGGTCTTTTATGCATTACTGAAAGCATAATATTTATCTTTCTGATTCTCTAAAGTATTTGACACTTTGTATATAACTAATCAGATTATATCAAGTTGAAATTAATGACAATACAATCCATTAACTGATTTAATGTCTTGCATTATCCTTCTGCGTTTCAGTGATCAACTTAACATCTTCAAACATTCAATCAGTTACATGTCATCAATCTCTCCCTTTGGCATTGATGGCAACACACTACATTATCACACTATATTATTACTAATACAATATGAAATATATCAAGTGTATTTTATCTATCTCTCCTATTGTAACTATTACAAATGTCTAGCTCTCGGTAAGCTCAAATAGCTTATAATTGTTTCTTGCATAGTGGTTCTTCAATCTTCAATCCCTTCACTGGATAGATGTAGCAGTTTCTGTCTTTGTTTCTGATATGTGCTCTGCCTTGACTGTTCCTCTCCTTGAACATATCTTTTTCCTTTGACAGAAATGATTCATCTCTCCCTTTGTGTATTCTCTTCCTTTTGTTACTTCTCTCCCTTAGATGAATATTTCATATGTAATCAATCTCTCCCTTTGATTAACTCTCCCTTTGAATTCTTAGGAAATTCTCTTCATGGATAATGATATAATCTTTTCCTGATGATGAGACAATCTCTCCCTTTTGATAATGAGAATAATCTCTCCCTTTGAAAACAATGCCAAACAATTCTTTCATATCATCTTCCATTCCCTTTTATAATATATTCCTTGAATTTCCCTATCCATCAGCAATACATTGACTCTGGTGCTCGGTGTAGATATGTACCTTGTTGTGTACAGATGTATCTTGCAGTCCATCTATGTGCTTGCATCAACATGAATGATCTTCAAATTATGTATAGACTGATGCAGCCTTCTATTCAACTTACTGACTGATAGACAAGGATTGCAACCCTAGTCTCTTTCTCAGGTACTCAAATGTGTCTTTTGGTAATGGCTTGGTGAATATGTCAGCTAATTGTTCCTTTGATTGAACATATTCCAGTATCACTTCTTTTTATTGCACTTGTTCTCTTAAGTAATGATACTTGATTGCTATATGCTTAGTCTTAGCATGCATGACTGGATTATTAGATATGTTTATTGCATTGGTATTATCACAATAGATAATCATTGGTTCAAGAATCTTCATATTCATACCTTCCAGCAATTGTTTGATCCATGCAATATTAGAGCAGTTTGTAGCAGCAACCACATATTCTACTTCTGCAGTAGACTGAGAGATGCATCCTTACTTCTTGTTGATCCATGTGACAAGTTTGTCACCCATGAAAAATTCTCCTTCAGTTGTGCTCTTTCAGTCATTAATGTTTTCTATCCAATCAGCATCTGTATAGACTTGTAGCTCAAATTTTCCTTCTCTTTTATACCATAGGCCATAGTCCTCGGTGTTCTTTAGATATCTTAGAATTCTCTTGACAATAGTCATATGTGATTCTTTGGGATTAGCAGAGAATTTTGCAACTATTCCAACTGCATGTGCTATATCTGGTCTGGTATGAACAACATACATTAGTTTTCTAATCATTGATCTATACAAGGTCTAATTTACCTCATTTTATTTGTCTTCTTTCATCAATTTACATCTGGTAGCCATAGGTGTTCCAACTGGTTTGGAATCTTCCATCTTGAATATCTTTAGCACTTCCTTGATGTATTTGGACTGAGTGATATATATGCTTGCATCTTGTTGAAGAATATTTAGACCAAGAAAGAATTTGGTCTCCCCAAACATAAACGTTTCAAATTGTTTTCTCATTTCATTAGCAAAGGATTTTCATAACATTTCATTTCCCCAAAAAATGATATCATCAACAAAAATTTCAGCAATTGTAATATTACCTTCGCTATCCTCTTTTAAGTACAAATTGTTATTTTCACTTGTTCTTAAAAATTCAATGCTTATGAAATAGGAGTGAAGTCTTTCATACCAAGCTCTTGGTGCTTGTTTTAATCGATACAAGGCTTTATGTAGTCTACATACCATGTTTCTCTTGTCTGGATCAACAAACCCTTCTGGTTTTTCAATGTATACCTCTTCTTCAAGTATTTCATTTAGGAATACAGATTTGACATCAATCTGGTATACCTTGAATCCTTTGAATGCAGCATAAGCAAGAAGAATTCTAACTCCTTCTAGTCTAGCAATGGGTGAAAAGGTTTCACCATAATAAATACCTTCTTCTTGTGCATATCCCTTGCATACTAATCTTGCATTATTTCTTGTGACTTCTCCATTCTCATTCAGCTTGTTTCTGAATATCCATTTGGTGTCGATGACATTCTTGTCATCTGGTCTTGGTACTAGTGTCCATGTACTATTTTTATCAATCTATTCTATTTCTTCATTCATAGCACTTACCCATTCTTCATTTTCAAGTGCAGTATTAACATATTTAGGCTCAAAATCACAAAGTAAACATCTAGTGTTCAATGACTTACTTCTAGCTCTCATTCCAGCCTTCTTGTCTCCTATGATCTGATTCTGTGGATGATGTCTTCTAACATACTTGGAAAGTTTTGGTTCAACTCTTTGTTCATTATTTTGATTATCATTTCCACCTTCATTCTGGTCTCCATCGCTCAGAACATCATCTTGAGGATTTTCCTAATTTTTAGTAATTGCAGCCTGATGCTCAAGTGCAATGTTCTGTTGCTCGAGAGAGATACACTATTTCTCGGGTAGAGTGTCAGGTTCTTCGGTGTATACAAACCTATTGTAGTCCTCTAGCTCTTTTCTACTTTTCTTATCATTCTTTTCTACAAATTCATCTATTTTCACATTTGCACTTTCAATGATATTGTTAGATGACTTGTTAAGAAACTTATAAGCCTTGCTTTTGGTGGAATACCCTAGAAAGATACCTTCATCACTTTTGGATTCAAGCTTTCCATTTCTATCATCTTTCAAAATATAACATTAACTACCAAAGTTTCTGAAGTAACTTACATTGGGTGTGCAACCATACCAAAGCTCATAGGGTGTCTTCTTCTTGTCCTTCTTTAATTGTACTTTTTTCAATGTGTAGACAGCAGTACTGACAGCTTCCCTCCATAAATTTTGAGTGATGCTTTTCTCAATCATCAATGTTATTGCACAGTCAACAATTGACCTGTTTCTTCTCTCAGCGATTCCATTTTTTTGTGGTGTTCTCGGTGCAAAAAGTTGTCTTCTAATTCCATGCTCGTTAAAGAAATTAGTGAATTCATCTGAAATAAATTCCCCTCCTTGATCTGACCTTAAGCATTTTAATTCCTTACCAATTTGATTTTCTATCATTACCTTATACCATTTAAACATCTTGAATGCTTCTGATTTAACTTTTAAAAACATAACTGCCATCATTCTAGAATAATCATCTACAAAGAGAATGAAGTACCTATCTCCATAATAACTCTTTGTCCTCATGGGTCCACATAGATCAGTATGGACTAGTTCTATAATGGCATTAGATTTATAGGATTTACTCTTGAAACTAAACTTTTTCATCTTACCTTTTTGACAATTCTTGCACATGATATGTTCAGGCTTAGACATGCTCGGTAAGCCTCCAAATTTTCTTTTATTGCTTATCTTTATCATGTTGTCAAAATTCACATGACACAATCTCTTGTGCCACAACCATATGTCTTAGTTTCTAGCCATCAAACAAGTGGTGTTAATGTCATCAAGATAGAAAAGGTTACCTTTTGTCTGTTCACCAGTTTCGATCAACCTTCCTGATTCATTGAAGATCTTTGCCTTCTTATTTTCAAATGCTA
>MU227175.1:1681968-1692768 GCA_018584345.1 Thuja plicata
TATAATTCAGTCCTTTTACCCAGTAAGCATTTTCACATTTGATCAGGTTATTCAAAATTATGGTTCCTTTACCTTCAACTGGACAAGGTGTGTCATTACCCATTCTTACTAAACCACCATTATAGTATTCAAAATTTTCAAACTTCTGCTTATCACCAGTCATGTGGTAAGTGCAACCACTATCTATGATCTAGACAACATTCTTACTAACCTTAGATATGAGTGCAGTTTCTACATACCTTTCTTCTTCTTCGTTTGAATCATCCTTCATAGCTACAAATACCATCTCAATGTCTTCATCTGATTCGGTGTCAGTGTCATTAGCTCTATTCTCATCTAGGTAACAAGCTTTCTTCCCTTTGTCCTTGTAGTCTCGGGTATCTCTTTTGTCAGATTGTTGGTTGCTTCAGTAATCTTTGTTATCACCTCGGTCAAACTTCTTTTCATATGTTTTTTCATTACTTTTGCCATCTTTTCTTCTGTTAGGGTATCTTGCAGCAAAGTGTCCAACCTCTTTACAATTGAAACATACAAGTGGTAATTTACCTTTGTATCTACCTTTGCCTCTCTACAATCTTCTTGCCATTAGTGATTCAATCTCATCAGGTCCTTGATCCTCATTATCACTTTCACTATCATTTCTAATAGTGTGTCTATGACTTGACTTACTTATTTTCAAAGAAGATTTGAATGCAGATTCTATAGATAGTAAGACACTATTATCAAAGTTATTCATCTCAAATTAAATTAGTCTACCAATCAGACTATCTAGAGTAACTGTATTGTTTGCAACTGCTCTCATTTCTTGTATAGTAGATACTCTAATAGCATATACAGGTAGTAAGGTTCTTAAGATTTTACTTACCACTGTCTCCTCTTCAAGTACACCTCCAACTCCTCGGATAGCATTGACTACCTCTTTTATTCTGTAGCTATACTAAGTAATATTTTCTCCTTCTTTCATCGTTAGGTCATCAAACCTCCCTCTTAGGCTTTCTTCCTTGGCTATTAGTACATTAGCATCTCCTCCATGTACCAGCTTTAATTTATCCCATATTTTCTTTGCAGAGGTGCAGGTTTTGACATCTTCAAACTCAGTATTGGAGAGTGAGGAAGCAAGCTCTATCATCATGAAATTATGATAATGCTTTTCTCTCAATTTCTCAAGAGTGTGAGGTCCTGTAGGCAACACATATTCAGTATCAAGGTGTTGAGTAACATCATTTCCAATACCTGATAGGTGGAGTCTTATTCTACTTTGTCATGATGCAAAGTTGTCTATATACAATTTTTTAGAATAACTGAGAGGAGGGGGGGGTGAATCAGTGGCCTCAAAAATATTCCAATAAATCAACCCAAAAACTTAGTACCACAATATTAAGCCTCTAGTTATCTTTGATCCTACAAGATGTATGCCTTCAAATAATCATATAAAATAACTACTACTTGGAGTTCACTGTTAAACCTTGTTCTTAATGTTTACCAAATAACAGTCTTTCATTTACCAAAAAATAGTAAATTGCTTAGTGTATACTGATCAATACAGATTAGTTATGTGTAATGCAAAACACTAAAGTAATGACTCATAAACACATTGACACATGAATTTTTAATGGGGAAATCTTGTTAAGGGAAAAACTACTTGGGACCGGTAACCCAAAATTTTCACTCTTCTGAAGTGAGCTCGGTGAAGAGCCAACCCTGTTAAAGGTTACAACCACACTATTAGGTGTGACATTGTTAGAGGATTTAAAGATTAGTTTGTCACTTGATATCAGGATCTCTATGCTACCTTCTATGACCAAACCCAGTGTAGTTTTTCAAATGGTATCTGGCATCTCATGCTATCTTCATAATCAAACTTTTTGATACTCCTTGGGATGTATCTCAATATAGAAAGGACCTTTAAATCCTGCTCGGTTAAGAGACTTTATGAATCAATGGTTCAACTGAAACAGCAAATGATCCAATCACATATACAAATTATACTTGCATATTTTCAGATCTATTGTAAGCTCATTATACCTTTATGATCAATATGTCTTTTCAATACCTTTGCTCCACTTCTTTTCTGCTCGGTGATGTTGTGCTTTGTTGCTCGATGTCTGCAAAAATCTTTAGCTCTTTCCTTAGCTTGATTGATCAGGACTGTATAAAGTTGTTCTTCATCAGTGTCTCTTTAGCATCCTTATTTTCTATTCACTCCCCTTAATTCATAATCAATTAAGTTGTCTCTTTATAGACATGGTATCATCATTTCTAGGTTCTTGACTTTCTTATTCTTGGCGTGATCTGCAATCTTAGCCAATCTTGATTTAAAACATAACTCCTGTTTTATCTCGTAGAAATATTCTTGCCAACTGGATAAAACAACTTTAAATCCTTTACTTATCTATGGCTTTAAATTATCGATGAAAACAATGTTAACAACTAGTTAAGTCTATCTATATCTCTGCCAGCTAAGTATTTTGTCATTTCTGAACTCCAGATAACTTTGATGTTTTAACTCTTTGATAGCTTCGGTCAACACTTTAGTTCTCCTCAGGCTTCTCCGTCGGTGTTGTCTATCCGTCGGGGTTGTCTATCCTTCGGTGCTTGTCTGTCCGTCAATTAACAATGTAATTCTGGTCATTGGTAATGCTTGTTATTCTGCTCGTTGGTAATGCTCGTTGGTTTATTTGCTCAGGCATCACTGTGAATTTTCTCTCAGTTTTCTCTGTCCGTTGAGTTCCACTAACCATTGGTGTTTGTAGTCACTTAGTGATTGTTGGTCTTTTATTCATTACTGAAAGCATAATTTTTATCTTTCTAATTCTCTGAAGTCTTTGACACTTTGTATATAACCGATCATATTATATCAAGTTGACATCAATGACAATACAATCCACTAACTGATTTAATGTCTTGCATTATCCTTCTACATTTCGGTGATCAACTTAACATCTCTAAACATTCAATCAGTTACATGTCATCAGATTGTAGCCGCCAAGGATATCTATGGATCAAAAAGAGAGTTTCATACACAAGGATAGATAAAGGATAATTTTGTTTATCAAGAACTACATACAAGGAAACCAAGCATAACAGAGGTATTATCCATCAAAATAAGGTGATATAATGTTGTGTACTTAACAAAGCTGTAATTAGCAATGTAAGATTGCAGCAATTAGGTCACATATTTTGTTACTCTTTAACAATTGTAGCAAGCAGTAAAATCCTTTCACAAGGTGGACTTAACAATCTTTTTGTAAATCTGTTAATCGAGTGCACACATACATTGTGTTGTTGAAATATCTTAACTGAGTATACTTAATAAGTCCAACATTTTACTCCTAGCAGGGTAAGATCATCATAAGTAATCACAACTTGTAGCCCTAACAGGTATCTTCCATTCTACAGATAGTGAAGCTTTGTGGGTTTCATCCCCACCGCAATTTTTATCTTCTAACAAGGGGTTCTGCATTGTCAAATACTTGTGTCATGTGTAAATGAGTTTCATGAATGTTTCAATGTTTATTTAGATGCATTTACATTTAAGCTATGATATTGCATGCATGAAGTAGAAAAGATACAATGGTCGGTTATGCAAGTAATGAGTACTAAGGTTTAAATTGTAAAAGTTTTTAAGGGTACTAATTCACCCCTCCCCTCTCAGTACACACCCTTCCATTATTCCAACAATTGGTATCAGAGCTAGATCTCTTATTTGGAAAAGTTTAATCACTTGAGAGAAAAGATCTTACAATGTAAAGGTATAAGCTTGACAAAAATATTGAGAATCAGAAGTTGCAAATAATGATTTTCTTTGAGCAATACAAAGAGGCAAGAAACAAAATGAAAGAGTTATTGGCTGAAAGAAAAGTCATGGCATCTCGCTACAATTAAACTGACTATCATGAAGAAGAGATACCTGACCTATTTGATTCAAATAGATCTGGATCTGGTAGTATATCTGACACATGTAAAGGAACCGTTGCAGATCTAAATGAAATCAATCAACATCTGACTGAACAAGTGAAAGTACTGCAGATCGGTCAAGAGACACAAATGGTAAGAATTATTGATGTTATGAATAATGCAAGACAATATGAACAAGAAAGAACTTTGGCTATTGATGACAGAAGAAATATTACTGAAAAAATGCAAGAGAAAGAATCTGAGATACAAAGACTTATTGAACATCACATTGAGATCACCAATCAAATAGTTCTTATGAGTCATGAGGCCAACCAAGTGAACATGGAACTTGCTGGAAAATTGGAAGCTATTGGTGAACTAAAAGAAGAAAATGATAAAATGAAGCATGAAATGAAGATTCAACAACAACATAATGATATGATCAAGAAAGCTGAAGACAGTACAAAAATAATGGATGAATTTTTGAATGGACAAAGAAGACTCAATAACAATACTGGTTTAGGGTATACCAAACATGGAGAATCATCAAACTAATCTGATCAAAGGAATGTCTACACAAATCCAAGACCAAAGAAGCATTCATGTAATCACTGTGGAAAACCAGGACACACATCAAATGTTTGCAAGAGCAAAGTAAAAGGTATTCCTAAAACTCTTCTACATTCATTGGTAATTGTTATAACTGTAACAAGCATGGACACAAAGCACATGAATGCATATCTAAGATGAACAAACCAAAGAAGAAATCTTACATGGAAAAACATTGTCCTACTTGCAACATGCATGGCCACACATTTCATGAATAAATGAAAGAGATAAAGAAAGTTTGGAAACCTAAAGAACAAAAAAATGAATATCAACTGAGACGAGTCGACAATACATATGTTTGGGATTACAACACTTGGGTAAATTACACAGCATGTGGTAGATATGGACATATAGTTTCTAACTGCATGAGGAAATGGATAAGAAGATCTAGAAACTAGACTAACCCTGGAATGGCATGCTTACACTGTCATAAGGTCGATCACTTAAGTAAGGATTGCAGAGATAGGGTGACAGATTCAAGCACTTTTGCAAATGGAAATACTATTGAAGACATCAGGAGAACAAGAAATCAAATGTGGAGGAGAGCTTCAAAAAATGATAATGTTGGACCAAGCACTACAGTTGGTGCAGACACCTCATCTAATGGATCAGGTGATTCCACCACCCCCACCTAAGCAATACAAGTAAGTATGGAACTGCACTCTACAAAGCTGTATTTTACATCAGTTCCTATATTCATTAAGAATATGTCAAATTAGCATGAATAAAGATGTACTATGGTATTGCATGTTATGTTTTGTGAATCTAGTCTAGTCGATCAATATAAACTGAGCATAAACTTCACGTCGATGAACATGTGAAAGACAACCAAGTTGACACTATGTACCAAGCATTGTATACTCATAGAGCTGAAGACTTTGGTGTGTTGACAGAGCATATCTATCTCATCAATCGAGTGGTAGGCAAAGCATTTAATGCATCACTTAGGGTATTTTTCTATTAAAAGGGAAACGTGAACTCATTCGTTCACCCAACGTTAAAGAGAAAATTTCATAGCGAAGAAGAGAGATTCAAAGTGATTACATTGCAGACCAATTCAAAACACCTTCAAAGCTACTACAATAGATTTCAAGCACTCACAACAAACATCCAGTGAGTATCTAGACTCACCGAGCTAACAGGTTATTTGCAAAGAAGCCCTAAATTAACAAACAATGGCATCCACTTCACAAACCTTGAAGATCAAGATGGAAAAATACAATAAGGTCATGTTAATAAAGAACTTGACCTGTGAAGAACCTAACTACAAGTTCTGCCCTGAATTTGCTGCTCAACCCGATGACAAAGGAGCATTTTCAAGTATCTCGCCTAGGGTTTTATTGGTTAAGACATCCATGCATACATTCATTGCAAATTCGTAGAGATTGGAGACATTGAGCTTGAAGAAGCTTATCAGAAGCTATGCAAGGGTGGAAACCTAAAGGATGAGTACAAGCACATAGAAGCTAAAGGGTTAACCAATGCCCTATTGTTCCCAAAAGAATTCAAGACAGAATGGATTCACATTGTGATCAACCGAGTGCATGATAGAAAGATGTGCTTAGTTAAACCCAAGCTAATCATAAATGATGTGATTCACACACTGACTAGTTACCCGATAACCGAGAAGGAAAAATCCCTAAGACACCATGGATGCCCCGAGATTGAAAAGCTAACTGGAGCCATATGGGATGGAAGAGGTCTGAAAGTCACTTCAATCACCGACCCTGAAATGAAATTTTGTGCATATGTAATTTGATACAAGATCTTTCAAGCAAGTAGAATGAACAACGTTGCTTGTGGAGCAGTCAACACTGCATACAAGATATTGAAGAAAGGTGTGCAACTTGACCTAGCTGAGATGCTACTGAAACAACTGGAAGAAAACATGAAAACAATTAGATCAACCCGATCTAATACATGTAAGTTTAGTTCCCTACTGATGTGCACATTCTTTTACTTCCATGATTTCTTTCCTTCTGTCGATAATGTCAATTGGGACACCAACCGACCTATCACAACATAGATTAGTGGTTACATTAAAACACTAGGAGATAATTTCATACCACTATTGGATGCATACTTTACAACATTCAAGAATAGAATGCAGAAGAGGATAAGAATCCCTGCCCAGTTGGTTGAACAATGCAAGGATGAGATATGCTTTGTAGTTGACACCGACACGACACTCATCAAACCTACCAACCCAATAACTGCATGGTTACCACCATCGGACTATGAAATTGACATAGATCTGGCTAAAAGAGCTATTGAAGCCCTGCTGGATGAACGAGTTGACAAATCTATAAGCATATTTGGCACATAGAGGAATCCAAGTCAAGAATTAAGAATGGTTTAGTAGTCAATAAAATAGGAAAGAAGAAAATACAAATGGTCAAAACACTTAAGAAGAAACTCTCGGCAACTGATGAAGAGATGGAACAATCAGTAGACATCACCGAGGAACTGTCACCCATCGGTGAAGGTAAAGAATTAAGTGATTCAGAGTCTACCAAATCAGATATAGAACCACCACAGGCCAAGAAAATAAAAATTACTGATATAACGGCTACATCTAGGACAAGGAGAAAAAAACTAAGGTAGACTCACCACCATTGAAGAAAGGCACTATAAAAACATATCAGAAAAGAAAAACCTCAACCGAGAAACTAGCAATGAGACAACGGAAGAAATATGTAAGAGGAAGAGAAGACAAGGATGATACTAAAGAAGTAGAAAGAGAACAAAGAATCCAAGCATAAAAGTCCAAAATACCGAAGACAAATGATGAAATTGCAGAGTCAATCATCAACATAGGAAGTATACAATATCATAAGATTCAACAATGGGGAACTTTGTCTACCGAGGATTAGAACAAAATAGAAGAACCAATCATTAAGATGATGGTAGCTTACAAATATGTACCTCTACAATTTGGCAATCATATTCCACAGGAGCTACAAGACAAGATATCAGCTAGGTGGACATATGCATTGCACATGGAGAAATAGATGAGGGAGAGATCCTTAGTTACATTCATGCCCAATTCCTCAGTTGAAGAAATTGACTCAACCATGAAGGAGTACACCAAGAAATTTTCTTCAAAAACTAGAGCATACAAGGTATTGCAGAACAAGCTCGAAGATATTGACATTGAGAGCAATAAGATTTGGACTCAAATCTTTAATCAACCCGAGCAGGTACTAGCTATAACCAAGACTGCTCACAACAAGGAAAAGGAGGCCACACCAAGCCCTGAGCACATTTTCATCAACAACACCGAGGATGTCAATCTCATTGACTTAACCACAGAAGAAAGTAAGGTCATGGATGATATTCCTGAAATATTACAATCATTAGGAGAAAGACCAGATATAATTGTACAAGATATCACTCAAGGGGATCCTGATGATGATGTAAAGGCTAATGAAGATGTCACTAAAGCCACCGACAAAATAAATGAAAAGGACACTACTGATGGTGCACAGGCACTTATACCAGGTAATATGCCTTTATTGATGCAAGCAATCAATATCATGACTAAATCACAGCAGACACCACTTAAGAATGAAGCAGAAATACCAATGGAAAAAGGTGAGGAACAAGGGGAGAAGACAGATAACAGTGGAGAGGACAAACTTAGTGATGCACCCACCGAGGACAGTGGAAAGGCAGACAAGGATGCATGTCAAGAAAAATTTGAAGTAGAGATATCTACTACTAAACAGTAGGTACAGACCGTGCAACCTAGCAGAGGCACCACACCTCCCAAGCAGTCGATGACATAAACCGAGCAACAAAAGGCTCTTGCTATAATACCTCATTCCCCTGCTACAAGCAACATACAGAAAAAGAAGAAGAACAAGAAAAGTGAAGCCCCCGTCACACTCGATGAGAACATGTACATACCCAACTGTGATCCAAGAAAACTTGATCCTGAGTCACTGACAAGATATGGAGAGCTATGAAAAAGAAAAGCACAAAAGACAAGCTCAAAAAGGAACACAGAAATTCACAAGTCCTCAAAAATACAAATGAGATTCTATTGTAGGTAGTGCCTGACACCGAGATTGATAAAAATGCACCCATCATTGATCAACTTGCAGTTCTGACCGAGGCAATCACACAACAAAATTTCAACGCTGAGAAGGTCATTAAGGAATGAGAAGAAGAGAAGTATCACTACAAACTCACCGAGAAAATCAACCAAGAAGTGGCAGAGAATAAGGTGAAATTTTTTGAACTCGAAGCTACATTAGAACCTGTTATTTTAGAAGTAGTTACCCTAGTTCAAAATTTGTGCACTCTAGGGAACTTCACTACCGAGCATAGTAAACAAATAGCTAAGATAAATGAAGATCTTAAAGCTAGTGCACTAAGTCTAACAACTGAGACAAATGCATTCCAATTGAATTACGAAAACATTGCAGAATCTAAATGGTTAAGACTTGAAATACAAAAGGAAAAAAGAAAAATCAGAGATGAAGTAACCGAGCTACAATCCATGTTACTACCGAATCTCACATTGTTGATAACACACATGACTATGACAAAGACTCTGATTGCCACCCCAGAGATGTCAGTAACATAAAGCATGTATGACATGCACGCTCAAATCACTTTGGAGGAAATGACCCTAGAGAACTTGAAGGAGAAATGGGCCAAGCTGATGGAAGCCATTCAACAATCTCATTCACACATACTTGACAAGCTGTAAGTTTTACATCTTCGTCATTACTTTCAAAAAAGGGGGAAACATGTACATACATTGTTGTATAGTCGAAAAATGGAAGCACTTCCATGGTAGACTGGTTTAGCCTTCCGAGTAAGTGCTTTGGGGTCATATCAAGCACCTTGAATGGGTTCCTGATCTAGACCTGGCTTTCCCCCTATTCTGCCCCTACTTCCACTTCTTTCCAACCTGATTTTTGCATCCTGGACTGCAGATCTGAGATCTTTGACCTCAGGGTCAGGGTCGACCTTTTGGGTCTATGTCATCCTCAATCCTGAACTAGGTCAAGGTCGACCTTGACCCTAACCTAGGTCAAGTTCAACCTCAACCTTGACCCAGGGTTCAAATCTTAGGGTCCCACAGTTTCTGGATGTCGGTCTTTGCAAAAGTCATTTCCCGCTTTCGGGTCGGCTATTTTGGGTTTCGAAGCGGTGATTCCTAAATTATATTTAACATAGGTCCTCTCCTAGGGGTAAAGGCTTTAATGAGAATTTAATTCTCCTATGTCGGCCTCCTTAGAATATTGTGCCCTAATTTCATATAAAAGGGAGCCTTTCTCCTCTCATTTTCTGTAAGTCCTCTATTGGAAGCCTTAGCATCCTTGAGAAATTGAGAAGAATTATCAAGTGAAGATTCAAGCAAGCATTCAAGCAAGATTTGAAGCAAGGATTCATCCATCGTCAAGAATCCATTCATCAAAGAGATCCATGGGAGGCCATTGAAGGATTCAAGTCACATAGTGCCCTTTTTGGTGATCTCTCCATCCATCTTCTTCCAAGCCTCTTCATAATCAAGAATCCATTCAAGATTTGGTGTTGGGGATCTATTAGCAATTGAGTGAAGACATCCTAAATTCTAAATTCTAGATCCATTGGTGCACACATAGTTGTGGGTTGAAGGATTCAAATCCTCCACAAGGACTTTTTCAAGCAAGGCGAATTTTTGCATTTACTTTGTCTATTTCTACAATTTCAATTACATATATTTGAGGTTAATTCCAAAACTAAGGTTTGACTAAGGCAAACCCCCCCCCCCAACAAACAATCCTCTTTTTCTTGCAGGTATAGGTTTGGGGCTGTAGATTTGAGACTAGATCTGGATACCCTTTTTGGCTTTCTTTCAGGCTCCGCGAACAGATTCTCTGTCGGACTTGTGCAGGTCAAGGTTGACATTATTGGGTCAGGGTTGACATTTATGGGTCAAGGTCGACCTTTTTCATAAGATGACATCGGAACGAAAAAATATTTCTGGGTTTTGTTCGTCTCTACATTCCGATTCTGGATCATACTTCAGTTTTTCTAGAAACTGAATACAGACCCCAGAAAATGGCATTCTTTGAGCTGCAATATTTCAAGGTTAGTACATTTCTCCTATCCATTTCAATTCAAATCCTTAATCATTCTAAATCCATCACACATTCCTTTCCATAAAACGGGGAATTTAAGACTTTCCTCTTTTCTCTCATTTCCAAATGATTGATTCATTTGTGCATTGATCCTTTTTGGGTTGATCAATTTGGATCTTTCCTTTGTGCATCTTGGGATGGAAGAGGAATATCTTAT
>MU227175.1:1703713-1726342 GCA_018584345.1 Thuja plicata
TCCTCAAGCTGGCTCGGTGATCTTCTGATACTCGGCATCCACTACAATACTCGGTATCGTCATGCTCTCGGTAAGAGTAGAAGCTCGGTCCATACTAGTCCCGAAGTGTAGCTTGGAACTCGGTAGCTGTGGTGACTCGGTAGATACAGTGTCACTTGGTAACCACTGGTGACTCGGTAGTAACTGACTTCAGCTGATGACTCGGTAGTTAAAGTGAAGCTCAGTGACTACCGTCTGCTCGGTAACTGCTGTTCTTCTCATATACTCGGTGACTGCCTTACTGCTCGGTTTGAACTGTTTGATCGGTAAGCTTTACTGAATGCTCGGTATAGGCTGTGGACTGAGTGATGAGCTCGGTAAGCATTCAAAATCGAATAAGTGTTTTCACTAAGTGCATTCACTGATGACAAATAGATCATTATTCCAACATTTTTAGTTTTTAAATTTTATAAATTCAAAAAAGAAATTAATTTATATTATTAATTGTTTTTATTAAGTAAAATAGGTTTTATAGGGTGCCTGAAACCCATTACAAAGCTTAAGATAGGAATATATGCTCAGACAAAAAATAGTAGTACCAAAAAGTGAGACATGCCACTACTAGGGCCATGACATAAAACAAAACAGAAACTAACTACTTAAAATAAAACAACACATAGGGACAACCAAAGGAGCCAAGGAACACAATCAGGAGATATTCCCGAGCAGGCTAGCCACTTTAGACTCGAGGATCTTCATATTTGTTGTAGCTTCCTTTATTTTGTGGAGATCCATCAGAGTATCATTCTCTTTCTTCTTCCTTGAACTATCCCTAGTCCTCTTTCCAGGTCCCTCTTCAGGCTTCTGCTCTTTTTCCTCGCTAGTTTTGGCCACATCTATTCCCTCAGGTTTTTCTTCCATTTTTTCAATGAGAATCTTGATATGCTCATTGGAGGCTTTCAAGATGTTGAAGCTCTGCTCCGTGATGGTTTTAAGTGTCGCCTCAAAACTCAACATTTTTTCTCCATCTTTCTGATCTCGGTATCCAGACTATTCTGTTCCTCGGCAACGCTATCACCACTGTTGTTTTTTGTCCCTTTAATTTTGTTCTTGAGCTCCCCCACCTCATGGAATAACCATTTTATAGACCTGTAGTTGTCCATCATGCTATTCATGGCATTGTTGAGAAGGTCGAGCTCCATTTCCCTCATTTTATCACTGAGAACCACCATAGCCAGGTCAATCAGCTCCTCTAGCTAAATCCTTCCATTCTCAGCTTCGATAACTTTGGGATTAATGACTTCCATGGTTATCCCCATTTTGGCAGTCTTAACATCAAAGTTGCACCACACCGTCTTCCTCCCCTACGCTGAAACATAGCAGCAATATTCGTTGTCTTGCCCCTTCTCTTTCATCGAGTTATGGGGGTCAGAGAATTGGGGAGAAGGATTTTCCTAGTTAGTACCATCATGCTCATCCTGGAGGTTTTCCTTCGCCTTGTCATGAGAGCCAAGGATGTTTCTGTGAGTCTAGTCATTGGGAGTCTTCCATCTTGTGCTTTCTCCCATGTTCTTGCTCTTTTTATTCTGGTACTTCACAATAGCAGACTCCCTTTTATTTTTACCTTTGCCACTGGATATCTCTTCCTCATCATCTATTTTTATCCCTTCATCATTTTTCGTTATACTCCTCCTTAGAAGAGATCACAGTAGTAGTATGTTTCTTGGAGGGTGTCACCGTTTTCTCTTTTTTAACAGTGTGTATACTGAAAATTCTCTTCTTAGAAGAGGAGCCTACATTCTTCTTCTTAGTGTCACAATCCTCTCGATCCTTCAAGTGAAAACCCTCGCTGTCTTCCATATCTGAGGGAACATAATCATAGCCAGAGACATCCAATTTTTCCTCTTTATAAGCTACCTCCTTCCCCATAATTTGGACTTTAAAGTACTCTTAAATCAACAGTAAAAGCCCCTCATGCAGAGAAGGATTTGCAATATCCTTGTCCCTATAACCATTAATATTTTCATTGATAGAAGTGTAAAGGTAGAATGGGATAGAAACCTACATACCATGTCTAAAGTGGTTCATGAGAACGAAGTGATAGGTTCTTATCCTATCGAACCTGGTATCCAACGTGACATAAGAGATGATGGCCCTCAAGATGAATCTCCACAACATTTGATCCCTTCTGGTTGATAATAAGTCCCAACTTTGATGGGCTCTTTCTTCTCTTCCTCGTCCCTCACAAAGTCACTGACCGTAGAGTCCAAAATTTATGATCCCTGTAAAATTTCTTACCCACAATGCAGATTCTAGTAACAGTGGAGATAACCTCCTCAGTAACTATAAATTTCCTCCCTTCAATCACCATGCTGCCCTCATCCTAGCTTTTCACAAACATTTTAGTCACCGATAGTTCCCACATGTATCCTTTCAATAAAAGTTGAAATTCCAACTTTTTGTAGAAAATTCCAGACCTTAGTCCATCTCCTCCATTTCTTATTGTCATCAGAGGGCTCCCTTCTATGTCTTTCACCACCCATTGTAAGATTATGGCTGAATCTAGCATTTTGGTAATTCAACTTACAACTCAACATACACTTTCTCGCCAAAGTATTCCAGATTGTTCTTCTGATTTGCCTAAAAAGATAGGTTTTAACTTTGTGAATGGGCACCCAGAAAGCATGTGAATGGGACTTGGAGTCCTTACCCTTCCTGCTAATCCTGTACTTACCATTTATAGGAAATCCAATACGAAATGCAGCATTAACTTTCATGATTAATAATTTTCATTCCCTCCTTTCCTTGGATTCTGTCGCATTTGACTAAGTCCTTCACCTCATGTGGGAGGTCTCCTCCGTGAAGCCATCTAATCAGAGTGTCAATTTTCACTCCCAAGTTGGTACACCAGTCAACCACTTAGTTGGATTTCCTGTACACATGGGATATGTGTATCTTCTCAAAGGTGTTCAAGAGATTGTGGGTTTCTTCAATCATGTTAGCAATAGTCCATGATGGTGGGTGTAAATTGTTAAGACAATTTATAATATTTCTAGAGTCTCCTTGTAGCCAAAGGTTTTTTATCCCAATATCATGGGCTAATTTAGTGACTTGGAGGGCCACATTGGCTTTCACAAAATGGTTGGTTTGAGTGCCAAGTGGAAGGATGAGAACAACAATAGCCTTACCATAGAAATTTCTGATCACACCGCCACTTCCTGCCTTTCCCAGATTTCCCTTAGCTATGCCATCAAAGTTTGCCTTATACTAGCCTTCCGGGGGGTAGCTCCATGTACAAGTCTATCTTTTGTAGTTGTTCTTCTTAGGGTCACCATAGCTATCTTTTCCTGCAAAAGGGTTAGTACCACCACAGGAAGCAAGATTTTCCATTAGAGCATGGTGAATCTTTTCATAAATGATTTTGGGCGGAGCACAGCAATCCCTGAAGATGTTGTTACACTCTTTCTAAATTCCCCAACATAGGTGAGGGAGAGCCCAGGTCCAGATTTTGTGACAATCATTGTGCTTGAAAAGTAGGGACCATTGGGAAAAAAGGTCATGGATAGAGGAGGGAAAGCACCACTGCAGCCCAAAAGCAGAGAGGAGGGACTACCAGACAGTACTAACATAGAGGCAATGAATAAATAGGTGATCCACAGACTCAACTTGACACTTAAAAATCACACACCTATTGGGAATTGGGAGGCCTCTCTTTAAAAGGTTATCAACAGTAAGGATGCAATTCCAAAGCAAAAGCCAGAAGAAGACATCAATTTGGGGAATAAGGTCAGGGGACCAGGCTTTAGCCCAAATAGGCTTGGCTTCCAGCTGCATATGATGAGAGTAGGAAGAAGCAACCGAGAAGGCTCCATTGGGGGACCCTTCCTAGATCATGACATCCTAATTAGGGGATAAAGAGACCACATTCAGAGAAATCATAAGGGAAGACAAATCATGAGAGAGAGAGAGAGAGGGCAAGTCCACCCAGGCATTCCTCACTTTATAGTTATAGACACGGGAGCCAAATTGTTGGTTACATTCATCCATCCACATTTTGTAAGGCTCACAGTCCCTCAAGGGACCGAGCGGAAGACAATTGTCTTCCCAGAAGTTTATGGTTTGACCATTACCGATTTTCCATTTAGCTTTAGATTTGGCTATCTCTTTAGCCTTAAGGAATCCATTCCAGTTGAAAGAACCTTTTGGGATATCATCACATCCAAAGAAATAATAAATATAATCATTAGAAAGATACTTATCTTCAAAAAAGTCTCTCCATTCCCCCTTGCCATGGAAGATGCGCCATATTTGTTTTGCTTGGAGGGCTTTGTTGAAAGGCATGATTCTCCTTATCCCAAGACCTCCAACACTTTTAGGGAGGCAAAATTTGTCCCAAGCAATTAGAGGAAATCTCTAATGCTCGTCAGTCCCCGACCAATGAAATCTTCTTTGAATTTTTTCCATTGCCTCCGTAATTTTTCCAGGTATCGAGAAGAGACTTAGGGCATAGGTAGGCAGGTTTTGCAGAGTAGATTTAACCAATTAGATTTTTCCTTCTTGAGTGAGAGTGATCCCCTTCCAACCTGCCAGTTTCCTGTTGAATCTATTAATGCGATTGTTCCAGAAATCATCAGGAGACTTAACACCTAGAGGGAGACCCAAGTAATTTGAGGGAAGGGAACCTATGTCGCATCCCAAGATATATACTATTCTCCTCTATCTTTCCTCAGGGGTGTTGATGTAGAAGATAGAACTATTGTTCCAGTTGATAGATTGCCCAGTAGCTCTAGTGTAAGAGTTCAACAGATTTTCAACCCCTCTAGCTTCTCTCACCGAAGCCTCCTATCCTAAAATGGTATCATCTGCAAATTGTTGGTGAGAGAAAACAATGTTTTAAGAGGACGATCTGATGCCTTTCAAATCCCCATTTCTCCTTTTTGTCGTAATCAATCTCTTAAGGCACTCAACCAGAATAATGAAGAGAATATGAGATAGGGGGTCTCCTTGTCTCAATCCCCTAGAATCTTTGAAGAAAATGGACGGAGAACCATTGACCATAATTTCCAGCGAAGGAGATGATATGATTTTATGGATGATCTTGCAAGTATTCAAGTTGAAACCAAAAGCTCCAAGCACCTTGAGTAGGAAGGACCAGTCAACACGATCATAGGCCTTAGACAAGTCAAGCTTGAGAAGGAATCCTTCCCTCTTACCAGCATCTAAGGAGTGGATCACTTCATGCACCACCATGATGGAATTAAGAATCTTTCTACCCGAAACAAACCCTAACTGCTGGTGAGCAATGATATAGGGGAGCACCTTGAGAATTCTGATGGTAATGACTTTAGAGATTATCTTGTTGAAAGAGTTGCACAATCTTATGGGTCTGAAGAGCTCCATAGAATCTGCCCCTGAGACTTTTGGGATAAGAACCAAGAATGTAGCATTAAGTTCTTTTAGAAGGTTTTTGGATCCATAGAATTCCTACACCTCTTTGACCACATCAAATTTAACTACTTCCCAGTACCTTTGGAAGAAAAACATTGGCAAACTGTCCGGTCCCGAGGCCTTATCTCCGGGAAGAGACTCCAGGGATTTTTTAACTTCTTCCATATTAGGAATAGCACTTAGAACTTTGTTTTGATCTTTTGAGATGATTTTAGGTATGTTTCTCAGGAGGCCCTCTTGGTCCTCCTTAGAGAGCTCTTGGTCTTTTGAGAGAAGGGATGAGAAAAAAGAAATTGCTTCATTAGATATATCATTGTCATCCTACAAGATTTGATCCCCCCTCTTTATGCTACTGATCCTCTTTGCATCCCTGTGTTTCATTGTGGATAAGTGGAAGAACCTAGTATTTTGGTCTCCCTCCCTTAACCATATGGATCTTGATCTCTGCTTCCAGAAAATTTCCTCCTTCCCGATAACATTGTGGTACTCCAATAGCAGGTTTTTTTCTTTGTGCAATATGTCCTCATCATACCCTTCTCTCTAGATTTCCTCTTGAACTTGATAAAGATATGATATAGCCTTCTCTTTGGAGGAGAAGATATCACCAAACTCTTTCTTATTCCATTGTTTGATATTTAGCTTGATATTTCTGAGTTTTTTAGCCACTCTGAACATTGCCGATCTTTTTTATCAATATTCTACCATTCCTTAATCTTGTTGGTCAGATTAGGATGAGTGGTCAACATCTTCTCAAACCTAAAGGGGAAGTTTCTTTTCTTAATAAGCGGGTCCAAAGAGAGAGACAAGGGTGAATCGTCCGACCCAATCCTCACCAAGGCGGATAATTTACTGTTGTGGGAATTCAGTCAATCAACAGTGATCAAAGCTCTGTCCAGCCAGACTTGGATGCACTCTTTCCCAATTCTCATGTTAGTCCAGGTAAAGCTCGCACCCTGAAGGTCCACATCTAAGAGGGCTTGATCGTTTATGAAGTCTATAAGATCTTGCTTGCTTTCTATGTCAGGATTGATTCCTCCCTATTTTTCCCCTTTTTTACGGGGGGTATTAAAATCACACATAATTATTCCTTTAGAGAGATCAAACATGGACGCTATGCTTCTAATTTTATCCCAATAAGTTCTTCTACCTTTTTTAGAGTTAGGAGCATAGATATTCATGATGTACCAGCTATCATTATTCTTTATGTTAGTGAAATTTAGAAGTAACAAATTACCTTCTTCATGGATGACTTCAACCTTTAGGTGAGAGGATTTTCATAGAGTCATCAGACCTCTGGAGGCTCCATCCGAACTGGTGGCAATCATTTCCATTGTTTTATAGAATTTTATGCACTCTAGTTTTTCCTTCTTCATCTTAGTTTCCTAGATTAACATTATATCTGGTCTATGATCCCTTATCATATTCCTTATTACATCTTTCTTATGTGGACCATTAAGCCCACGAATATTCCAATATATTAGCTTCATTTCTTTTTGGATGTGCACGCTTCTTGGATGGTCTTTTGGGTTCCATCTGCTATATTCTTGCTAGCTTCTCTTTCCAGATTTGGCTTGCTTTCTTTCTCCCTAGAGTTTTCAATTTGACCCCCATGTCAACTTTAATCCTACTTCTAGTTACTACTCGAGAGACCGGGGAGGGATTCCTACTATTCTTTTTCTTCTTCTTGTGAACATTAGTCAACTCTCCCTTCGTCCCTTCTTTGTATTTTGCAAAGAGTTCTTCCATTCTTGTGAGTTTCCCCGGGGTGACTGATTTTAGCAGTTCTTCCATTTTGAATACCTTCTCTGGTTGATCCAGCTCTATTCTTTGATTAGGGTTTGATTCAAGAAAGGAATCACCCCTCGACATGTTTTGCATAGGCTTTAACTCTCCAAACTCCAGAGAAGGTTCTACAGATCCTGGTGCAAAGGAGTTGTTCATCTCTTGTGGGGTGGGGCTAGAGTCTATCCCTTCTCCATTTCTCTTCTCTTCCATGGCACTATCCTCTCCTGAGGGTTCATGTAGGTTATTTCCTTCTAGAACATTTTCAGACCTAGCTGAGGGATGAAACACCACCATCTCCAAAGACTTATCATTCTGGTGCAGGGGGTACACCACATTATCTTTGTTGTTTGTGTCTTCCACTTCCTCTTGGATCTTTTTCATTTTAGGGATCACCGTTGTAGAATCCTTTTTCTTCCAAACTTTGTTGTAGTTTGGTTCAGTCCCCTCCTAGATCTTCTGGTTTTTTTCCATAGTTGGGACTACTGACCTACCTGGTCCTTGGTCTTTCCTGCTATCTTTTGGGCCTTCTTGGATTTTTCTTTTAATAAAACTAGGCACTTTCTGGCAACATGGCCAAATTTCTTGCAGTGAAAGCAAGCAAAGGGTACACTTTCATAGTCCAGTTTCTGCAATATTTTTCCCAGTTTGGAATGAATCTCTATGACCTCTGGAAATCTTTCCCCTCTTCCACCCCTATGTATATTCTGGCATAGGCTAGACGTCTCCTAGCAATCGTCACTGAGTCAATCAAAATAAATTCTCCGAAGGATTTGGCTATTCCAACAAAGACATCTTCATACCAAAATTCCAGGGGGAGTTCTGGTAGCCTTACCCAAACAGGAGCTTGTATATAGAATGAATCATTAAGATCCAGGTTTGGAGACTATTTATGTAGGGCAAGAGAGGATTTCCCTATAGCACACGCTCCAGCACATAAGATCTTAGCATAGTTCTCCTGGCATGAGAACTCAAAAGATAGAAAGCCCTTCACCATAGATTTTATTTCAACTTGACCCTTTAGGTTCCATTTTTTCTTTGCAAAATCCCTGACTATGTCAATATTTGGCCTCGAACCAATGAATTTACCAACCAGAGTAAGAGACATGGTTGCAATATTATGGTCAACCAGTTCGTCAAGTAGTGCAATAGCGTACTTACCCTTTTCCTTATCATATAAGTCCTTTATAACTGGGAAAGAAGACTTGCCTGTGGGCTTAAACCCAAATAGTGTTGACCAATGACGGTGCATGGCAGAATCTTCCTTGTCACATGATTGAGCCCCCGTATTTGCGTATGGACAGGGAAAAACACTTAATTCCCCCACCGTTCTCGCCTCCACTTTACCTAGATCTTTCTTTCTGTCGCATGGGACCCCATCCTTGTTTGATGTGTCTTCAGTGTCCTGGTCCGCCAGAGGGCCTCCATCACGGGCTCCCGTAGTAGCACCCGATGTCTACAAAGCCAGTTTCCCGCCTACGCTCAAATTCAAAAATCCTCCCGCTATGCTCAACATCTCAACCTATTATTGTTGATCAATTTATATTATATTATTAATATTAATTTATATTATTAATATAAATTGATTTATATTTTAATTAATGAATATAATTGATATAAGTTAATTTATATAAAAATAATTATGAATTAATTTATAAAATTGGAATTGTTTTAAATGCTTGAGTTTAAAATTTTAATTAAGTTATAATTAACTTAATTGATCAATAATCTGAATTAAATGAGAATTTTAATCGATTGGGGTTAAGAGGCATTGTGAATTTAATAAGATATCAATTATACATTTTACATGCATGGTTATGTTATGTTGACTATTTGTGACTGAATGTCTCCATGGGTAGAGTGTCACCCTAGGTAGATTAATTTTTCAGACTTTAAGTACTTTTATGATTTTATACTTCTTTCTCTTTGTGTTTATACTGTGGAAAGTTCGTAGTCATTTTCATGTCACAATTGGTTCATGTATTATGTGGGTACATATGTGAGTTTATGTATGTGTTCTATTGAGTCTCGATCATTATTTTATTGACCTCAAGGGGTGACGACCCTTATTGTGAACTGAGATTTTATTTACTTGGTCACCTTGATTCTTCTATTGTAAGTTTTTCTTTGATTTGACTAATGGTCTTGGGATTATGTTTTACTCCTTGTTTGGAGATTGGTGTTATTGATGACTTTGTTCCTTCAAGATTGGATTCATCTTGTGAGATGATAATATGATAATTTGGTAATTGGTTTTATTGAGATGTCCATTATGGGATGGATGATTTATTGAGATGTCCATTATGGGGTGGACGGTTTAGATCCTTGTACATGATGTGATATACTTTATTATGCTCCATCATTTTACTTTGGTGGTTTTCATGACTTGATTATTTATGAGAAGTCTTTCATGGTTTTGGTTTTGTCTTCTCTTTGGTTCTTTTGGCTGGAGCATTAGGGTAGGTTATCTAAGAACATAGAGGGGAAGTGGCTTGCAATGGGGGGCGAGACCCTAAAGAGGCTGCCAAGGTAACTCATTGTAAGTATCTTAATAAGTGACAACTTAATAAATTTATTAGGACATAAACATTAATACGATAATAAGTGTTCCTTTCCCATTCCTTGAGTGCTAGTATAGGCTAGGATGGGAGTGAGAGAAGATACTTTCTCATATAGTGAGACGTTGAGGTCTGGCATAGTTGGTTTCCTTGTCTGTATCAAAGGATTACTGATGTCACATATGGTCACTTGGGTGTCAAGGTCTAGAGAGTTTGTTAGGAGGAAGCTCAAGGGTTAGACGTATGTGATGACATTTCCCTATATGTGTTCTAGGTTCCTGCATGAGAATTTGGTACATCTGATTTATGTCTTGATCATTTATACCTTATAACCATTTATTACCATTTTATATGTGTACCTTTACATCATTCTTGATTGTTTGGTTGTTCTTTGAGTGAGGTATGGCGTTTATCTCCTCAACACAGTGGGAGTGGGCCTCTGGGTTCCACGTGGTTGGATGGTAGTGATTCTTTTTACCATTGAGATCTAACGTCATATTCTTGTGCTTGGGTGATCCTTGTTGTTGCTGTTATGTTCATTGTTTGGAGATTGTTTATTGTCATCATGAGATGTTATCATATATTTTAAGTATTGACTTGAGACATCTATTCGGGAGATGTTATGTATTGTATTATGAATTGATTCATTATTATTATTCCTGTGACATGTGGAGTGGAAAATATTTTATTATGTATGCCATGATGTATCATTGTATCTTATTGATTGTACCTTTACTTATATTAATATGATAAGTGTACATTGATTCCTTCTATGCGATGTATGTGTTAGTTCCCTTATTGATATGTGTTCTTTTCATTATGATTAAGTAAAGAACTAATTCATATTTCAATTTGGGTTTTACGAAGAACGTATGATATATAATATGATTATATTATGGTTGATCTTAGTAGTTTAATTAATGTAGTTAACATATAACTATGTCTTGGAACCCTTGAGATAGTTAATTGAGTTTATGAACATTAATGTAATGTCTTATCATGTGTTAACATTGATACTTGCACTTATGTTTATACCCGCTTCTTCTTTGTGTTGTCTAATGTATGTTTAACATTTAAGAAAAAAAATTGCATCAACTTAGTATCAAGTTAGGTTAAGTTCTCATGGGTTCCCTAGCAGAGCATTACATTTGTCTTCTTTAGCACTTTTATTATTTCATTGGCTTGGCCACTTTTGTGGGCGGTTACCTTATAACCCTTATTTTAATTAGCCTATTTCTGGTAGTTTATTCTAGTTATCCTCTATCTTTAGTCAATATCCTCCTATTTTTTGCATGGTTCATTACCTCACTTCCTCTCCTTAGTATCTTTTATGAATTAGATCAGTATAGATCCTCCCTGCCCAAAGGAAAGGGCTAATTATTTTAGCACCTTCAAACATTCTACCAATATACTATATAATGTCAAATATATTAGATGTTATTTTAGTTTACTTCCTATATAAATTATATTGCTATTATGTGTTTGTTCATTTTGTATGTGCTATATATATTTACTATTATTGGCATATAATTACTACTTTTTAATGGATTCTTTTGTAGGAATATAAGCACATGAAATTATGAAGACTAGGAGAAAAATGAAGGTTGGTATCTCTCCTTATATTACTCTAATCTACTTTAGTATGCTTCTTCGCACTAAGTCATAGTTTAATAATGTCGGGGAGAAATGTTAGATGAAAATGTACAAACTTTGTGATTTCCTCTTTTTTTTTTAAATTCATTATTTAATCATCTTGTCACTCGTGTATTTTGATCTCTTTTTGAGCTTGGCTTTAATGTTCACCATTGCCTTATCTTGCCTATAAATTTAATGGAAAATTATACATTTTTCCTTTTGACATTTTATTTATTTTCTTCTATCATCTTGTCTTAGTTGTTTTCCTATTCATCATGTCTCGTTACTCTCTTTCCTTGACACCTTTTTATGCTTTTAATTAAAATCATTTAATGAGATATTATGTCATAAACTTGGTGTAATAACCAATTTATAGCTCCTAAAATATTTATTTCCAAACCTTTTCATAATTAGGAACCATCATCCTTGGGTAATTTTTTTCCCTTTCATTTGTCCTAAGAAATTGAGCTTCTTTGAGCTTTGGGACTTATCCACATCCTTGACTGTAGAGGTGAGGTAATCATCTCATCCTCAAATCATGCTATTATTTTTATAATAGTCTCATCTAATTAAGAAAAATGGAAAAATAAGTTTCTATCCTAAATTGGCTCCAAAATATTGTTAAAAATCCCTTGTAATCTCTTTTTGAAAGCTAAAATAATAATTTTTCATGTTGATAGAAAATTTTAAGCAATAGTTTCTAGAGAAGTGAGCATATGTCAGTGATATTTTTATGCCTTGAAGAAGTGTTTGGATCACCACAATAACCTTATAACCAAATTATTCAATTGTGATAAACAGTTTCTTTTATTTTCACTAGGTAGTTTAGTTTTCTCATTACTATAAGTAGATTTAGACTCCATTTTAGCTTCAAATTTACATACAACAAATCCTTGTCCACCCCACATCTTTCTTCATCCGTTTCCATTAATCCCCATATCCACTTTTCTATTCTTTTCCTTCCTAATCATTATTACAGTAGAAATAGTGTTTTAAGTGGTGAAATGTATGGATCGTAAGTGGAGCATTATAGTAAGTAAGGAAACCCAAATGGAAAGGTATCAATTGTGAAATCATAAGGAAAAAAAATGAAAATAATCATAAAGATGCACATAATGAAGGAACTCAATAATAGGTAAATAATAAAATGTAAAGTAAACATAGGTATAGGCAAGGTTAAACAATAAAATGGGAATAAAGATGTAAACAAGCATAAGATCCAATGCAAGAAGCAAGGAAGAAAGAGGAAGAAGGAAAGTCATCCACAAGTTTCCTAGGCATAAGTATGAGTAGGAAGACACATGTCAAATAAGATATAGCATACTTCACTGATCAATTTAGTAGTAAATTTCTGTCTATTCTTAAAATTAATTTTTTAGTAAGTGGAAGCTTGTTAGTGTGACTCCCTACACATCTTACATGCTATTGTAAGTTGTTAACCAATATTGTCAGGATGGTATTTTGTATAATTAATGCTTACTACATCAATGCTAGGTGTGTGTAGAAATAATCGTTAACATTGATACATTATACTACTTTCGAAGTATCTTCTTTTTAACAAATCCATAAAACTTCTTAAATTATAATATTGATAAACAAATATTAAATATTCAATCGAATCAATAAATGATGATGTATCTAGTAATATGTATGATGCTAAAGAAAACAAATTCACGCTTTCTTTTAATTAATGCACTTAACTAATATTGGTATGTTGTGATGGAATAATACCATCTAAAAAATACTATCAAAGAACTAATAAAAGCAAATTTATAATACAAATACATCTGAAAAAACCCCAAGTGAAAGATAGAAACCAAAAAATTATGAAATAGTATCAATTGATATTTTCTATTATCTTACCAGTAAATGGGACTGTCATCCTATAACTTAAAGCTCTATTTTAATGGATGATTAGCTCATTGCCTCCGTCACTTGATCTGTAATGACTTCCCACGTCAAAATCATAAATTTGTTTTATTTAGAAACAAATAATTCATTTGCCTGGTCATGACAATTTTGTCATCGAATTGTTTCTTTATTACTAACCGTGGCAAGGTATTATAGGGATATTGAAATTTTATTCTCCGCCTCAATTTTAAATTGCATAAAATTGATATAGTTTAATCTAGTTATGAAAAATATCATAATCAAAGAAATAAAAAATAATATATGTAATACATTTTTTTAATTGAGGAGTATGTTTTTGTGTTGACATCAACGTAAATAATTTGAGGAACAAGACCTTGATTTGTTTCTCCATTAAAATAAATATAGATTATAGATTAATTTTTATTCTTTTAAGGAGATTGCAATTTTATAATATTATTGAAATTTGATCAAATATTTTTGTCTTTGTATTGAATTCAAAATAATAAGAATATTTATAGTTTGATCTAGAATATTAGATCATTAGTCCATTTTCCTTTTTTCTCAAGTCAACATATCATTGTTGATCAACATATTATTATAAATAGGATTCTTAACTAGTGGAAACTAGTTCCTATCTTTTTTTTTTTTTTGATGAAGGGTTCAGACTTGCTAGACAGCGCAACGAGCTGGGATCAAAGCCTGCGAGCTGCCAGTCAATGAAGGCCACCATTGACGATTTTAGGAACCCACTCCAATCTTTTATAGATGGCTATAAAGAAAATACCAAACAAAGCTAGAAATAGATTGTAGAGTGAAGAGAAATGTATTTTGAAATATCATTAATAAAAGTAATGATGTTTATTTTTTCTTTAGCAATACATAGAATAAGATTTGTTTTGCAATTTTTTTATACTAGACAAGTTAGACACATTACTGTAGAAATACAAATTTCAAAGGAAAAAGGTATAACTAGAAAACTCTTAAAATTATTCATAAATTTCAAACCATTTATCCTTTATAAAATATGAAATTATCATATTTCATAGTTTTCCATTTATTTTTGTTATCTCATTTTATACAACTTCTATTCTATTAATTTAATGTCATTCATTTCCATGTATGATGTTTATAAACAATATGGGAATGAGTTTCATAACTAGATATACCTACAATAGGGTGTCTCACTTATAGAACATTAAAAAATTGTATGATTGCAACAACAAAAAATTGACAAACACTTTCATTTGAAGAAGCTTGCATAGATAGCCTTCAACAAAAGCTTACCCTTCAGTGAAGGTCATATAGATTCTTCTACTATATATATTTTTTAAACATGGAAGAGACCTTCATTCAAAGGCCCTTTGAATGAAATCCCTTAGATGAGTTTCTCTTCCTTAGTGCTTAGACTTTCTTCACAATTTTTGTTTCAAACTTTAGGTTGGACTAACAAATGAGATAAACATGATGGGAGGTTGTTACAAGATTGTATCACTTAATTTATCTTTCTCAAAAGCATAATTTTAGATATATTTAATTTGACTATTATGTTTATTTTCTATTCTTTAATGAACATTTAAGTTAGAGATTTTTTTTAAATGTATGTACACTAATATCAATGTCATCTTTTAGCAATAATGTTAACTAGAAAAAATAAATTATTACAAAAAAAAAATCTAATTTCAACATTTCATTTTGATCAAAAAAATGGGACATGCTATTCTGAAATCACTTAATACAATATAATGTCTCCAATTATCATCACTAAAATAAGATAAAATTGTTTAACTATTTACAAATGACAAGTTATGATAGAATTTTATGATACACAAGTAATTAAGAATAGTGTAATCAATATTATAAAAGAAAATTCAGATAACTCCATTTTTTTTTTTTTGTATTATATATAGAGTGATAAAAAAAAAGTAGTTACATCATACGATCAGTATCAGTTAGAAACCACAAAAAAGAGGCCCAGCCTCACCCAACCAGCCAACAACAGAAAGTTAAAAGAGATTCATAAGTACAAAAAAAATAGAGAACAGGGCACAAAAGGCCACTAGTGCAAGATGTCATTGTGGGTGTCAACCCACGCAGTCCATCCATTAGAGCCCTCCATCCAGAAAATGTTCTTGAGCTCTTGGACTTGAGTCAGCATGAGATTTTTATCCTTATTCGATTTGAGATTCTTCTTGATTTCCTTGTTGAGACCCTTGCAAGCCTTTTCAAATGTCTGGTAGTCTTCCATGTTCTTTCTCCAATCGTAGCCATGTTTAAGCTCATATATGAAGAAGGTGGCATAACCATTCTTTAGGAACCTTTTAAGTTTCTCCTTATCCATCATCATTGTAGTATGGACTTGCAAAAATATTTTGAAATGTGTGAGATCAAGAAATGATTCAGTAAGAACTCTAAGAGTGTTTTGATACTTTTCCTCATTCCTGCATTTCTAGATCATCCAAATAATGTTAGACGAAATGATATTCCAAAAGAGATTAGCATCCTTTTTAAGACCAGCAATATTACCAGTAATAATTTTCATGATATTAACATGAGTAGGGTAGGTAATGCCAAACCTGTTCCAAACCTTTTTAGCAAAAATGCATTCTAAGAGGATATGTCTGCCAGTGTCAGGAAGTTTGCACATGCTGCAATATTCATTCAAGTAGTTATCTTTCCTAATAGGAAGTCTATCTAGAGTAAACAACCATTTAAAGCATTTAATTTTGGGCTCAATGGGGCCTTTCCAAAGTCTTTCAATGATTTTATTCCAAGTTTTGAGATCAAGCGTATTATACCAAACAGTATTAACATGGTCAATGATGGAGCTATTATATCCAATAACTTTGTAAATACTTTTGGCCTTGATATTGGATATCATAGCCCCACCAGACCATTTACAATTTAAGAATCTATGAGAATCAACATTACAAGCAGCAGGAAGGTCTTTAGTAGCCTTAGCAATCATATTGTAAGTTTTCTTTTGAGAGTCTGGAATATTGTAATTGTTCTTAAGACATTCCTAGCTGATAAGTTTGTCCTGATCAAAGAGATCCGTCAGCTGAGAGATGCCAAGTCTGTTCCAATACCTAGTAGAGAAACCTTGGGAAAGGGCTAAGGGTTTTCCTGAAAGGTGAAGATTCCACCAAATGGATCTTTCACCATACAGAAGGTTATCATCATGGAAGTCTTTATTAGTAACAAAAATTCTAACTTGATCCCAAGCTTTCCAAATGGACTTGAAGACATCCGACCCTTGGACAACAGTGGGGAAATTGCCAATGATTAAGTCACTAAGGGGAAGATTCTTCCATTGTTTATCTTTCTTAGGAGTTCCCCTCTCAATGTTATTCCTAATAAGGACCTTCCAGGGATCAGAACCATCCATAGCATGAAAGATCCATTTGGTAGCCAATGCCACCCCTTGGGTCTTAAGGTCTTTCAGACCCAGCCCCCCCAAAATTTTATCCGTGTGGCACCAAGCCCACTTGACAGCATGCATCTTTTTGTTGCCTTTACCATCGAACCAAAGGAAGTTCCTGATAGCTTTTTGGATCTCCAGAATCTGATAGTTACTGAACATCCAAGTAGAGGAGTAGTAGATATTATAGGAGGAAAGGATCTTCTGACATACCTGAATTCTGTCGGCTAATGACAGAGATTGACAGTGCCATTTATCCAGTTTCCTGGTGATTTTATCTTTAATCCACATCCACATGTCTTTGAGGGAGGGCTCAACAAAGAATGGTAAGCCAAGGTATCTAACAATCTTGTGAGGGCTGCCCCACTGAAGGTTGTGATGAGTGATCCAGTCAGGGGGGCGCTCTTCCCAGCCGAGACATATGGATTTGGTCTGAGAGATCTGGGCACCAAAGATGGTACAAAAACAACTAAGCTTCGATTGCAAAGCTTAAAAATTGACAACATTAGACTAAAAAAAAATGGCAGTATCATCAGCAAACTGGGAGTTGATAAGTTCTTCAGAATTGGGGAGAGTTATACCTTTAACAACAGGAGAAAGGGAGTTATCCCGAAGAATGTAAGATAAGGCTTCAGAGGCAATAACAAAAATGGTAGGGGCCAATGGGCAACCCTGTCTGATGGACCTCCCAAGTGGAAAAGGTTCAGAGAGAGAGCCATTGATATCAATTTGGGCAAGGGCATCATTAAGTAGGACATGAGTCAGCTTGCAAAAGGTATCAGGGAAACCAAAGGCCTTAAGCATCATAGAGATGAAATTCCACTCTATTCTATCATAGCCTTTTTCAAAGTCCAGAAGTAGCATGGAAGAGTTCTGATGAGAGAAATTGGCCCAACTCATGGCTTCCCAGCCAGTAATAAGGTTCTCAAGAATGTACCTACCCTTGATGAAGCCAGTTTGGGTGGCACCGATCAGCTTGGGTAAAATACTCACAAGTCTAAGAGCCATAACTTTAGCCAAGATTTTATAAGAAACATTGAGTAGAGTTATGGGCCTCCAATTCTTAATAAGGGCCTTATCCCCATCTTTGGGGATAAGTTTAATGATGCCCCTATTGATAGTAGAACCAAGAGAGCCATTAGCAAGGGCTTCCACATAGATATTTTGAAGATCTTGGGCAATCCAACTAATGTTAGCCTTGTAGAATTCCATAGGGAGACCATTAGGGCTAGGGGCTTTGTCATTGTGAAGAGAGTTAATAGCCATTTTAATTTCCTCTAGGGAGATGTCTTTAGCAAGCATATCAACATCAGTGTTAGAAATTTTATTAGGTATCAGTGGAATGCACTTGTTTCTCATGTTTTCAGCCTCAACAGAATCCTCCGAGGTAAAAAGACTCTTGTAATACTCATCAAAGGTTGTCTTGATGGTATCCGGGTCAGAGATATCTTGGTTATCCACAAGGATCCTGCTTATGGTTTCATTAGCTTGTTTATGCTTAGTAAGGTTAAAGAAGAATTTGGAACCCTGGTCACCATTTTGAATCCAATGAGCATGGGACCTAATCCTCTCACCCCTGATCTTAACATGTTGATGTTTCCTGAGGGCATCTCTAGAAGAAAAAACATGAGAAGTAAAGTTAACATCGGAAGGACAAGTTTGCAAGTTAGCTTCAGCTTCCTGCAAGTCAGAGGAAATAACCTTCTCATTGAATCTATAATCCTTAGCCCTCTTTTGGCCAATTGTTTTTAACATGCTTTGCCAAGCCAGCAGGTTCATATCCCACTTGTTGGCATGCGAGGCAGACGGGGAGTTGATATGATTTATGTGGCGGATGATGGAAATGGTAGCCAACACATCCTCATCATTTAGCAGACTAGCGTTCAAGATAAACTTAGCACTGGATTTTCTATGAAGAACAGGGGAGTTGGTAAAGTTGATGTAAGTAGAGATGGGGTGGTGATCGGAAAGGGTGGTAGAGGTAACAAGAACAAAATTACCCTGGGAATCAGGAAGGAAGGAAAAGAAGTTTTTATTGCCATAGAATCGGTCAAGCCTGGAATAGATCCTAGAGGAGCCTTGTTGAAAGTTGCACCAGGTGTGGCAAATACCAGGATTACTCTCCTTATTACCTTCGAGGGGGTCGAAAAGGTTATTAATATTCTTCATCATATTCCAGTGAACATTCTCCTGATCTTTCCAACTAAATGGGAGACCACCAAGTTTGTCATCCTGAGATTCAATCATATTGAAGTCTCTACCCACAATCCAGGGGATGTTAGGCAGAGCTGCCAGCCAATCCCATAAAATCGATCTCTCTTTATGGTCATTCAGAGCATAAACAGAGCATATGCCAAAGGAAGAATTATTAAAATTAATGGAGATCCAAACAGCTCTTTGGCAGGGCAAAACGCCATAACCAGTGATATATTTTCCCCATTTGGGGTTCACAAGAATGACCGTGCCTCCCCTGCCTCTGAGGTGATCGGTGTGGAACTTAAGGGCATCTTTCCAAAGGTAGGAAAGATTGGATTCCAGCGTAAAACCAAAAACTTTAATTTCTTGAAGCATCAGAAAATTGATGGTATTGAAACTATCAATATAACGCTTAACTACAAATTTTTTGTCTGGGGACTCGAGTCCTCTGATGTTCCAAGAAATACAATTCATGAGATAACAAGTGAGGTAGTAGGACACTGGTTTGTCTCCCCCGCATTAGGAGATAGGTTAGCCAGAGAGGAGCTTCAAATTTTTTTAGCGGAGGTGCTCTTGTTTTTAGATCCTACGGGTCTCCCACGCCGCTTATTGGTATGGGGGAAGTCTTTGTTATCATCGTCAAAGTCAAAATCAGCAGGGGAATAGGGGTCAACATCTATTGCCTGCTTAATCAGGAGGGGGACGAAAGTAGAGGAAGGGCTCGGTAAGGAAGCCAGAATAATCTCCAGCGAGCAGTCATCCCTGAGTTCCCTGAATACCTTGGGAGGGAGGGGGTCAGAACTGGAGCGGTTGCAGGAAGGGTCCATGTAAGAACAAACCGAAGAGGCAGGGATAATTTGAGAGTCAAGAGGAATAGGTTTACCTACCCCAGAGGGTAGAGGATTGGGGTCACTGTTGGGAGTGTCAAGAGGAGAGCAACCAAGTCGAGGGGTACGCCTTCTATGCTTCTTGGTGACCATTTGGAATCCAAGATCAATGCCAGACATGTTCTCCACAACAGGGGAAGCCGAGAAGGAGGTCGGGGTTGGGATGTAAGGGAGGGACGGCAAGAAGGGGACCTGTTCAAGAACTGGAGCAATAGGCACAATTGCTTGAGAAGAAACAAAGGTGTTATTAAAAATAGGGAAATCAGTACCAGAAGACTTATCTGTCTGAGGGGTTTTAGCAGTAGTAGGTTTCTTCTTGATAATGGGGCAATCTCTTCTAAGATGCCCTTCTTTTCGACAGAGGAAACAAGCATTCAAACCACCCAGGATTTCGATGGGGCTGGTAAAATTGTCATCCATAATATTGATGCCCAAGTCAGGAGGGATTTCTTTCCCAGGATTTAGCGATATAAGGACTCTCGCATCCATATGAGGAATTAACCTAACAGTTTCATCCATTCTGACAACTCTTCCCAAGGGCTCCAGTAATTGAGGGAGAAAACACCAAAGGAAAGGAGGAACATTTTTAACCAGAATCCATCGAGGCGTAGAGAGGGCAAGGACTTCCTCATGTGCAGCCTCAGGCGTCCAAGCTAGGGCACGAAATGATGAATTTCCTACAGACCAGTATTGTTTCTTAAGCACCTCTACCTGTGATTCATTATTAGCAAAGAAAATCACAAATAACCCTTTCTGGATTTGACGACAAAATGAAATATGGAATCCAAGCTTTAAGTTCCAGTAGTTGTGGAACCAGTCGTCCAAAAACTTCCTTGGTGGGCACTTATCTATTTCAACAGCAAAGAAGAAAATCGCAGTATTTCTTAACCTATTCTTTTCCTTAATGATTTCAGCAAGCATTTCAAGATTGGGAGCAGTAGAAAGGGGCATCAGAACAGTCCCAAAGCTCTTACCGTGTTCGGCGGTGGTATTCCCAGCATCGAGGTTAAACTTTGCATTGGCGTTAATGGAGTCTCCAATATTCACCATTGCTTTGGAGAAGGATTTAGGTTTTGCAAGATTATCAGAGCTAGGTTTATTGACATTACTAGCAGAGGTATTATTAACAAATTTATTAACATTAGTAGCTGCAGGTATGGTGGGTACGGCCTTTGTCGGAGGGCAGAGGCCTGCATTTTGAATTTTTTGCATTTTAATTACATTGAAGGAGCTAACAGGAAGGACTACACCTGTCCTGTCACCGATGCCAGAGGAGTCCAGCTGTCGACTACCATTCGGGGAGAAGCCACCGTGATCCTCCAATTTAGCTGAGTCTGCCTTATTTCACACCATCAAAATCTCGATTAGAGCAGAGCCCCCGATTCATCCCATCCACTACTATTTTGAATTTTCAATATCACTCCAAATATTTTAAAATAAACAATTTATAAATTTAAATAAATTTCTTAATCATCATACACTTATATCATTTCTTAACTACATTATTTTGATGGAAAGCTTGATTAAAAAATAGATAACATCAAAATTCTTTAACTAGTTGTCTTCTCTTATTATTTGTTTCTCTTATTTCCATACATAGTAAATTATAAAATGGTAGATTTCTTTACAATATATTAGTAATTAAAATTAATGAAATATTATTTTAAATTATAAACAATTAAAATGTATGAGACAAGATTTGAAATTTGCATCATTTAAACCACAATTGTAACCTAAGCAAACACATAAATAAAAGCAAGCATTTCTTTTAAGACAACATTCACTTTTAAGCGGGAGGAAAGGTTTAAGTTGTTGAAACAATAAAATGTATATCTTGTAATATAAGGTAAAGAGAAAAAGTTAAATCATTATTATAATTTTGACAGGTTTTAATATATTATATATTTTAAAATGTTTATTATAGAGTTTGTAATTGTTAAAAAAATTGTATAATTTTTTAAATTATTTTCTTTGTGTATTATTAGTTTGTAATTTATTTCCTCATCTTAAGAGTCATAGTTTTGATTTGTGTGTGATTATCATAAGAATTATAGTTATTATTAAAAGGTCTTAAGTTTCATGGTAAAGTCTATATTAAAAGTCTCTAAATAATGTTAAGTTTGAATCTTTTACAATAAATAAATTATAATCACTAATTAATTTTTGTGCATATATTATGTCGCTTAATTCATTTTTAGAAATATAATAAAAAAATATGATAATATTAATCTTTAATATAAATTTATCACAAATATTGTTACCTTCAATTTTAGAATAGATTAGAGTAATAGACAAGATACTCTAAATTAACTTGTAAATAAAATTAAGCAATAAAGAAGGAACAAATATGTAAAACCATTTCTTTAAAATTAACAAAAAAAATATATTATTTAATAAAACTAAAAATAATTGTTAGTTCCTGCCGCAGGCCTAGAACTATAGGCATGGGACTAACTTAACTCGTTATTAAAAACTCATTTTTTAGCCAATCATGTTGAAAATATTTTCTTATTTGACAAAATATTAAGTTTTATGAATGTAAACCTACTCAATTTTTAACTAAACATAAAAACAAAATTACTTTTCTAAAATATGATTGGCTCATACAAATCACCCATAAGGCGGATTTTTCGGAAATATTTGTTTGGGATTGCAAAGTTAGATATAGGTGGCTTATATGAATAAATTTTTCCCAAATATTTGTTTGCAATTACAAACTTTTAAAATACTATATAATTTCATATTTATATTTAGACTATTATATTTATATTATTTTATAATAGATATATATATATTATTTTATTATATATTTTATTTATATTATTATATTACTATTTAATATTCAAAATTATGT
>MU227175.1:1749826-1766744 GCA_018584345.1 Thuja plicata
TATGAAATAGAAAGGGAGCTCCAAATTGCTATGGGGTGGTTTATCAAAAACCATCCACCAGCGATCCCAAAAGTGTGTGCGCATTGCTTCGTTTGTGCACCATTTTATTGATAATTTTGCCTTTTTGGGGTCAACTTTTAATCCGATTTTAGGGTTAACAAAAAGGGAGGCTATATCTTCCTTAGTTATATTAAGAGCAGCAATCCCATCATGGTTAAGCCCATCATCAAATTGGGTGTGCATATCATCACGCCAATGAAGAGCAACATTATGTTGTTGCGTAAGGGTGTAAATGTTTTCAACAATGGTATTTAGGGTGGAAAGCATAGGAGCTAACATAGGTATACTCTTATACGTGTTTTTGAAGCCTCGTAGTGTTCAAATTCTCTTGTATCAAATCCTCTAAAGATTGAGGGTTTTGAAGCGGTTCTGGATTGTTTTGGGGATCATTATTTGGCAGGGGATGGTTATTATCTTCATTGTTGTTAGCCATGCCTGATTAAATAATATACAAATACAAATTTCAAATTGATTTCATATATTATTAAAAAAATCAATACAAAACCCCATTTTTACCAAAAAAACTACATTTAACATGAAAATGAAAAAAATTAATCCAGATATAGCAAGAATTTACTTACCGGATAAACTATGGAGTCGAATTTGTTGTTGGAGCAATCAGGTACCCAAAAAAATCGTGTATAGGATATTTCTAGCCATTTTCCAAACCTAAAACGATGAGAGAAATGAGGAAAGCAGCTCGCGGGTTTTGATTTATGCCACAAGTTTCAGGTACCTGATTTTTTTGGGTACCCGAAATTATCATGTACCCAAAAATATCATGTACCTGATTAGGCTTGTGCTTTGGTGTCAGGTTTTCTCAGGTGTACTGACAACCAGGCCTACTAAAAAGTCAACAAATGTTTTCATGCACTTTTGGACGAGTGAAAAGTGGATTTTTTCACATCGCCACTTTTTGGCCCCCCATGATCTTGCACATACCCAGAGAATTATGGATGCTGATTTTGAATAAGTTAGGCCCCAATTGGGTTGTTAACTGTGGTTTAGAATAGTTTCTTGAAGAATGGAGGAGACCCACAACTAACCCATTAGTCATACAATTATGGAGACTTATCCCCCCTCATATTTGTTGGAGTCTTTGGAAAGAAAGAAATAATATGATTTTCAGGGAGGCTAAGAATCTCGTGGAAGTGGTTTTCAGATCCTTCTACTAGATGTTAACTGATAATCTGTCAGTTATCAAGTTCCCTAAACCTGATTCCCATCCTACTCTCTATGATCATAGAATGGATAGAAACTGGGATTTGCCTAATGGGTATGCCAAAGTTGATAATTCCAAAAGACTCATTAGAAAGAACACTAGGTAGAAACCTCTAGATGAGGGTTGGAGTAAGTTAAAATTTGATAGTGCTACTAGAAATTGGTTAGATACGGGAGGGGTGTGATTCATACCTCCTCGGGGGACCTGATTGCAGCTTACTCTGGTCACATGGAGGGATTAACTAATAACCAGGTTGAATGCATGGCCCTATTTTGGGTCCTTAAATTTTCTTTGTAAGTTGGTGTTAAGTCTCTTATTATAGAGGGGGGCTCAAAATTAGTTATAGATGTTTCTCAAGGTCGTGCTAAAATTAATTGGTCCTTTGTTAGAGTGATGGATGATATCAAAAGACTTATGCTTCGCCTTGATTTTTTTCCATGTGTCATACCTATAGAGAAGGTAATGTAGTAGTCGATACTTTAGCGGCTCTCGCCCTACTGATTACTGTTTGAAGATGTTGGAGAGAGCCGGGGGTTCTTCCTCCTAATGTGAAGCTCATCCTTGAGGGAGAAAGAAATGGTTGATTTGTGCCATGAAAGCCACTATTTGTTCAAGGCTGGCCTTGTTATGGGATAATATAGGAATATGTTTAGTTGCATGTTAGCTTTTATAGTAAGACTGTTAGAAGATATGTTAGTATAGATAATATGTTTAGTACATGTTGCTAGTCTGAATGGTTTTTGATATTTCTAGTGTGTTGTTAAAATGCTCCTAATTTTCTCTCACTGTTAGCCTTTTGGGCTGGTTGTAATAGGGACAACACCATGGTTTTTCGCTGATTTTTAATATTAAAAAAAAAACAATAGAAGTTAGAAATTATGGAAGGATACAATTCATAAAAGGAAAGAAGATTAAAGATGATGAACTATGCACTGGATGTATCATTGACTAGTGGATTGATTGGGCAGCCTAGGTGGAAACTAAGGGCAAACACTTAACACCTCATCACGCCCATCAAATGAATGATGAAATATATATCTCTATGGTGTACTTAAGGATTTTATAATTTTTTTTTTTTGAAAGCTTTTTAATTCAAGTATGTCAGAATCTAATCAATTCAATTAAGAGACTAATCAAATTCCTTTTTTTTAATATGTTGAAAGTTACTAAATTTAACTTGTGCTTTTTTTTAATATGCTGAAAGTTACTAAATTTAACTTGTGTGGCGCTAGTTGCTTTAAATCTCCAAGCTAAAATGGTAGATAATTTAATTGAGGTAGTATTTAGTAACAAGATATTAAGATAACATGATGTAGGATGGTTACAGATGAAAGCATTATGATAACACATTTATTGTCCTCCTATTCAAGAATTTGAGTAGATTTGTAATCTTTTTTCAAATAAAAAGACTTAATAGACAAAAACGTCAAGTCAATTGCAAGGATCAATGAGTTGTGGAGAAATTTTAACACCAATGCAATCTCCCATATGCATGGTAACAAGCAAGAGGCAGATGACTTTCTTTGGCGATATCAAAGACAGGAGGCTGTACAAGGTGTTGATTCACTCCTATAGCTTGGTGATTTGAGTTGTGAAGATGATATTGGGTGAGGATTCTATTTCCACAAATGACAAATATAGATAAATAAAAATATTCCTGCAGTATTTATTGCTACACTCCTGCATGTGGGCGAGTCTAAAAGAAGTGTTGTAAAATTTTAGAGGAACTAATTGAAGATTTAGATAGGGTTTTGAGAAATATCAATGGTGACCTGACCATTCCTTACTGTAAGGACTACATGGTCACTATCCGGATTGGCAAATCAGTGCCACACTTTCCCATTTTGGTGATTGAATATGTTAAGCCCTTTCACACCAGAAAATTGGTATCAAATTGAATGTTAACTCTATCATTTGAAGAAGACTGAAGGGGGGGATTGGAATCAAAACTACATGGTGGCATATGGAATAGTCTCCAATGACAAAGATGTCAGGACTGATTTGAGAGTGGATGGTCTTATGGTCATATTTGAGATGTAGGGTCTAGAACCAAATAACACGGAAGAGGATAATTCAGAAGAATCGAGCTCTTCCTTCATTCTCCCAGTTGTTGCTGTTGGAGGTGATCAAGGGAAGGAGATAGCTGACACGATCTCAGCCTCATACCTTATGATGTCAGAGCCTTGTATTCAGCATGACTTGATCTCTCGTCGGCTCGCTGTGAGTCATTCAACTTCACCACTAGACCAAGGGCCCATTGACCTCTCTCTTTTTTTTTTATAAAATTATGATAGCATTTTCACATATTATGGTATAGGTTAATAATCAAGACAAATCATATACACTTATTTTTTTGAATTATGTAAGAGAATAGCATGTAATAGAAACTTGAAAATTTGGGAATAAGTCTATATCAGGCCCATATGTTTATGACATAATGTTCTTATGGGATAAATTTGATATTTAATATAAAATTACATTTGGCTTCATCCTTTTATCGATAAAAAAAATGAAAATAAGAAAATTATTTATAATATAAAATTATTTTTAAAAGTTATCACAAACATCATTAGTGTTGATTTGTAAGTGTAGAGTAATATATCACATATTCCAATTAGCTCAAAAATAAAAATATTAAAATAAGAAGGAATAAGAATGTAAAACAAATTATTTAAAACTAAAATAAAAATATATTATTTAATAAAATTTGAATATTTCAACAAATGTGGAGATGCATCTTTGAATTATTGTAGGAAGTATTGAAAGGGTCCTATAATGATATTCTACAATCCTAACAAAAATTTAAATTATTGAAAGGAAAGAAAAAATTCTTGGACTATTTGTGTAATAGGAACAACTATAGTAATTAGTTTTACAAAAGGTGCATAATTAAATATAATCCCATTCTTCTCAAAAGATTTATTTATGTCTCACATTTTCTAACTTTTCTTCAATGACCTCTAATTATAAAGAGATGATCTATTGACGAATTTTATTCAAATTCAATCGACCAAGGAATTTAGTATTGAGGTTGCGCAAATAGAGGTATTCTCCCACCTCCATAGCAGATGTCACAAATGATATAACCTTCCCATCTGAATCATCAAAATTTTTGATTATTTTGCCATTTTCTCCAACCTTGGCCACCATTGCCCAACCCTTTGAAAACCCAAACCACTCCATTATTACCGGATATCTTGCAAATATATGTCTTAAAATGGGAAATTTGAACATAAATTGTAGCTCTTTTATCCGCATCTGCAAACATTGAAAAACAAATTTGATTTTCAATTTTCAAATTCTATGTATTTCAAAAGTTTAAAGAAGAGAAGATTATTTGATACCTTTATGATAGCTATCCAAAATGACTGCCCATCTAAAGCAAGATTTATGTTGTCTGGCCCTCCGGGCAAATTGTCTACAAGGACTTCTATTTTCCCAGATTTCTCTCCTTTGATCCAATACTTGAGACATCTGAACCTACCCACTTAAAAGAATCTATAAGTTAAAAATATACAAATTAAATTATTAAAACTATCATATAATTAATTTTAAAATTCACCATTACAATCCTACATAATGAAAACTCCAATGATCTATATTGTAGATTCAATCTAAAATATTGGGTTTTCTTGCAATAAGAATGTTATTACCATAATAAACCTAACACATCATCAAAATCACTTCTTTACATGGATTTCATTTAAAATGGAACATGTCCTTGTGATTGTATATGTAATACTTACTTGCATGTCTCACAGACAGCCACATAACCTTCAGATGCAGAAAGAGCTACTCCATTTGCAAAGCCAAGGCCATCAAGCAGTACACTTGTCTTCTTAGTTTTTGGGTCATATTTGAGAAGGCGACCATATGGTACTCCTTCTAGAGGATCCAAAACCCAATGGGTAAATGGAAACTTGGTGCTGGCATCTGAGAAATATAAACTTCCATCACTACCTTCTACCACTGCATCAACAAATCTGAAAACACCAATTCATCAAACTTAGAATTTATTGTATCACCTTTTCATTTCAAAAGTGACATATTTATATGTAACCTTTGAACTTGATCAGTTTAAAGATAAAACTATAACTGTTAAAGATCTGACGAAGTACCTGAGTCCACCGTTGGTGGATGTGTCTCACCGTACAGCAAGACCACCGTACGGTGGAGGCAATCTCACAGTGCGGTGAGGAGATGAATCGCAGCCAGTGAACAATATCGCCGTATGGCAAGACTCCCAGAGGTATTATTACCAAATGGAAAGATTACTCTCGACAGAGGTATTATCACTGTACGGCAAGCCCAGAGGCATTATCACCATACGACAAGACCACTCCTGGAGGTATTATCACCGTATGGCAAGACCACTCCCAGAGGCATTATCACTGTACGGCAAGACCACTCCCAGAGGCATTATCACAGTACGACAAGACCACTCTTGACCGAGGCAAAAGTGCCGAAGGGAGAAATCAATACTGACAAAGGAAAAATTGTCGAAGGGAGAAATGGAAAGATCTGACAGACGGTTGGCAAACCGTTTTGCCGGTAACCGTTTGTGTACTGAATTCTGAAATGATTTGTAGTATGTTTTAATGGTTGCAAGAATTCATTTTAAAAAGTGGTTGAAAAATAAGGTAGATTGTAAAGGCAATCTGAGCCTATAAGAAATCCTGAGTCTTGTATGTAAATTTTTTTACGGTAATACAAAAGTTTGCTCGGGGTTTTGAGTGGTGGGTTTTTTCCCGAAAGGGTTTTCCCACGTTATATCTGTATATCCTGTGTATGGTTTTCCGCATGTTTTTAGTTTACTTGCATATCTCTATGGCTTAAATTATAGTCGCTTATTTCCCTGGCATTTTTTGGCGTTAGAAAAGTGTTTCCACACCGTTGCTTTCTTTACAAGTGGTATCAGAGCCTGGCCAGTTGTGTTATCCTTGTCGGGTAGGGTTTGGTTTTTTCTGCCAATTTTGGTTTCAGTGGGAGTTTGCAAAGTTTTTGTCTATAAGCAGAGATGGGTGGTACGTTAGGAAGAGTGGACATTGAAAAGTTCAATGGCACAAACTTTGAGTTATGGAAAATTAAAGTTGAAGATTTGCTAGTAGATCGATACATGTGGTACGCTGTGTCTGGCACTAAGCCTATAGGTATGAAGTAGGAAGATTGGGATCTAGCGGATCGGAAGGCTAGAGGACTGATAAGGCTGAGTCTTGCAGATTTGGTTTTATTGAATGTCCATGAAGAAAAATCTGCTCATGGGTTGTGGAAGAAGTTGGGAGACATTTATCAAGGAAAGTCCTTGGTAAACAAACTTTTCCTCAGAAAAAAATTATATTCTTTGAAAATGGATGGAGGAACGGCTGTGGCCGATCATCTGAACTCATTCAATATGGTGATCGCACAATTGACATCTGTGGGTGTCCGTTATTGAAGAAGAGCGTTGCATGTTACTGATGTGCTCATTGCTAGATTCATGGGATCACTTGGTAATGGCCATCGGAAGTACGACTACCAAGCTTAAAATGGAGTAGGTAGTTGCTTCACTTCTGTCGGAGGAGATGCGAAGGAAGTCCTCTGAGGTGGCCAAAGAAGCTCTCATTGTACGAGGCAGATCTAAGGATAAAGGTAAGAAAAAGGACACGAAGTCAAAGTCTTAGGAGCAATCTGCCACTCCTAGAAAGAAGTCCAAGGCGAAGTGTTGGAACTGTGGGCAGAAAGGTCATATCCGAAGGGATTGCAAAGAGGAGAAAAAGAAAAAGAAGAATTACACTTCCGACATGGAATCTTCTCAAAGTGACGCAAATACCTTTGTAGCAGCCTTGGCAGTACCTGCGTTGGATGAAGTATGGCTGGTGGACTCGGGAGCGTCATTCCACATGACGTCTCATAAAGAGTGGTTCTCAAAGTATGAACCGTACGATGGAGGGAAGGTGTTCCTAGTGAGTGATTCCACACTGGAGATCATTGGAAGAGGACAAGTCAGAATTCAGTTCCCCGATGGTAGAGTAAAGGGAATTGATGGAGTACTCCATATACCCGGTTTGGCGCGAAACCTTCTTTTTGTCAGTAAGTTGAATGATGTCGGAGTCCAGGTAACATTTGTCCATGACGGTTGCAAGATGACTAGGGGTTCTATTGATTTAGCTAAGGCTGAACACATTGGAACACTGTATAAGTTAGATGCCAAACCTGTATGCTGTAATAGTGTCTCTGTAAAGTCTGATAAAATTAATATGGCAACACATGGTGTAAATGCGATGGAAGTTAAACTTCCTGCAGAGAAAACAATGCTCTGGCATCATAGGCTTGGCCATATTGGCGAGAAAGGTTTAAAAACCTTGAAGAATAAAAACCTGGTTGAGGGTTTGGTTGACTATAACTTTGAATTTGATTTCTGCGAACATTGCATCTATGGAAAGCAAAACTGTGTTTAGTTTTATTCTAGTTCTCAAAAATCTTCTGGTTTGTTGGATTATATCCACTCTGATGTATTTGGTCCTGTGGATGTTCTTTCTTTGTCTAAGTCAAGATATTATGTATCGTTTATTGATGATTATTCAAGAAGAACATTCATTTATTTTTTGAAGAGTAAATCAGAAGTGTTCAGTCGGTTTAAGGAATTTAAAAGTCTTGTTGAAAATCAGACTGGGAGAAAGATCAAATGCTTAAGGATGGATAACGGTGGCGAGTTTTGCAATGCAGATTTTGACAAATTCTGTGTAGATCATGGCATTAAGAGGCATATGAAAACTCCTTATACTCCGCAACAGAATGGAGTAGCGGAAAGGATGAATTGGTCGTTGATGGAGAGAGCAAGGAGCATGTTAGGTAGTGCTAGTCTAGAGCAGAAGTTCTGGGCCGAAGCAGTGGCTACGGTGTGTTACCTGTTGAACCGTTCTCCTACGGCAGCATTGGTGGACAAAACACCTATGGAAGCATGGTTTGGTAAGAAGCCCTCATTAAGACATTTGCGTGTCTTTGGTTGTGAGGCGTACGCTCATGTACCTGATGTGACTAGGTCAAAGTTAGATGACAAAGCGGTGAAGTGTATCTTCGTCGGGTATGGCATTGGTGTGAAGGGATACAAGTTATGGAACCCTCTCACTGAAAAAGTGTTGTACAGCAGGAGTGTTATTTTTCGTGAGATAAAACCTGTTTCACTATCTCAGCCAAAGAAGAATGAAAAGACAATGAAAGTAGTGAAAATTCCTTTAGCTTCCAAAAGGGAGGTATTACAGACTCCAAATGAACTTGAGAATGAAAATCCAGAATTACTCGAGAATGAGGATGGGGAGAGTTTGAGTATGAGTTCAGAAGAACGTGATTGTGAACCTCATGTTGAACCTCATGAAGCTTCACCACAGGAGGTGAGGAGATCTACTCGGGAGAGGCGACAACCTGATAGGTATGACTATTCACCGGAGCGGTTTAATTATTCTATGTTGAATGTTAATTGTGCCTATGCTTTGCTTATGGATGTTGATGAGCCTAGGACTGTTAAAGAAGCAATTAATATGTTGGATTCAGATTCTTGGTTGAATGCCATGAAGGATGAAATGAAATCCCTGGAGAAGAATGGAACCTCGGATCTCATACCCTTGCCTAAAGGTAGAAAGCCTGTGGGTTGTAAGTGGGTATTTAAGAAGAAGTATGGTCTAGATGGCAACATTGACAAGTACAAGGCGAGATTGGTTGTGAAGGGGTATTCTCAGAAAGAAGGGATTGATTATGGAGAAATATTTTCTCCCGTAGCTAAGTTGACATCTATCAAATTTTTGTTGTCACTTGCAGCAGTGCATGACTTTGAAATTGAGCAGATGGATGTGACGACGATATTTCTTCATGGTGATCTTGAAGAAGAGATATATATGTCCCAACCGGAGTACTTTGCAGAAAAAGGTAAAGAGCATCTCGTATGTAAGCTAAAGAAGTCTCTTTATGGTTTGAAACAGTCACCCAAAATGTGGTATCAAAAGTATGATACGTATGTTTTGTCTTTGGGTTTTACGAGATCTAAATCTGATCACTGTGTGTATTATAAAGCTGAAGGTGATCGGATACTTATAATTTCTCTATATGTTGATGATATGTTGTGCATAGGCAATAGTAAGGAAATGATCTTAGAATTAAAATCTCAACTTTCCTTGAAATTTGAAATGAAAAATTTAGGGCCGACAAAATTTATTTTGGGGATGGAAATCAGAAGGGATAGGGTTGGCAGGAAACTTTGGCTCAGCCAGAGAAAGTATATTACCAATTTTCTTGAGAGATTTAATATGAATGATTGCAAGCAACAAGTAGTTCCAATGTTACATGGAACGAAGCTATCCGTCAATGACAGTCCAAAATCTCCAGATGAGATTGAAGACATGATGCGGATACCTTATGCAAGTGTCGTTGGTAGTCTCATGTACGCAATGGTCAGTACGAGACCAGACATTGCCCAAGCAGTGGGAGTATTGAGTCAGTTGATGGCAAATCCAGGCAAGTCACATTGGGATGCTGTGAAAAGAATTCTGAGATATTTGAAGGGTACATCACAGTACGCATTGTGTTATCAAGGTGACTCACTTGGCTCAAATAGATCGATTAGTATTCAAGGTTATGTGGATGCTGATTGGGCTGGGAACATTGACAAAAGAAGATCCACCAATGGATATGTATTCATGGTAAATGGTGGTGCTATCAGTTGGATGAGCAAGCGACAAAGTGTAGTTGCATTGTCGACGACTGAGGCAGAGTATATGGCATCTACTCGTGCGTTTCAAGAAGTAGTTTGGCTTAAGCATTTGTGTTCTGATGTCGGCTATGATGCAGGAAAAATTATAATTTTTTGTGACAGTCGAAGTGCAATATGTTTGGCAAAGAATCCTACTTTCCATGCCAGGACAAAACACATTGATATACAATATCATTTTGTGTGTGACATGGTTGAAGACGGAAAGGTGAATCTAGAAAATGTTGGTACTCTGGAAAATGTTGCAGATGCATTGACAAAGCCAACAGACACAGCTAAGTTTAGATGGTGCGCAAATTCCATGGGGGCTTGGTGCCCCTGACTACTGTTAGTCTTGTTGAGTGACTCCGGACTTCGTCGAGTAGGAGATTGTTAAAGATCCGAAAAAGTACCTAAGTCCACCATCGGTGCATGTGTCTCACCATACGGCAAGACCACCGTACGGTGGAGGCAATCTCACCGTGCGGTGAGGAGATGAATCGCAGCCGGTGAACAATATCGTCGTACGACAAGACTCCCAGAGCTATTATTACCGAATGGAAAGATTACTCTCGATAGAGGTATTATCACCGTACGGCAAGACCACTCCCGGAGGCATTATCACCGTATGACAAGACCACTCCTGGAGGTATTATCACCGTACGACAAGACCACTCCCGGAGGCATTATCACCGTACGACAAGACCACTCCCGGAGGCATTATCACAGTATGGCAAGACCACTCTTGACGGAGGCAAAAGTGCCGAAGGGAGAAATCAATACCGACGGAGGAAAAATTGCCAAAGGGAGAAATGGCAAGATCTGACAGACGGTTGGCAAACCGTTTTGCCAGTAACCGTTTGTGTATTGAATTTTGAAACGATTTGCAGTATGTTTTAATGGCTGCAAGAATTCATTTTAAAAAGTGGTTGAAAAATAAGGTAGATTGTAAAGGCAATCTGAGCCTGTAAGAAATCTTGAGTCTTGTATGTAAATTTTTTTACAGTAATACAAAAGTTTGCTCGGGGTTTTGAGTGGTGGGTTTTTTCCTGAAAGGGTTTTCCCATGTTATATCTATGTATCCTGTGTATGGTTTTCCGCATGTTTTTAATTTACTTGCATATCTCTGTGGCTTAAATTACAGTCACTTATTTCCCTGGCATTTTTTGGCGTTAGGAAAGCGTTTTCGCACCGTTGCTTTCTTTACAATAACAAACCTGATTTTTTCTCCCTCAATTTCAGAAGTTATAATGGAGACTTCCTCATCACTAACTTTGAGCAGGCCTTGCAGAGTAATGGATATGTTTCCCCGTGTATTTAGATAAAACATCATCCATTTAAAGATGGAAATAAAGATTTTTAAAGTAGGCCTATTCTACTTTTGAAGAGACTTTATTGGTGTAAATTATGTCCTTAAGATAAATTGGTTTTGAAGAGATTAAAAATCATATAAAATAAATGAGTAAAGACAATTACAATGAAGGAAAGGATATCAATAATCATTATAACTAACTTCGTTAATAAACATTTAATCAACTGTAATACTGTTAATCTTACTCTTACCCGGGCAGGATCACAAACAACAAGATGCCCACTCTTAGACACAGTGAGGCCTATAGGTCTTCCTCCCACCTTCTTCTAATCCTCCCATGATCCATTTGGATGCATTCTTTTAATCCACCCATCTCTAGTTGCAGTATAAATCAGTCCATTCTTGTCTACGGCTGAATCCTCTGGCCCGTCTAAGAAGCCTTCCCCTAATTTCTCAACAGTCTGAACACAACGAATAGATTAATCTGACCAAAGAACATTTAACTTGAATTCAAAACATGAAAAACAAACTAATATCATAAATATCATCAACCCTTCTAGAAAAACTTTGAATGGATTCACACAAGTGGGCAATGAGCAGATGTATCTCAGAAAACCTGACTCCCAAACTAGAATAAAATAAGAAAACAGTACACTAAAATGGGTAGACAGATTCAATCCAAAAAAGACCCCAAAACAATTTCATTAATGTGTTAATCAACATGTCAGATTATACTCTATGATCATCATATCAGATTATATTTCATTTTTTATTTTTCATTTTTCATCAACGTATTAGACCATACTCTATAATCCATCATTAAGAAACATATAAACAAAGACAAAAGTAATGATAAATTACAATTCTTACACTGTCAAACCCAAAAAATTTCAAGCCAAGAACATTCAATCCAGCCAATCTTTCACACAAAACTATCAACTTGAAGTCCAAGGGTTTGCTGTTAGCTTATGAAAACTTCACTTACCTTCAAAACATTGTTCATAGGAAAGGGGCCTTTACTTTTATAATCAGACAGATAAATGCTGGGACCTGGTGAAATCGGTGAATAGGCTATAATTTGCAGCAGCCATGCAACCAAACAGGCTGAAACAACGGTCACCACTGTTGATGGAGTGATCCAATCCATTCTCTCTCTCTTTTAGCTATCACATGTATGGAATCTTATGCAGTATTATTTGCAGTACAACTTACAGAGTCTCTAGTGCCTGTCCTTTTAGGTACAAAAATTCAAGATACTACCAAGAGAAATGTTTTAAAATGATTTTCAGACGTCTTCTTAGTATGTAGTAGCTACTATGTGGTCCACTGGCAGGTTGTGAGACATTTATGAGATCTGTAGAGATAAGGTTGTAGTTGTGGGGCCTCTCATCAATGTGTACAGATTTGTTTTTGTTGTAGATGAAATGATAGCCATATTTGAGGGATTTAGTTCTGTGCATTTAAGATTTTTCCTTTTGAATAGCTCTGTTGTATGTTAAGGACACCATTTATACCATTAAACCATGTTAATCGCTCATTTTACATTTACAGCATTAATTCACTGCTAATCTGTCACTGCTAATGTCTATTACAGAAAAAGCCATTTTTATTGTCTGTTTCTTTTAAAAGGAAAAATGATCTGACATTCTTTGAAAAAATCCATAGCCAAAACAAAATTTGATGTAGCTCTAATTGTGTTCAAACGAAGGTCAGGAATAATTAGTCCCACGTAATAACACGTAAATGTAGTACAGGGAATTTAGACACTGGTTTTTTTTTTTTTTAAATAAGGTCGTGAAAATTGTCATAGAGTAGTTTGTTAGGGAATCAACACGGAATTTAGACACTGGTTTTTTTTTTTTTTTAAATAAGGTCGTGAAAATTGTGATAGAGTAGTTTGTTAGGGAATCAAGTACTATTATGTGTTATTCAACATGCTACTCGATTTCATCATATTTATTGAATTCTTTTCATATATATATATATATGATGAAATCTTTTATATTTATGGATTCTAATTTTATTTAGTTTTAAATTTGTTTTGAGAATGTTTTTTAATATTTTTTATTATTAAATATTAAAAAGGATAAATGGTATAATATTTATAATATAAGAGGTTGGGTGGTAGATGACACACAATATAGCACAACACAAGTTTTAGTGAAATTGATCTTGATAAACACAAACTATCAAGAGTACCAAGCATGTTTTATTTCTTTCAAAATAATAATATATTATAAAAAAAATATGAATTTAATAAAAACTCTTTACTATGGCCAAATAATTAAAGGTGGTAGGAATGAAGCTTAAGAGTAAGTGCTTTGGCTATGATCTTGTAAGACCCATAAACAACATCATACGTTTCCAATTAATGATATCTTCTAGATATTCTATATTATGTATGAATTTAATATTCAATTTATTAATGCTATTTCTTAACAAACTAGTTTTTATGGCTTCAACATAAGCATTATGAAAAAACTTTGAAATGGAAAATAAAATCAAACTGGGGAAATCTTTTAAGTTAACATTTTTTTTTCCTTATAGCCTAATAGGCTATTTTTGTTCAACCAAGCATAAATTTCGACTAAGATGTTAGACTTTGGATTTCCTATACTCATTGGAAATATGATTCTAAGTACTAGAGGATGATATAGGTTTGGTTCCAAGATTTTGTCATTTTGTCATTTTTTCAAGCCTAGAAGCCGGATGTTCTTCATTAAACAATTTTGGTCATAAATTTTGCATACAAAGTTGAATTTTCAATTTTAAATGAGTGTTGGAGAGCATGTTCAATTTAGTACTTGATAGTGGTACTATTTTATGATTTTGATGAGTGTAGAGAGTTGTTTACTTGCTTATTAACTTGTTGGTGCCTGAGATTTGGGGTGTTAGTGTGACCACATTTAGATAAGTTGAAAGATGGAACCTTTAGGGAGTACATATTTTTATGACATATTTATGATGATACATCTGATTAACAAATTTGGTACTTCTTGGTATAGGTTTATAGGTACTTTCAAAGTTTGGACTTTGATGGTGATAAGTAGATAGGTTGTCTTCAGTTTGAGGACATGGTTTAAGACTTGGAGCTTCATCAGTATGATAGTTGAGTGTGGGCATAGTTTTGGTGATGATTGTGGTATCACAGATATTCTGGTACATGTTTTACATTTACACAACATAATCATGTTTGTGGTGATTGGTGGTGATTTGGTTTGATGTTTGGAGATTGTTTCTTATCTCCTTGATGCTTATTTGGTTCCTTGTCTATGTCTATTTGTGCATTGGTATATTTTTTTTAGATGAGAGGATAGACAATTTTTATAGTACATGGATAGTTGGTGATAGGACTTGTAACATGTGGTTTTATTATGATGTCATAGTAGCTTGGTTATTCATTGATTTCACTTTTAGTGGGGTCTTTTGATAATGGTGTATTGGGAGTGTAAGATATATTCTTGATTGAGAGTTGCTAGTAATTGTATGTGTCTTTGGGCTTAGAGATCTTGGTTTCACTTGATGATACTATCATATCAGTTGTGTGTGTATCCTTGGAGGGTCTTCATTTAGGAGATGGATATCATGATGTCATGCATTACTTGATATCACAATTCACTAGGAGTTGTTGCTAGTGATGTGTATTCACCATTAGATGGTGGATGATCTTTAGTAATACAAATATTAGAGAGTATTTCACATTTGTTGGTTCACTAGAAGGAGATGGTTATATAAATAACAATTAGAGATGTTGATATCTTGGAGGAATGAAAGATTCCTTGGCTAAGTTGTGATTTTATACTTCCATTTGATATTTTTTATGGTTTCTATTATGTCATGGTACACTTTTGATACTATTTTAAAGTGATGGCATGATATATATTTGATATATTCATGTGGATTATGTTATCTCTTTAGAGGAGATGGTTTGATCATATTGTCATTTTTATATTCTCGATTCAGCTAATTTGAGCTTTGGAATTAATCTTTTTTGGTTCTTTATGTATTGAGTACATGATTATTTGTCTGGTTACTTCATGATGCTACTATGTTGCATTTGGAGTTTGGCATGGATTGATCAATTATAGGCACTAATGGATACATGGAGACCTAGGTGATGCTAATATTCTAATACAATTAGATATATGTATTAAGATAGTTGATGGTTTTAGAAGAAAGAAAAATGAGCATTCACCTGGTATGGACTTGAGAAGATATTATTCTTCGATGAGTCATCGTAACTTGGATATCTTGATTATAATTCTCATTCCCTACTCTTGATCTGACTGAGGAGCATTCACTAAGTGTGAACTTGAGAGGATATATTATTCTTGAATGAGTCATGGTGAATTAGATATCTTGATTATAATTCTCATTCCCCACTCTTGGTCCACTCGGTGGTTTATTTTTTGAGAGGTATTTCCCATTGTTCCTTTCAGGTGCATTATGTTTTATGCTTATCTTTCATAGATATTGATTTTTTGCTATGGTGGTCGTTAGTCTTGTGGAATTTAGTTTGAGATATGTTTCTAGCATTAGTTATTTTCTTGTGCATTTGAGTTGTTATAATAATGAAATTTGTTGATGATTAATAATCTTGGATTAGGAATGGTATTGGTTTGATCTTCTTGGTTATGAGATGCTTAGATCCATTTTGGTTACATGATATATATTTTGGTTTGGTCTAAGACACTTAACATTTTTGGGTGTTGTTATGGATTATTATTTGGGGTTTTATGGAAGAGATCATACTTGACACAATTGGAATTTAGAGGTGTATGTAGAAGGACATGCTACATGTTTTAATTTGTAATGTTTCTCTCTTTGGTCTTGGTTGTCTTCCAAGATATTCATTTTCACTTAACATTAGATTTGGGATTTATTGGAGCTATGTGATCACTATTTTGTGTTCATGTGTTGTCATGTGGGATATGGTATGGAGGTTTATTTATCTCTTTCTTTTTTTAGTTGTGGAGTGCATGGGAGAGCATTAGATACTGATTGTAAGAGGTGTATTTGTAGGTTATTGGTTTACATGTTATGCATATTAGTATGAATTTTCCTCGATACTACATGGTTATTATTTTAGTGGACATTTTGGATATATTGATTATTTTCATATTTGACATTACCTAGATGTAGTGGGAGCTTCTAGGAGTGTATGTGTCCAAGGTTTTTCACTTGGAGTTTGTGGTTGCATGTTATAGGTTGTATATGTTGATGATATGAGATTTACTTGATATGTTTTGTTTTCCTTGGAGGTATGGATAGTTGGATTTGTTAGCAATTGATTTGGGCTCTATTTCATCTATGGTTATTGGTTCTTGATAGAAATTGGTGCATGTTGATACTTGTGGATTTATTGTTTGTGTTTGGGATATCAGTTGTTACATAACTTATTATTTGTCATGACTAATTGTGTGGATTTCTATTTGGATTGCCTATTATGTATGTCCAACAATAGTGGCATGATGGAGGTTGAGATAATTCATGTATGAGATGGTTGTCACTTTTTTTTGTTTCTTCCATTCTGGTGGAGCACATGGAGCACTTTGATTCATGATGGTACATGTGGCTAGAGGTATTTTTTCCTTGTTCATATTTG
>MU227175.1:1776253-1795488 GCA_018584345.1 Thuja plicata
AGGACCCCAGGAAGACCCCATGAACCCTTTCGACCCATTTGAATCTTCAAGTGTGTTCTAAGGGGAACTACGACCCCTTAAGACACACTTGACCAATCAAATGGGTCAAAAGGGGTCGTGCGGTCTTCCTAGGGGTCCTAATGCTTGATAAGGCATACTAGGACCCCCAGAAAGACCCCATGACCCCTTTTGACCCATTTGAATGTTCAAATGTGTCCCAAGGGATCCTGCGATTATCTTTTGCAATTATAAATTTCAATGAAGAAATTAGGGCTCTTTTAATTCTGTGTTCTTTGCCAGAAAGCTGGAGTAGCTTGATAATGGTTGTTAGTAATTCTGTTTCTAATTTGAACACCCTAAAATTTGAGGATGTTGTTGGTTTTATTCTGAGCAAGGAAATTTGTAGACAAAGATTAGGAAGATCTACATCAGGTAGTGTTTTGAATGTAGAAAGTAGAGGCAAAACAAGAGATAGAGGAAACAACTTTGGAAATCATTTGAAATCATGAGGGAATTCAAAGGGAAAGAGGTCTCAATCAAGAGGACCTAGTGACCACTGGTACTGTGGGAAAATAGGTCATAAGAAGAAAGATTGCTAGTCTCAAAAGAATAAATAAGGAGACAAACATGAAGGCAATAAGGAGGAAAATGTGGTAAGTACTAAATATGAAGATGATTTTTTGATTATTTCCCTTGAGAATGTTGATGATTCATGGGTTCTAGATTTAGGGGCTTCTTTTCATGCTACACCCCATAGGCGTTATTTTATTGATTATGTCCAAGGTGATTTTGGGCAAGTTTATTTGGGAGATAATGAACCATGGAAAATTGTTGGGAAGTGAAGAATTAAGATTAAGTTGCATAATGGGAATCATTGGCTACTACAAGAGGTAAGACATGTTCCAAGGATGAGTAGAAATTTAATTTCAGCAGGACAACTAGGTGATGAGGGCTGCACAGTTACTTTTAATGATAAAAATTGGAAGGTTTCAAAAGGTTCCTTAGTAGTAGGAAAAGGTGTGAAAGTAGGCACCTTATATCTTTGTACAAGAAATGATGTTCCTTCTACTCTAATTGTTACAGAGAAAATTGAATATTCAAGAACAGTTGTTGCAGTTGAGCAGGTAGAGAATGAAATAGTTGCTGTGGATACCGAAACAACGTTGTGGCACAACAGACTTGGGCACATGAGTGAGAAAGGTATTAAATTACTTCACTCAAAGAAAGTTTTACCAGGTCTGAAATGTGTAAATTTGGATTTCTGTGAAATTTTTGTTTATGGGAAACAAAAGAGAGTTAGTTCCTTGAAGGGTGGGAAGGAAAAGAAAGATGATAAATTAGAGCTTGTGCATACAGATGTAAGGGGTCAAGCTCTTGTATCTTCCCTTGGTGGCTCTCTGTATTATGTTACTTTCATTGATGATGCAATTAGGAAAGTCTAGATTTATTTCCTTAGGCAGAAATATGAAGTATTTGAAACTTTTAAAAAATGGAAAAGCTTGGTTGAAAATGAGACTGGTAAAAGATTAAAATTTCTCAGATTTGATAACGGTGGTGAGTATTGAAGAAAATAATTTTAATATTATTGTTCCTCTAATGACATTCGTAGGCAGAAAATGGTTCCAAGGACTCCACAAGAAAATGGAGTGGCTGAACGCATGAACAAGACAATAATGGAGCATGCAAGGACTATGAGATTGCATGTTGGGCTCTCCTTAAACATGTGGGAAGAGGCTGTAAATACTAATGTTTATTTAATTAGCAGAGGTCCCTCTACTCCTTTGGGTTGTGGTATTCCAGAGGAAGCATGGACTGGTAAGAAGGTAAGTTATTCTTTTCTCAGAACCTTCGGTTGTGAAGCATTTGCACATATAGATTTTGAAAATAGAACCAAGCTGGAAGCAAAATAAAAGAAATGTGTATTTGTTGGATATGACATTGATGAATTTGGCTATAAACTTTTCAATTTTGAAAATCATAAAATTGTAAGAAGCAGGGATGTCATATTCAATGAGAAAATATTGTACAAAGATCTGCTGTGACAACATGAGAAGAAAGACACTGATTATGTAGAGTTGGAAGATACTCCAAATGATAATGTTACACTAATTCCTTATGCTCTGCAACAATAGCAACAACAAATACTACACACCCCAGTGAATGTTAGACGGTCAACAAGGCTAAGTAGACCTCCAGATAGATTTTCACCTTCTTTGTATTCTATTTTATTAACTAATGCTAGTGAACTTGACTGTTATAATGAAGCTATGTAGGTGGATACAAAGCTTCAGTGGGAGTCTACAATGACAAATGAAATGGACTCCTTTCTGAAAAATCAGACTTGGGATTTATGTAAGTTACCTGCAGGTAAAGGAGCTTTGTAGAATAAATGAGCTTACAGGTTGAAAGAAGAACATGGAGGTAAGGATACATTTAAAGCCAAATTAGTCGTAAAAGGATTCACATAGAAACAAGGTATTGATTTTGATGAGATATTTTCTCCAATTGTTAAAATGACTTCTATTCGTATTGTTTTAAGTATTGTGGCTACTGAAGATTTGCATTTAGATCAGCTTGATGTTAAAACAAATTTTCTTCATGGTGATTTGAATGAATAAATATATATGGTACAAGCATAGGGGTTTGAGGTCAAGGGTAAGGAGAGTTTAGTGTGCAGATTGCATAAAATTTTATATGGCTTGAAGCAAGCACCTCGACAATGGTATATTAAGTTTGATACTTTTATGAATGAGAATGGATACACTCGATGTAATTCTGACCATTGTGTTTATTTCAAGAAGTTAAATCAGGACAACTACATTATTTTATGTTTATATGTTGATGATATGCTTGTAGCTGGGTCTAACATGGATCATATTAAGGGGTTGAAACAATAGTTAGAAAAATATTTTTCTATGAAGGATTTGGGGGCAGAAAAACAAATCCTTGGCATGAAAATTTACAGAGATAGGAAGAACATAAAATTAACTCTATCTTAGGCTGATTATGTTGAAAAGGTGTTGCAAAGATTCTCCATGAAGGATGCCAAAGATGTCACTACACCTTTGCCTGGTCATTTGAAATTGACTAAGGAGATGTGTCCAAAGACACCAGAAGAAGAGGCTAAAATGCCCAAGATACATTATGCTTTAGCTGTAGAGAGCTTAATGTATGCTATGGTATGTACTAGGCCAGACATTGCACATGTAGTGGGAGTCGTTAACAGGTATATGAGTCACCCTGGGATTGAGCATTGGAATGCAGTCAAATGAATTATCAGATATTTGAGAGGTATATCTAATAAGTGTTTACACTTTGGGGGCTCTACTACTACTGTTCATGGCTATCTTGACTCAGATTTGGAAGGAGATATAGATACCAGGCAGAGTACTACAGGTTATCTATTTACTATTGGTGGGACAACAGTGAGTTGGATTTCTCAGTTACAAAAGGTGAATGCTTTATCCACTATAGAGGCAAAGTATGTTGCTGCGGAAATGATATGGCTTCAATTCTTTATGGAAGAATTGAGACATCCATAGGTGAATAACTATCTATATTCAGACAATCAGAGTGTCATTCATCTTGAGAAGAATTCTACTTTGCACTCAAAGACAAAGCACATACATTTGTGTCATAATTTCATTAGGTCAGTTTTGGATGATGGGAAGCTAAAGCTGGAAAAGATACATACAAATAATAATCCAGCGGATATGTTTACAAATGTTGTGACGAGGGAGAAGCTAAAATCTTGTTCAGCTTCTGTTGGTCTTCTAGATTGAATAAACTAATAGAAAAATAGAGTCTAGGAAGCTTGGATCTAGTGGGAGCTTCACAGGGTAGCGGTTTAACTACAGGATCAGTCTCCAAGTGGGAGAATTGTTGGTTTATGTGAAGTCTGATTAGTCCCCAAGTGGGAGATTGTTATATTGTGGTGACTGATCAGGAAAGTACTATCCAGGAAAGTGTTTTACCTTTTTGCAATGCAAAATTTTTTGAGGCTTATTTCAATCAATTTCTATATCGACATATTCTAACCCTAAAGCGGCATAAATTTTGTATAAATTGGCTTAGGGTTAGGGTTTCATTATTAGGTTGTATGTTTTACGACGGTATTGAGCTGTAAGGGATCTGCGCTTTGCGATCTAATTGTAATCACTAGATAAGAATAATATTGGACTTTGTTGTTTGGTGGACGTAGCCCAGGGATTGGGTGAACCACGCTAAATATTTGTGTCTTGTGTTCTCTTCTATTTTGGTTTATTATTCTATGATATTGGTTATATTTCTGCATGTAATTGTTATTTCTGTCTTGTTAATCCTAACAATTGATATAAGTCCATTTATATAAAAATAATTATGAATTAATTTATAAAAGTGTAATTGTTTTAAATGCTTGAGTTTAAAATTTTAATTAAGTTATGATTAACTTAATTGATCTATAATCTAAATTAATTGCGAATTTAAATTGATTGGGGTTAAGAGGCATTGTGAATTTAATAAGATATCAATTATACATTTTACATGCATGTTTATGTTATGTTGACTCTTTGTGACTGAATGTCTACATGGGTAGAGTGTCACCCTAGGTAGATTAATTTTTAAGACTTCAAGTACTTTTATGATTATATACTTCTTTCTCTTTGGGTTTATATTGTGGAAAGTTCATAGATATTTTCATGTCACAATTGGTTCATGTATTACACGGGTACATATGTGAGTTTATGTATGTGTTATATTGGGTCTTGATCATTATTTTATTGACCTTAAGGGGTGATGACCCTTATTGTGATCTGAGATTTGATTTACTTGGTCACCTTGATTCTTCTATTGTAAGTTTTTCTTTGATTTGACTGATGGTCTTGGGATTATGTTTTACTCCTTGTTTGGAGATTGATGTTATTGATGACTTTGTTCCTTCAGGATTGGATTCATCTTGTGAGATGATAATATGATAATTTGGTAATTGGTTTTATTGAGATGTCCATTATGAGATGAATGATTTATTGAGATGTCCATTATGGGGTGGACAATTTAGATCCTTGTATATAATGTGATATACTTTAATATGCTCTATCATTTTACTTTGGTGATTTTCATGACTTGATTATTTATGAGAAGTCTTTCATGGTTTTGGTTTTTTCTTCTCTTTGGTTCTTTTGGCTGGAGCATTAGGGTAGGTTATCTAAGAACATAGAGGGGAAGTGGCTTGCAATGGGGGTCAGGGCCCTAAAGAGGCTGCCAGGGTAACTCATTGTAAGTAGCTTAATAAATGATAACTTAATAAATTTATTAGGAGAGAAATATTAATAAGATAATAAGTGTTCCTTTCCCATTCATTGAATTCTAATATAGGCTAGGATGGGAGTGAGAGAATATGCTTGCTCATCTAGTGAGACGTTGAGGTCTAGCATAGTTGGTTTCCTTATCTGTATCAAAGGATTATTGATGTCGCATATGGTCACTTGGGCGTCAAGGTCCAAAGAGGCTGTTAGGAGGAAGCTCAAGGGTTAGACATTTGTGATGACATTTCCCTTTATGTGTTCTAGGTTCCTACATGAGCATTTGGTACATCTGATTTATGTCTCGATCACTTATACCTTATAACCATTTATTACCATTTTATATGTATAACTTTGCATCATTCTTGATTGCTTGGTTTTTCTTTGAGTGAGGCATCATGTTTATCTCCTCAACACAGTGGGAGTGGGCCTCTAGGTTCCACGTGGTTGGGTGGTAGTGATTCTTTTTACCATTGAGATCTGACGTCATATTTTTGTGCTTGGATGATCCTTGTTGTTGCTGTTATATTCAATGTTTGGAGATTGTTTATTTTCATCATGAGATGTTATCATATATTTAAAGTATTGACTTGAGACATTTATTCAGGAGATGTTATGTATTGTATTATGAATTGATTCATTATTATTATTCCTACGACATGTGGAGTGGAAGATATTTTATTATGCATGCCATGATGTATCATTGTATCTTATTGATTGGACCTTTACTTATATTAATACAATAAGTGTATCTTGATTCTTCTATGCGATGTATGTGTTAGTTTCCTTATTGATACGTGTTCTTTTCATTGTGATTAAGTAAAGAACTAATTCATATTTTAATTTGGGTTTTATGAAGAACGTATGATATATAATGTGATTATATTATGGTTGATCTTAGTAGTTTAATTAACGTAGTTAAAATAACTATGTCTTGGAACCCTTGAGATAGTTAATTGAGTTTATGAACATTAATGTAATGTCTTATTATGTGTTAATATTGATACTTGCACTTATGTTTATACTTGCTTCTGCATTTGTGTAGTCTACTGTATGTTTAACATTTAAGAAAAAAAATTGCATCAACTTAGTATCAAGTTAGGTTAACTTCTCATGAATTCCCTGGTAGGGCATTACATTTGTCTTCTTTAGCACTTTTATTATTTCCTTGGCTTGGCCTCTTTTGTGGGCGGTTACCTTATAACCCTTATTTTAATTAGCCTATTTCTGGTAGTTTATTCTAGTTATCCTCTAGCTTTACTCAATATCCTCCTATTTTTTACATGGGTCATTACCTCACTTCCTCTCCTTATTATCTTTTATGAATTAGATCAGTATAGATCCTCCCTGCCCAAAGGAAAGGGCTAATTATTTTAGCACCTTCAAACATTCTACCAATATACTATATAATGTCAGATATATTAGATGTTATTTTAGTTTACTTCTTATATAAATTATATTGCTATTATGTGTTTGTTAATTTTGTATGTGCTATATATATTTACTATTATTGGCATATAATTACTACTTTTTAATGGGTTCTTTTGTAGGAATATAAACACATAAAATTATGAAGACTAGGAGAGAAATGAAGGTTGGTATCTCTTCTTATATTACTCTAATCTACTTTAGTAGGCTTCTTCGTAGTGAGTCATATAGTTTAATAATGTTGGGGAGAAATGTTAGATGAAAATGTACACACTTTGCAATTTCCTTTTTTTTTTTGTTTTTAAATTCATTATAATCATCTTGTCACACATGTGTTTTGATCTATTTTTGAGCTTGGCTTAATGTTCACTATTGCCTTATCTTGCCTAAAAATTTAATGGAAAATTATACATTTTTCCTTTTGACAATTTATTTATTTTCTTCTATCATCTTGTCTTATTTGTTTTCCTATTCATCATGACCCCTTACTCTCTTTCCTTGACACTTTTTTATACTTTTAATTAAAATCATTTAATGATATATTATGGCATAAACTTGGCGCAATAACCAATTTATAGCTCCTAAAATATTTATTTCCAAACCTTTTTCACGATTAGGAACCACCATCCATGGGTAATTTTTTTCCCTTTCATTTGTCCTAAGAAATTGAGCTTCTTTGAGCTTTGGGGCTTATCCACATCCTTGACTGTAGAGGTGAGGTAACCATCTCATCCTCAAATCATGCTATTATTTTCATAATAATTTCATCTAATTAAGAAAAATGGAAAAATAAGTTTCTATCCTAAATTGGCTCCAAAATACTGTTAAAAATCCCTTGTAATATCTTTTTGAAAGCTAAAATAATCATTTTTCATGTTGATAGAAAATTTTAAGCAATAGTTTCTAGAGAAGTGAGCATGTGACAGTGATCATTTTATGCCTTGAAGAAGTGTTTGGATCACCACAATAACCTTATAACCAAATTATTCAATTGTGATAAACTGTTTCTTTTATTTTCACTAGTTAGTTTAGTTTTCTCAATACTATAAGTAGATTTAGACTCTATTTTAGCTTCAAATTTACATACAACAAATCCTTGTCCACTCCACATCTTTCTTCATCCGTTTCCATTAATCCCCATATCCACTTTTCTATTATTTTCCTTCCTAAATCATTATTGCAGTAGAAATAGTGTTTTAAGTGGTGAAATGTATGGATCGTAAGCAAAGCTTTATAGTAAGCAAGGAAACCCAAATGGAAAGGTATCAATTATGAAATTATAAGGAAAAAAATGAAAATAATCATAAAGATGCACATAATGAAGGAACTCAACAATAGGTAAATAATAAAATGTAAAGTAAACATAGGTATAGGCAAGGATAAACAAAAAAATGGGAATAAAGATGTAAACAAGCATAAGATCCAAGGCATGAAGTAAGGAAAAAAGAGGAAGAAGGCAAGTCATCCACAAGTTTCCTAGGCAAAAGTATGAGTAGGAAGACACGTATCAAATAAGATATAGCATACTTCACTTATCAATTTAGTAGTAAATTTATGTCTATTCTTAAAATTTATTTTTTAGTAAGTGGAAGCTTTTTAGAGTGACTCCCTACACATCTTACATGCTATTGTAAGTTGTTAACCAATATTACCGGGATGGTTTTTTGTATAATTAATGCTTACTACATCAATGCTAGGTGTGTGTAGAAATAATCATTAACATTGATACATTATACTACTTTCAAAGTATCTTCTTTTTAACAAAACCATAAAACTTCTTAAATTATAATATTGATAAACACATATTAAATATTCAATTAAATCAATAAGTGATGATGTATCTAGTAATATGTATGATGCCAAAGAAAATGAATTCATGCTTTGTTTTAATTAATACACGTAGCTAGCATTGGTATGTTGTGATGGTTAAGTTGTGGTCACATACCCTAATGAACTTGTGCTATTATTGAAATGTTTAAATAGGAATGAAGTCCCCTATTTATGACCTCGCTATTTAAAATTCATAACTATACCTTTCTTTATTTATTTTTATATGACCATAAAAAACAATTAAAATTATTCCAATCATCCATTCTTAAAAGTAATAATACCATCTAAAAAATACTATCAAAGAACTGATAAAAGCAAATTTATAATATAAATACATCTGAAAAAAATCCAAATGAAAGATGGAAACCAAAAAATTATGAAATAGTATCAATTGATATTTTCTATTATCTTACAAGTAAATGGGACTATCATCCTATAACTTAAAGCTCTATTTTAATGGATGATTAGCTCATTGCCTCCGTCACTTGATCTGTAATGACTTCCCACGTCAAAATCATAAATTTGTTTTATTTAGAAACAAATAATTCATTTGCCTGGTCATGACAATTTTGTCATCGAATTGTTTCTTTATTACTAACCGTGGCAAGGTATTATAGGGATATTGAAATTTTATTCTCCGCCTCAATTTTAAATTGCATAAAATTGATGTAGTTTAATCTAGTTATGAAAAATATCATAATCAAAGAAATTAAAAATAATATATGTAATACATTTTTTTAATTGAAGAGTATATTTTTGTATTGACATCAACGTAAATAATTTGAGGAACAAGACTTTGATTTGTTTCTCCATTTTTTTTTTGATCATTAAAGGGCCATGGCCGAGATTTTATATTAAGCAAAAAGCAATAAAATAGTAAAGCAAAAGCACATATTGTTTCTGGTTCATAACCCAATCCTACCAAGAGGGTTGTGAACCCAATATCCAGACCAATAATGCTCAACTGAGTTAACCAAATTCACAAAACATAAATCTAGTTTACGAAAGAAAACCAAAAAAATGGTTTTGAGCTATCCCAAAAAACTTATCATGGAGGCATTTCAATCCGAAGGGGAAGTGGTGTCATTCTTCGTGCTTGGAGTAGAGTCCGATTTGGAGTTTTTGTCCGGGATAGTTTCCCCACTGTTTCCCATAGAATCGTCCTCCTGAGAAGCCTCAGCCGACTCAGAGTCCTCCCCAACAGCAACATCCATTTCTTCTTCATCTTCTTCATCTTCGACATCCTCCCCTGTCTCCTTCTCCGAGTCCTCTTCCCTGTCTGAATCAAAATCACCATCCAATCCATCACCTCCAATCTCGGTATCAGAAGAAACTAGGCTACCCAGTCCGTCCAAATTTTCATTGTATTTAAATTGATACACCCATGGGAGGTTCTCATCAATCTCATCCCCAAAGGGAACATAAATCCCATCTTCAATTCTTAGGAACTTTGAGAGAAAGTTAATTCCTTTTTTCATCAATGTTAAACGCAATTGTTGATCCTCCCAGTCCCACCCCCAAAGAATATGGAGGCGACGAGGAGGACCAGCATAGAAATTCCTCCTTGTTCCTATTGAAAACCCAGGGAACGGTTGCCCTGCAGTCATAGTCATGGCCTCGTCCCAGGGAAAAGGAGTGGTAAGCTCAACATCAATATTTAAGATTACATTATGCAAATCCACTATAAATTTATTATAGAAGAGCCTATCACAAATTTCTTCTGCATGGTTTTTATGGGTCCCTGCAACTAGGAGGCTAGCAAGGAATCCTGCGCATATATCAGAGAGTACCCTATATCTATGGTTTGTATTCAGAAAATTGTAACCCAGTACCTTTCTCACCACATGAAAGACAAGAGGGTGATGGTACATGCAAACTTCACTGAGATGGTTGAACGAGATTGGCGTATCGAAGGTCAGCTGCTCAACTTCCACTCTGAATTTGATCGAAGAATCCATCATGTAAAAGATGAAACTGCGGTCGAGAGAGGGCTGGAGCTGTTATGCTACCCACCTACCTTGATTTACAAAGGGTAGAGTCGATGGCGTACTTAAAAGAAAATGCAGAATGAATAATCACTTCCTTCCTAACATTGTACCCTTAGCTGCCTTCAGCATTGAAAGTCTCGTTGCCAAATGATGCAAGTGGATGGATATTATATAGCACCAATATTACAAGTTATGTCCTTGCGCACAGTAAAACCTGTCATTTTGCAAAAATGAGAGAATGTTGCATGAGAAAGTACCCGAGTGCGGATCCTGTCAGTTGAAGAGATGTGTAGTTAGAGAGACATTCCATCCACGCAATAGGAGGATGAAGGAAATATTTAACCATAAATCCAACTCTCAAACGGCCAGTTGTAATTGTCAGGAACTGTTAATTCAATACAACAAACACAATTGCCTACGACTATTTTAAAAGTTGGGTGAAAAGATTGGGAATTCAAAAAGGATTAACAAATAAATTTAATGTGTTCCCCCAATGCTGCTTTATTTGCCAAGTCATCCGCCAAAACATTCCCTTCCCAAAAAATGTGATTGACCGTTACAGAATTTCTTAGTTAAGTTTAGAATCACCTCCAAAATTGATTGAAGTTTCCAGTTATAGATCGATCCAATTCTAACTGCATTTATAGTTATCAAGGAATCACCTTCAATTTCTAATTTTTTAATGCCTAACTCAAATGTCAATGATAAACCATGGAGTGATGCTTTGAATTCCACCATGTTTCTAGTACCCCTTTCTAGTGGACTTGCCAAATGTGCAATCATATAACCCTCAGCAGAATGGATAATGCATCCTGCACCGGAAGGCCCTGGATTACCTTTTGAGGCACCATCAAAGTTCAGCTTGCACCATCCAAATGAAGGAAGCTACCATTTACAATTTTTTCATAAACTTGCATTAGCTTTGGCACCTATCCCTATTACTATAGGGAGTTTTAATCCAAACCAATTCTTAATCATTAGATCATCCTAGCTTGTGAACAATTTATGTTGAGCACTTTGTAATTGTACTTTAGCATTCATAACTTCCACAATAGATGCTTCAATTCTACTCCGAATGGATGAATTTTCAAGAGAAACATTTTGAAAAATCCTTCTGTTCTTTTCTTTCCATATTTCCTAGATGAGGATAGAAGGGGAAATATTCCATAAGTTGCTGCAAAGGCTACCCTTGAAGATCAAAGGCCGGGAGGAAAAAAGAGATAGGATATCATTCAGAAGAGCAGAAGACTAGCCCAGCTTAGCACATAACCATTGCCAACACTCCATTTCAAAGGGACAAGATAAAAGTAGGCGATCTGTATCCTCTTCCTCTTTATAGCATAGCACACATCTAGAAGGGCCACAATATCCCATTTTCTTGAACCAATTGGCAATTAGAATCCTGCCCTGAATTGCTGCCCATGAAAACATTCCTGCTTTGGGGAGACAGTTTTTGTTCCAACATAGTTGATTATAAATTTGTGATAGTTGTTGAGATGGGATGCTAGAGAGGATTTTATATCCATCTTTTACCTTATAATCCCCTGTTTTGGATCCATTCCAGATTAATTCATCTTGCCCCACTTTGAATAGAAAGGATCTTTCTTGTAAGATTTGAATCAAGGCACTTCATTCAGAGGGGTCAATGGTTGGAATATCAAATTTATTCCACTTCCAAGAGCCATCCAAAAGATTTTGTGAATCCTTAGCAATATAATCTTTGACAAGGGGACCCCATTCCCTAGTGCAAATCTTACTGATATTGTTCTATCCCAACAATAGATTAATACAAGGGAACCCACCCCACGAGTCATCCCAAAACCTTGCAGTGGACCCATCTTTAATGTTCCATGAGATATTATTTTCTATGACTTCTCTAGATTTGTAGATGAAATTCCAAATTCTAGAACCTCTTGGGAGGTTGGAAGATCTTACCACATTTTCATCATTTAAAGGATGGAAGTATTTCCCTCTCAAAATTCTGATCCATTTGAGGTTCAGTTTTTTTAAAGTTTTCCAATAAAGCTTTGCTCCTAATGCCTGATTTTGTCTCAGCTGATCCTTGATCCCGGTGCCTCCTTCCTCCAAAGGTTTGCAAATCCTATCCCAAGAAATAAGATTAAACTTCCTTTTAGTGTCTGTACCTTGCCAAAAGAACTTTCTCAAAATTTTAACTATGTTCCAATAACATCCAACTGGAAGGGAAAGGCATGACAAAAGGTAAATAGGGATTGTAGCAAGGGTTTCTTTAATTAGTACCATCCTTCCTGACCAGGATAGCCACTTGGATTTCCAAGCATCCATTTTCCTATCCATTCTCTCTTCAATTGGTTTCCATGCTGAATCTATCCTTAAGGCTTTGTCAATTGGAATGCCAAGGTATTGGCAAGGAAATGAGCCAATTTTAAACTTTAATGCCTTTTGAATATTCTGCTGAACTTTTTTTCTTTGTATTTAGAAATTATATTGTTGACTTGTCTTTGTTAGCCTCTTGTCCTGAAGCTAATGAGTATTTTCCAAGATATCTTTCATTTGTGATGCCTCTATTATATTTTCTTTACCAAACAAAAGTATATCATCTGCAAATTGTTGGTGTGTAATAGCCTTTACCAAAGAAGTAGTTACCACCCCTTGGATAAGGCCTTGTTCTTGAAGCCTGATGAATCTTCTTCCTAGTGCTTCGGCCATAATAAAAAGAAAGAGAGAAAGGGGGTCCCCCTGTCTAATTCCATTGGTTCCCTTAAAGAAACCCGCAGGGGTCCCATTGATCAAGATGGAGAATTTCGGTGAAGATATACAATAATAAATGAGATTAATCCAGGATTTGGAAAATCCAAACTTCTCCATACATTTTGCTAGAAATCTCCAATCCACTCGGTCATAAGCTTTCTTAATGTCTAATTTTACTATCATACTGGGGTGCTTATTACATTGGATTGAGTGAATGGCCTCTTGAGCAATAATTATTCCATCTAAAATTGACCTGCTTGGAACGAACCTAGTTTGTTCCTCCCCAATAATTTTCCTTAACACCAATTTTAATCTAGAAGCCAAGGCTTTCGACAAAGTTTTACATACAATATTGCATAAGGAAATTGGTCGGAATTCATCCATACATGAAGCATTTTCCTTTTTAGGAATTAGAGATATGAAAGTGTTGTTAATCTCAGTTAAGAATCTACCTAAAAATCTTCCAGCCTCCAGTGCCTCAGTAAGTTCTTTCCCCAAAATGTGCCAGCAATGTAGAAAGAAGCATGGAGGGAAGCCATCAGGACTAGGGGATTTTTCAGGTGCCATTTGTAAGAGGGTATCTATGATTTCCTTCTCAGTGAATTTAGCAAGAAGAAGAGAGTTATCATAGTCTGTTATGAGCTATGGAATGTCCCTGAGAAGATTATTTTGAGGACCAAAATGAGAAATCTCAAATTGATTGAGTAATTTTGTGTAAAATCTGACAATTTCCACTTGAATTTCTTTTTGATCCTAAGAAATAGTGCCATCTTCCTTGGTGATTTGATGAATCCTATTGGCAGTTCTACGATGTTTTGTGTCGTTGTGAAAGAATTTTGTGTTCTTATCCCTTGCATCTAGCCAGTTCTCTCTAGATTTCTGTTTCCAAAAGAGTTCTTCCTTAGCTAATATTTCTTCATGTTCTCTTAAAATATCTCTTTCCTAATCAAATCTTTCCTTATCCATACCCTATCGCATAATGATCACATTCATGTGCTTAAGTTTTTGTTCTATCTCCCCTTTGGTAGAGAATATGTTGTTAAAATGTGTTCTGTTCTAGATGAGCAAGTTCTGTTTTATATAGTTGAGTTTAGCTATAAAGAAAAATAGTTTGGAACCTTTTGGCCTACATTCCAACCACCATTCTACGATTTTACTCAAGAAGCTGTTATCTTTCAACCACATATTTTCAAATTTAAAGGGACAATGCAACAGTCTATTTTCTCCAAGTATTTCCAACTGTATGGGAAAGTGGTATGATCCAGAGGTGGGGGAGATGGACGCTTTCAAATCAAAGGGAAAAAGGGAGAGGTCCCCTTTAAAGAAGAACCTGTCAAGTTTTTATGCAATATTGCAAAGTCCCAATCTTTTATTATTCCATGTGTACTTACCATTTTCCAGTTCAATTTCCATCACATTTTCTGTTTGAAGCCAATCTTTGAAATCTGTTTGAGATTGAGATTCTCTTTGGTATCCCCCCATCTTTTTTGAAAGGTGTATTATTGCATTGAAATATCCCCCAAGGATGATGTTCTCCTTGTCTAAGACCCGAAAATGTTCACTATCTCTTTCCACACTTCATGTTTTCTCTTTCTTGAATTGGGCCCATACACATTTATGATATGAAACTGAAGATTTGACTGCAAGCATTTGACTTCTCCGCTCATCCAATTTGTTTTTATCTTTAAAGTAGTAACTTTAACAAGTCTTGGATTCCATAACATGGCAATGCCTCCAAAGGAGCCTAGTGCATCAAATCCTTGTACCTGCCAATCCCCAATAGCTTTGGAGAAATTGGATAGAACTTCCATGTCCGTCTTAGTTTCCTGAATAAGTACTAACACTGGTTTAGCCATTAGAATGCAGCGTTTGATTAATCGCTGCTTGTTAGGGGCATTTAGGCCCCTAACATTCCAAGAGAGGACCATCATTGTGACTTGGGAAGGAACTTCCCCTTCCATACTTTCAGATATTCTATAATTTTGACTTGGTCTATATCTTCTCCATCTTCAGATCTTAAGGTAGACCAAGATTTCCTTCCTTTGCAATTTTTCTTGACCATACCGTAGTTGGCCCTTGTTCTGATTAGGGAAGACTTTTGAAAGCCTAATCTAGGAAGAGGCGGGGAAAGGGAGTTATCCTTAGAAGTGTATCCATCCCTTTCAACTCCGTCCAAAGTTTTCTCCTGAGACCTCTCTGGTGTTTTGCAAGTAGAGTAGCCCATTCCTTCAATGGAGCCCCATCTGTCTTCCCCTTCCACATAGTCACCGTCTAAAATTATCTCGTTAAATAAAGTTGAAATAGTATCATTTCCATGGTAACTTTGGTCTGATCCCCCAAAAAGATCATATATGGCCTTTAATCAAAGGGAGATGGGAGAATTAAGATCTTGATGTTCAGTAGACAGTTCCACCAAATCCTTTGTATCTTTTTTGATGCCCATTAATTTTAAAGGGATAATCCCACCTTTAATCTTACTCCTTGATTTAGAATTTTTGATATTTCCTCCCTCCCCGAGACTTATCTTCTTCAATTCCTTTTCTCTGATTCTTGAAGATTTCCTAGTTCCCGAACTATTATTTGAAGAGTCAATATCATTGTTATCTTTTGTCCTTTTTAATGGAGTGTCAATTCCCGCCTTTGCCAGAACCCATAAATCACTTATTTTGGTTCACAGGATTTCATCATCTTGCTTATCAGTTACAGTTGACTGAGGTCCGGTGGCGGGATTATTTACCTTTGTTGTATTGACATCATTTATCAAAACAACCTGTGATGAAGAAGTGTCTTCATTCATGACTTCATCCGCTAGGTCAGATATTATTTTAGCTTGGACTTCTCTGAACCATTATGTTAGTAATTATTTTGCTATTCTGGGATTAAATCTGGAAATTCGGGAGGGTGTTGCATATTTATGTTTGAAAATCAGTACCGTGGGAGCCTGTCCTGTGGAAATATTTTGTTCCATCCTTGGATGAATTCGTAAATTCATGCTTATGTTGCTGGTTCCCAATTGGAGCGAACATTCAGTAAGTTGAGGTTGCCGAAGTTCCAAAAAGTTATGTCCATGTGGGATTGGGGCCCCCAATAAGAGGATAACAGGTTTTTCTCTTTTTTGGGATACATCCCATGATTATCCAATATAAAAACCAGAGGAAGACAAGCATACTTTCTCTATAATTGCCTATATTAACATCTCTACTTGGAGTAAATGGTTTGTTAGAGAATCCTACCTTCGGGAAAAGATCAGATGCAGTGTTTCTGAAGTTGTTGATATCTGTAGTGTTTTGTTCCCAGCTCCAGATGGAAGAAGAAGCGTGTGGATCTGAATCAATTGATGTTGCATTGACAGGGTTGGATCCCTGAAGGCCTTCCTTTGTACTCTTAAAAGTGTCTATTTCTGAAATGGAAATACCTTGTGTATCATATGTTATAGACTGCTCCCACGTACCATACTTTGAATTAATCAAGAGAGATTTTGGTAGTTCTTTGGAGAGATCCATAAGTAGGCATATCCCTATTGTGGCCATACCTTGGATATATTGATGTTTTAGATAAATCCCTAGTTTTTTTGTAATAATTTGGAGAGTTTCTTCATCTCTGTATTCCATGGGAAGGTTGTTTAAACTTATCCACATTGGTATAAACTTGATCTCATTTGTTGAGCTCTCAAAGTTCGGCATCCACCGTTGCATGTGCAATCCAAAGTTATTGTAGAACCAAGCCTTACTCTTGAATATATTATCTCTAGTAGTCTTATCATTGAAGATGACAATAAAATACCCATTCTCCTTATCAAGAGATTCAATGCTAAGAATGTTATTCCATTTAGAATTTTCCCATGAGGAAAACTAGGAGTGAGATAACTCTGTGTTCCAAACTTTGCGAATAAGTGCTTGTTGTTCTAGGAGATGAATTTTTTGAGCTATATACTCTGAAGAGAAAGTGATAGAAACTTCCTCAGTGTTCATGTGTGTGAGCCCCACCTTTGTAAATGTTTTATCTGTCTTCTTCTGGGGTTTTTGTTGGCTGGTATGTAAGTTCTGATTCAAACTTGTTTCCTTTCTTTGTCCCAATTTGGACAGCTGTAACTTGCCTTTAGTATGCTGTATAGGTCTCCATTTGCAAATAGGATTGTCTTTTTTGTGTAGAATTTGATTCTGCCTAGGAGATAAATTCCTATCCTTGATGCTCCTAAAAAACTGAGATCTGTGTTTGTGTATAGCCCAGTGGATAGAGGACCAAGCCTTCTTTGGTAGAGGGAGATTTGCTGGTCGTCCTGCCTTAGCCATGGGAAAGATAGGGATGAAATTTGGGTTAAAAATTAGAGATAAAATCTCCTTGTGTCTGGATGATAGACTCCTAAAGCCTCTTTTTTCTTCCCTTGGAGAAATCCGGTCCCTGTTTTCCAAAAACTGCGTTCCTCTTTTTTGAAAATTTGACCGTTTGGAAATGTCTGGGTTCATATTGCGATCGTTGGATCTATCAATCCTTCCATACCATCCCTTTCCTCTATATGTTAAAGCTTTTTCAACCCACCTTCCGTTCTGGAATACCCATTGAGGAAGGTTATGTGTTTTTTCCCCTGGTACGGGAGCTGTCCTCCCTAAGTGACTGGAAATCTTGTATTCTCACTCTGCATTGCCCATTTTTTATTCTCACTGAGTGACTGGAAATCTTGTATTCTCACTCTACATCACCCATTGATCATCATTATTTTCCCTCTAACAAAATTTGTTGCAATAAAAACTCGAACCATTTTCCAAACTTCATGTTCATTTGTTTCTCCATTAAAATAAACATAGATTATAGATTTTTTTTTAAAAAAATTTTGAGATTGCAATTTTATAATATTATTGAAATTTGATCAAATCTTTTTTGTCTTTGTATTGAATTCAAAATAATAATTGAAATTTATCAAATCTTTTTTGTCTTTGTATTGAATTCAAAACAATAAGAATATTCATAGTTTGATCTAGAATATTAGATCATTAGTCTATTTTTTTTTCTCAAGTCAACAAGTTAATTTCATATTGAAGATCATTGTTGATCAACATCTCTTTTATAAATAGGATCCTTAATTAGCGGAAACTAGCTCCGACCTTTCATAGAATGCTATAAATAAAATACCAAAGAGAACTAGAAATAGATTGTAGAGTGAAGAGAAATGTATTTTGAAATATCATTAATAAAGTAACTGTGCTTATTTTTTATTTATAATATATAGAATAAGATTTGTTTTGCAAATTTTTTATACAAGTCAGATACATTATTGTGGTTCTATTCTAAAATAAATTCAAAAAAAAGAGACATATATGTATTTTGAAATATTATTAATAAAAGAAATGATATTTATTTTTTCTTTTACAAATAGGACACATTATTATGATTCTATCCAAATATAAATTTCAAAAGAAAAAAGGTATAACTAGGAAACTCTTAAAATTATTCATATAATTCAAACCATTTATCCTTTATAAAATATAAAATTATTGTTCAGGCTTAGAATTGTCACCCTAACTCAGGCATTAGGGCTATATGACAATCCCATCCTCACAATGGAAACCTCTCTTAGCTGTGGGTAGGCTATGAGTGAAGAGGAGTCTCCAGATTCTAGGCCGGTTCCTATAAGATATGGTATATCACTTCCTGATTGAAACTAAATTGGGAAAAGGGATAAGAGGTTTGTAACTAAAATTGCGTAATGGAAAGGTGATACACCGAAGATATTCAAACTCTTATATGAAGCTTCAATTGACTTATACTTAACACACTCTGGTGGATCTTTGATTATCACTCACTGATCAATACATAGGCTAATCAAAAGTGGATAACTAGGGTTTTCACCATAAGCAATACTCTTCTCGTTAACAACATGCACTTTCCACAAAAGGCTTATATCTCTGCAATATATAATAGGAATTACCAAGATTCACTAGTATATACTTACAAAAACATTACTCTTATATGCAGAAAA
>MU227175.1:1809680-1821005 GCA_018584345.1 Thuja plicata
ATCTGATAATAAATGTAGTAAGTAAATGCAAATCATCAAAAACTATAAAATAGTTTTAATTGGGTAACATAAACATGCAAATTTCTGTCTTGGTGCCTATTTTGTTGTATGAATGGATTTTGGATAACAATTATCATATTTCATAGTTTTCCATTTATTTTGTATTTATTTTTGTTATCTGATTTTATACAATTTCTATTCTATTAATTTAATGTCATTCATTTCCATGTATGATGTTTATAAACAATATGAGAATGAGTTTCATAACTAGATATACTTACAATAGGGTGTCTCACTTATGAAACATTAAAAATTTGTATGATTGCAACAAAAAAAATTGAAGCTTGCATAAATAGCCTTCAACAAAATTTTACCCTTCAATGAAGGTCATATAGATTCTTCTACTATATATATTTTTTAAACATGGAAGAGACCCTCATTCAAAGGTCCTTTAAATGAAATCCCTTAGATGAATTTCTCTTCCTTAGTGCTTAGATTTTCCTCACAATTTTTGTTTCAAACTTTAGGTTGGACTAACAAATGAGATAAACATGATGGGAGGTTGTTACAAGACTATATCACTTAATTTATGGTTCTCAGAAGCATAATTTTAAATATATTTAATTTGACTATTATGTTTATTTTCTATTCTTTAGTGAACATAAGTTAGAGATTTTTTTTAAATGTATATATACTAATATCATGTCATCTTTTATCAATATTGTTAACTATAAAAAACAAATTATTAAAATAAAAAAATCTAATTTCAACATTTCATTTTGATAAAAAAATGGGGCACTTTGAAATCACTTAATACTATGTAATATATTCAATTATCAAAATAAAATAAAATAAAATTGTTTAACTATTTACAAATTACAAGCTATAATAGAATTTTATGGTACAAAAGTCATTAAAAATAGTGTAATCAATATTATAAAAAAAAAATTCAAATAACTTCAAACATTTTAAAATAAATAATTTATAAATTTAAATAAATTTCTTAATCATCAAAAACTTATATCATTTTTTAACTACATTGTTTTGATTGAAAAAATAGATAACATCAAAATTTTGTAACTAGTTGTCTTCTCTTATTTCCATACTCAGTAAATTAAAATAGTAGATTTCTTTACAATATATTATTAATTAAAATTAATAAAAAAATATTTTAAATTATAAACAATTAAAATGTATGAGACAAATCAATGCTGACCAGATGCTTCACCAACTTGTTATCTAATCCACATCATAACCTCATTTCTATTTCGCCAAAAGTAGGCCCTCAACATATGATCTAAGGAAGACAAGCTGGCCATGGCAGACAGAGCTATGGATATGTAGAGAAGTCATGGATTTGATGGTTTCTGTTCCTTTCACATGAAGGAGCGAACACACCTGCCAAGACCTCCCGGACCATTTGCAACCAGGGAAACAAAGGAGACATCACCCATAGACCACTTCCTAATAGGGAACGGTGGACTGACAATAATGGAAGGAAAGGATGGATTATACCCATTCCCAGAACCGGGAAACTTTCAAACAGTCACATTTGGGAATTCGGAATAAACAAAATTTTGGAAGCAGAGTTCATCTTGAGCCTGAAGGGGGTCAAAAACCTAGGTTAAGGAATCCTCCAAGAAGACATAGGTTGCATTTTCCTTCCTCACCCATTAACCCAAATCTCATTCTGATCTTTCCAACCTCTTAAGCGGGGATTGAGGCATCTTCTGGTTCACCAGACCCTGATTTGTAAATTATGGAATACAAAGGTATCCCATTCCCAGTTTTCCTTGTGGGCTTATCCTAGCTGGCTCAACATCTCTAAAATAAAATCTCTTCATGACAAGGTAGGCTATTATCTTGTTATCTTCAAAGATAAGATTAGTAGAGATATCATATTTAGAATAAAGGTGTGGTTCCACAACAACTCCAGACTTCACATGCAACAATGGTCTCCTAACTTTGACAGCTCTAAAAATGTTGTCAAGTTTATCCCAATGCGGATCTCTTTAAATAACCTCCCTATGAAATATAGAGACTCTGATACTCTGCAAATCATTGCCAATAAATTGGGTATCTACCTCAAGCATCAACAAAGGCAGAATTCGGCTTCAACATTGCTATGTTTACTCATGAACCTCACCAAAGAACTTCCAAGATCTCTGAAGATTTTTCAAAATTTCTAACATGGGTGCAAGCCATCTCTTATGAACTTTAGCAGAATTATCCAATGGAAACACAAGTATCACAGACAAATTTGGAAACTGCGATGTTGGACAGAGATCCACATAAGAATACTACTCATGAGAGAGCTACTGGGAGCAGCTGGACCCTTCTCCTGCAACATAAATTGGCATGGGATTTATTCCCAGAGGTAGGAATACTGGAAAAACCTGGCACATCTATGATAGTTGCAAATGATGATACACATAAGGAAAACATGAAATTGTTTCTTTAGTTTTTTTATTAGAAAATTTTAAGTTGGACCAATCAGAGGTTTATGCCAAGAACTCTTTTACTGACACCAAGCACAAACCATGGAAGTAACATGCAAGGAACTCACAACATGAAATGGATGATAAATTTGGCAAAAAATGGAGGGAGAAGGAATATGAGATCTCTTCCTAAGCAGAATACGGTGGTGATCACTCTATGCAAGCCTATGGCACCAGCAAATTTTTGGTCACCAGAGAAGGGTCACATTACTTCCCGCATGGAAATTAATCATCTTAATATCACTCTGAGATTCCATCAGAATATTTTGGAACAACTCTTGACTCAATGATTTAGAGAGGTACAAGCGGAGATGATGTCTTAGTTGGCAGATCAAGTTTTGGCAAAAGAGATTAAATATGATGGTAATGCTACCCATAATGGAGTGATGGTTACCCTGGATGGAAACCCACCAATGGAATACACATCTCCCTCTAAAAATATTTCCCCAAAAGTGAAGACCTCCCCGCCTTCAGAAGCTTCTCAAGAATATGACATTTTGCAGACCAAGATGAGAGATTTATGGGATATAGAAAAGGTTGAGGTGACCTCTAGACCCAACATGGATAAGTATCAAGTGATCCAAAATATTAGAACTAGATATGTCTCTCCATCTACAATGATGGCTATCACTCCAAACCTTGATTCTTCCAATAATAGTTCAAGCTGCAGAAAATCTTCGAGACTCAGGGCGAAAGAACTAAGAGACAACAGAGTGGTGCTAGTAGACACTTCCAAAAATTCTAGAGTTAGGAACAAAATTAAGGGGGGGGTTATTCCTTTAAAACTAGTTGGTAAGAGATTTAATTATCGGGATTCAGATTCATATAGGGTTGTAGAGCTCCAAACAGAGGATCAAACTATTCATTCTCCTATTTCTCCAAGGCTTCAGGTAGTTTATGAACTCTTTGATTGTTCAGAATACAAAACCATGACTAATGAGAATTATTCAACTTCATTTGTTGAAAGACTTTTAGATGCGGATTATGTCGAGGAAGAAGATAGATGGAATGACATTGAGGGCCTTGTTTACTATAACAACAATGTGGCAGAGGATTACCAGGATACCTCCATTGCCGAGAAGCTAGATGATCCCTACCCTACACCCCTCCCTTCTTTTTAGTCTTCCATTTTAGGCTTTCAAAAATCTCTAGCTAACAATTCCCTTCCAAATTGTGGTGTGGTAAAAAAAGAAAGGCAAAGGTAGGAAATTGCTTGCTACATTAAGATCAGAGGATGGGGAAGACCATGATCAATAAAAAATCACAGCATACTTAAATTTTGGAAAGGGGAAGGTCCTTCCCAAGTCACAATGAAGGTCCTATCATGGAATGTTAGGGGTTTCAATGCCCCTTACAAGCAACGTATAGTGAAACGCTGCATATTGTTGGCCAAAGAAGACATTGTGCTCTTACTGGAAACAAAAATGAGTCTGGACAGAATACCCATCTTCACCAAATCTCTTGGGGATTGGTCTGCAGTCGGATATGAAGAAATTTGATCTTCAGGAGGAATTTTTATTCTCTGGAATTCGAGACATCTTGTTTTCTCAACTCTAGATAAGAACTCTAACTAGTTAGGTGCTGAAATCAGAAGTTTAGTATCCAATTTAAAATTCTACACTATAAATGTTTATGACCCAAATCTCAGCAGGAGGAAATTGGAAGTTTGGGTAGACATAAGTAGATTTTTTCTTTCTCATGCAAACAATAACATCCTTCTAGGGGGAGACTTCAATGTCATTGTTCATCCCTTAGAAAAACTTGGGGGCTCGCAAAAAGAATCACAATCACAAACAAATTTCAAAGACTAGCTACATTCAAAAAATTTGATGGAAATAGAACCTGACAATGGCAAGTACACTTGGACAAATAGAAGACTGGGGCCTAACAACATTCCAAAAAAATTAGACAGATTCTTTTTCAAAGGGGACCTTACTCTTTTTCCATTTGATTTCAAAGCATCCATCTCCCCAACCTCAGGGTCAGATCATTTCCCCATTCAATTAGAAATTGTGGGGGAGGATAAACCCCAGTAGTGACCATTCAAATTTGAAAATATGGGGTTTAAGGATGCAAATTTTTGAATTTAGTGTCATATTGGTGGGCAGAATGCAAGATAAAAGGGTCAAAACTATTTTTTTTTGTATCAAAACTCAAGTACATTAAACAAAACTTGCTTATTTGAGACATACCACATTTCAATAACATCTTCTCTTCGAAAGCTGAGGTGGAGCAGAAACTTGAGGATTTGAATGAAATCATTATGCAACAAGAAATGAATAAAGATTGATATGATTTGGAGAAAGAACTATTAAGAGATCAAGAGGAAATTCTAGCAAAGGAAGAAACACTTTGGAAGCAAAAATACAAAGAAAACTTGTTGGAGGCAGAAGACAAAAATACAAAAAAAATTCATAACAACGCCAAACAATGCAAGAGTGTCAATAGGATTCATAAAATTTATAATGGTCATGGGACTCTTCTTCAAGATCAAAAAGAGATACAAAAGAAAATAGTCAATTTCTATTCCAAATTGTTAAACCACTTTGAGTTTTCTCACCTCCATGCTCAGGAGGATTTACTGGTGGACATCCCAAAGATTATCTCTAATGAGGATAACTCATTGCTTCTATCTAAATTCTCAGAGAAGGAAATCCTGAAAACTCTCTCACACATGGCTCTGGATAAAGCTCCAGGCCCAGATGGATTCCCACCCAGCTTCTTCCTGCATTTCTGGCATATATTTATTTGGAAAGGAACTCACAGATGCTTTAGAGGCATCCCGATCTTCAGGTAGATTTCTAACAGAAATCAATAATACTTTCATTTCTCTAATTCCCAAGAAATACCAAGCTAAATGTATGAATGAATTTAGACCAATAGCTCTTTGCAACACTATTTACAAAATCTTTTCTAAAGCTTTAGCCAATAGATTAAAATTAGTCTTGGGTAAGATTATTGGGGAGGAACAAACCAGTTTTGTTCCAGGGAGATCAATTCTAGATGACATCATTATAGCACAAGAAGTCATTAATTCAATTCAATGTAACAAGCATACTAGCATGATAATTAAACTGGACATCAAGAAGGCCTATGACAAGGTGGATTGGAGGTTCTTAGCAAAATGCATGGAGAAATTTGTTTTTTCTAAAGCATGAATTAATCTAATATATTATTGCATATCAACCCCAAAAATTTTGATCCTTGTAAATGGGTCTCCCTTTGGCTTCTTTGAAGGATCTAATGGAATTAGACAAGGAGATCCCCTATCTCCCTTTTTATTCATCATCATGGCAGAAGCTTTGGGGCGCAGGTTCATTAGTCTCCAAAATCAAGGGTCCATTTAGGGTGTGGATATCACTTCCTCGGTGAAGGCAGTCACACACCAATAATTTGCAGATGACATACTTCTTTTTGGGAAATGCATCATTAGGGAGGCTTTATACATTAAAAAAGTTCTTGATTCTTATGCTTTAGCTTCAGGGAAAGTGACAAACAAAGATAAATCTTTAATCTTCTTCTTCCATACCAAAAAGAAAATTCAATAGAAGATAGAAAAGGTGCTGAAATTCAAGATCGGTTCTCTCCCATGCTCTTACCTTGGCATCCCAATTGATAAATCTATAAGGACATATTCTACCTAGAAACCAATTGGTTAGAGAATGGACAGGAAAATGGACTCTTGGAAATCTAAATGGATTTCAAGAGCTGGTAGGGTGGTGTTGATTAAAGAAAATTTAGAATCAATTCCCATATACTTAATGTCTTGCCTTTCACTTCCCTCGGGTTGTTACATGGATATGATAAAAAAACTCAAAAAAAAAATTTGGCAAGGAACTGACACCAAAATGAAATTTTCCCTCATTTCAAGGGATAAGATCAGAAAACCTATCAAGGCAGGTGGTATAGGAATAAAAAACCATCATTGGAAAAACCAGGCTCTCAGAGCAAAACTCTATTGGAAAATTCTCAAGGAAAATACTTTCATCACACAAAGGATGCAGAGGTGGTAAGAATTAAACATCTCCCCAGAGGCTCTAGAATTTGGAATTTTATTTCTAAATCAAGAGATATCATTGAGGACAACATCACTTGGAACATCAAGGATGACTCTATAGCCAGATTTTGGGAAGATTCATGGGGCGTTTTTCCTAGCATTAATCATATGTTGAGCCAAAACAACATCAACAGAATTTTCACTAACAATTGGGGTCCTTTGGTAAAAGACTACATTATTCCTGGCTCCCAGAACCATGTAGATGGATCTTGGCAGTGGAGACACTTTGAACAGCTCTGAATTGATCCTTTGGAACTTCAGAAACTGAGGAAATTACTTGAAGACAGATTCTTCTTGATCAAACAGGGTTATGATGAATGTATTTGGAATGACTCCAAAATAGGGGAATACAAGGTGAAAGATGGATACACAATTCTTTTAGGTACCTCCTCTTAGAATCAATCCCAATTCTTCAACTAGGTATGCTAGAATAAAGTTTGTCTTCCCAAAGAAGGCCTATTCTCTTGGGAAGCAATTCAAGGAAGAATTCTAACTGCTAATTGGTTCACGATATTGGGATATTGTGGCCCCTCTAGATGTTCTCTATGTTACAATTGTGAAGAATACACTAATCACCTGATGCCCACTTGTCCCTTTGCAACAAAATGTTGGCAATGGTTATGTGCAAAATTAGGATGGTCCTCAGCTCTTCCAATTGACATTCTCTCCCTTTTCACCTCTTGGCCACAACTCTTCAAAGATAGTTTATGTGGTAATCTATGGATCATAACTCCCTCCATATTAATTTGGGAGTTATGGAAGGAAAGAAACTAAAGAATCTTCCAAGATATATCACTTGATAAACCTTCAATTCAGAATCGAATTGAAGCTTCTATAGTGGAGTTATGAATGCCCGCATACAAATTCAATGTGCACAACATAAGTACTATACCATCTGGGATGATAAAATGATAAAAAATTGGTTTGTACTAAAAACACCCCCCATAATCGATAGAGGTGCGAAAGCAAATGTCAATCTCAGAGAAAACTGCATTTGGTTTCCCCCTTCTCAGGGATTTTTTAAATTGAATTTTGATGGAGCCTCAAAAGGTAATCCTAGTCCTTCAGGGGCGGGCTACATTATTCACTCCAATGAGGGTATACTCGTCGCCAAATTAGCAAGACCTCTGGAAATTGACACATGCAACATGGCTGAGTTCAAAGCATTGTTGTTCGGTTTGTATCTTGCTTGTGAATTGGGTTTGAAGAAATTAGAAATTGAAGGGGATTCCTTGGTAGTAATCAATGTAGTTAGAACTAGTCTCACGCCAAATTAGAAATTGCAAGCGACTTTGGAAGTCATTTTAAACTTAATGAAAAATTTTGAATCTACAATGGCTAACCATATATTTCATGAAGGGAACCACTTGGCTGATGAACTGGCTAACAAAGCTTCCTTGGGTGAATATCTAAAGAACATTGGATAAGTATGACATGAAAACTGGAAACACTCCTTAATGGTCACCTAGAGGCAAAATTTGATAGGAAAGAAATTGGTCACCTCATGTCTTGTCGATTAGTGTTGATTGCCTCCTCTACGGAATATGGTTGTTTGTGTGATGGAGTACTTGGATAAGACAACTAGTTTGCAGAAGCTTTGGGTGGTTTACTTTGGAGGCTATACAATCTCTCCCTCAGTCACATCATATTGAATATGCATTTGTTGGGCAGAATTTATCTACAACTCCTTCATTGCTTTTGTTAGAAAGGACTATTGTCCTTAGAATTTTGTATAGGCCCTTCTTTTATCTCCTTTTTAGCGAAGCCATTAACTTCTTTCTCAGAGAAGAATGAAGACTTCTTTATGAAGGTGTTTTTTACTTAACTCCAAAATTGGAAATTGCCAATCTTGTGGAATTCCTCAAGACATGCCATAGGATCAGGATGGTATGCAAGCATTTTGTAGATGGCCGTGATGTGATGGTTTATACCAAGTGGGAATTTCATGCATGTGGATTGGCGCACAAATTTAAGACAGATTTTAGACTCCTTTTTATAGATTTTTCTTGGAGTTTAACAAAACATGTTTCTTTTCCAGAGAAGAGCTCCGCTTAGGCTTCAGAAATTGTAGATGGATACTCCGATCAAAATCCACTCTGAATTAGAGCAAGTTGCCTTTGACACCCCCATCACCACTAATAAGCTCATGGAAGTTTGCAACTTCCAACACCGTCTGGTGATGCACGCGATGAGGAAAGTTCTCAGTTTCCACTTCCTTAGTACTAATCATAGATTTATAGTATATTAAGATATATGTGCTAGTTTTCTGGCTAGCATCTTGGTTGCGAGTTCATCCAAAATCCTGTCAGAGGAGATTTGTAGCTGTTTGTTTTTAGAAAAGTATATGGTGGGTCTTCACAATGCCATTATCAACACCAACGCTAATCTTACCACCCCGCTGCCTTGGGATCTCGCCACGGTCATGAGTGTTGGAGAGCCATTTTTTGGCTTTGGGTCTAGCCCAAGATGAAACATCTATGGCTGGCCTCCCAGACATCTCTTCATTCTATGGGGATGGGAGTCAGAAGACCATCAACTGGACAGGAGCATGATGAGAAGAGGAATACAATTTCTCACCAAATTTCTTAGCATAGAGGACTGTTTGAATGTTTCTTACAGGGACAATTTAGATGAAGCCATTACCTGGGTCTACCGTTAGAAATATGAGGAGAAAGTGGATGGCTTGGGAATCCCAGACTCCTTAGACAATGAGGAGGAAGATGAAGGAATGGAGGTTGAGGAAGAGGAAGAGGAAGAGGAAGATGAAGCGGGGGCTGCTGAAGATGAGGACGAAGAGGAGGACACAGGGGAGGATACTGTTAATGAGGAACAAGAGGAAGAAAGTGTCTCCCCTTTCCTCCATGGAAGCCCAAAATTAGACTCTGCAGAAAGCTTAGAGAATGATGCCACTTCAGCATCATATTGATGCCAATAGATAAGTCCTCAAGGGGATTTTTGTGAATATTTTGGTGTTTACTCTTTAGTTTTATTTTAAATTATGCATTGTTTAAAACTCATGATTACTGTTGGTTGAGTTTTTGGTGCTCTCTTCGTTGTTCACAACCCTCTTAGTAGGGTTGGGTTTTGAACTTGCAAACTTATTACACTATTATGTTTTTAATATTTTATAAATATATACATGTCGGCCTCGGCCCCTTATAGAAAAAAAAAATGTATGAGACAAGATTTGAAATTTGCATCATTTAACCACAATTATAACCTAAGCAAACAAATAAATAAAAGCAAGCATTTCTTTTAAGACAACATTCACTTTTAAGAGGGAGGAAAGGTTTATGTGTTGAAACAATAAAATTTATATCTTGTGTAAGGTGGTGGAAAAGGGGGGGAAGAGATTATTTGTTAATTGTTGTTTGATTTAATTAAAGTGTGTTAAATCCCTTAACCCTACCTTACATTTAATTTGAATTGTATTGATTGTATATTGCAATTGTGATTAGGGAGAAGATAAGATGCTCTTCTTCTATTCCCAAATACATAAATGGAAGATCCAAGTTGATCAACCCAAAAGAAGGGCTAATGCACAAATGAATCAACTATTTGGAAAAGAGAGTAAAGGAGGAGATCTTAAATTATGTTAATTGAATATATAGATATGATATATGACAGTAATTGAAGAAATGGGAGAAATGTACTAACTTTAAAGAATTGCAAATCAAAGAATGCTATTTTCTTAGGTCTGTACTCTATTTCTAGAAAAATTGACAGATGATCCCGAATCGGAACGCAAAGACAAACAAAACCCAGAAATCTTTTTCCGTTCTGATGTCATCTTATGGAAAAGGTTGACCTTGACGCACAAATGTCAACCCTGACCCAATAATGTTGACCCTGACCTGCATAGGTCTGACAGAGAATCTGTTCACGTCGTCTGAAAGAAAGCCGAAAAGGGTATCCAGATCTGGTCTCAAATCTACAGTCCTAAACCTGTACCTGCAAGAAAAAGAGGTTTGTTTGTTGTGGGGGAGGGGTTTTCCTTAGTCAAGCCCTAGTTTTGGAATTAACCTCAAATATATGTAATTGAAATTGCATAAAGATAAACAAAGTAAATGCACAAATTCACCTTGCTTGTAAAAGTCCTTGTGGCGGATTCGAATCCGTGGATTCCACAAGTATGTATGTACCAAATATGTAGAATGTAGAATGGTAGGATGTCTTCAATATCTTGCTTGTAGATCTCCAACACCAAGTCTTGAATGGGTTCTTGAATTTGGAATAGGCTTGGAAGAAGGTGGATGGAGAGATCACCAAAAGGGCACTATGTAGCTTGAATCCTTCAATGGCCTCCAATGGATCTCCTTCATGAAAATGGATGTTTGAATGGATGAATGCTTGCTTGAAATATTTCTCCTTAGCTTGCTTGGACTTCACTTGATAATGCTCCTTAATTGCTCAAAGATGCTTAGGCTTCAATAGAGGACTTAGAGAAAATGAAGGGAGAAAGGCTCCCTTTTATATGGAATTAGGGCACAATCTTCTAAGGAGACCGACATAGGATAATTAAATTTTGATTAGACCCATGCCCCTATAAGAGGACCTATATTAAATATAATTTATGAATCAATGCTTTGAAACCCGAAACAGCTGACCCGGAAGCGGGAAAACACTTTTTGCAAAGACCGACATTCAGAAACTGTGAGACCCAGGGATCTGAACCCTGGGTCAAGTTCAAGGTCAACCTTGACCTAGTTCAGGGTCAAGGTCAACCTTGACCTAGGTTAGGGTCAAGGTTGACCTTGACCTAGGTCAGGG
>MU227175.1:1826748-1839839 GCA_018584345.1 Thuja plicata
TGGACTTCACTTGATAATGCTCCTTAATTGCTCAAGGATGCTTAGGCTTCAATAGAGGACTTAGAGAAAATGAGGGGAGAAAGGCTCCCTTTTATATGAAATTAGGGCACAATCTTCTAAGGAGGCTAACATAGGATAATTAAATTCCAATTGGACCCATCCCCCTAGAAGAGGACCTATATTAAATATAATTTAGGAATCGACGCTTCGGAACCCGAAACAGCCGACCTGGAAGCGGGAAAACACTTTTTGCAAAGACTGACATCCGGAAGCTGTGAGACCCTGGGATCTGAACCCTGGGTCAAGGTCGAGGTCGACCTTGACCTAGGTTAGGGTCGAGGTTGACCTTGACCTAGGTCAGGGTCGAAGTCGACATAGACCCAAAAGGTCAACCCTGACCTTGAAGTCCAAAATCACCAGTCTGTAGTCCAGAATGCAGAAATCGGGCTAAAAAGGAGTGGAAAGAGGGACAGAATAGGGGGGAAGCCATGTCAAGATTAGGAACTCATTCAAGGCGCTTGTCATGACCCCAAACCACTTACTCGGAAGGCTAAACAAGCCTTCAATGGAAGTGCTTCCATTTTCCGACTATACATCTTGTAATATAAGGTAAAGAGAAGTTAAATCATTATTATAATTTTGACAAGTATTTCATATATTATATATTTTAAAATGTTTATTATAGAGTTTTTAATTGTTTAAAACATTGTATAATTTTTTAAATTATTTTCTTTGTGTATCATTAGTTTGTAATTGTTTTCCTCATCTTAAGAGTCATAGTTTTGATTTGTGTGTGATTAGTGTCATGTAAGAATTATAGTTATTATTAAAAGGCCTTAAGTTTAATGGTAAAGTCTATATTATAAGTATCTAAATAGTGCCCGGTTTGAATATTTTACAATAAAAAAATTTATAATTACTAATTAATTTTTATGCATATATTATGTCACTTAATTCATTTTTAGAAATATAATAAAAAAATATGATAGTATTTATCTTTAATATAAATTTATCACAAATATTGTTAACTTCAATTTTAGAATAGATTAGAGTAATAGACAAGATACTCTAAATTAATTTGTAAATAAAATTAAGCAACAAAGAAGGAACAAATATGTAAAACCATTTCTTTAAAATTAACATAAAAATATATGTTATTTAATAAAACTAAAAATAATTGTTCAAATGTGAAGATGCAATTTTGGAAATGTTCATTTATTTATAAAATCTAATGAAGCATATAACTATAAATTATTATAGCTGTCATAAAACATTAGCATAAAAGAAACAACCCTTGAATTGCCTTTTTTTTTTTTTTTTTGATAAAAATGACTAGACTTTATCTATTTTACAAAGACATCCAAATAAAATATAAAGCCATTCTTCTTAAAATATCTACTCATGTCTCACATTCTCTAAATTTTGTATAGATAATATCAAAGTTGTTTCATTGGTCTTTAATTTTAAAGAGATGATCTATTGACAAATTTTATTTAAATTCAATCGACCAAGGAATTTGGTGTTGAGGTTGCCTAGGTAGAGGTATTCTCCCACCTCCATCGCAGATGTCAAAAATGATATAACTTTCCCATTTGAATCATCAAACATTTTGATAATTGAACCATCTTCTCCAACCTTTGCCACCATTGCCCAACCAGTTGTGTACCGAAACCAATTCAATATTGTTGGATATCTTGCAAATATATGTCTGAAAATGGAATATTTGAACATAAATTGTATCGGTTTGATACGCAACTACACACATTAAAAAGTACAAAAACATTATTTTTTCAAATTTCAAGAGAGATTTTTTAGGTACCTTTAAGATAGCTATCCAAAATGAAAATTTTTGGGTACCTTTAAGATTGCTATCCAATATGAATGCCCATCTAAAGCAATATTTATGTTGTCCGGGCCTCCAGGCAAATTATCCACAAGAACTTCTGTTTTTCCAGATTTCTTTCCTTTAATCCAATATTTAAGACACCTAAACCTACACACTCACAAGAATTTATAGGTTAATATATACATATTAAATTAATATTTTTTAATATCTTAAATAACATTACAGTTTAATTAATTTATAATTAACAATTGCACTCTTAAACTCTCTTATACAGTTAGAACTCCAATGATTTATAATGTAGATCCAATCTTAAATATTGGGTTTTTTTAATAATTTTTTTACAATAAGAGTATATATAATCTAACTTAAGTATCTGTATTTGATTGTGCAATCAATATGTTTCCTATCATGCTTCATGATCCATCATCAAAATGAATACACTTAAAAGAGAAAATAAAATGATCCTGATACTACATCATAGAACATGATCCTTGATGAAAAAATTGATCACACAATTGAATCTAAAAACTATCAAGACAAATTAGATTAATTTATGTACATACTCTTATTATAAAATAAATTAATGCAATATACCTTATAATTGTATATGAAATATTTTCTTTTGCAATATAATGAGTACTGCCCCTTAGGCAGAGCTTGCTTTTATATTTGAAAAAAAAAATAAAAAAATTTATATGTAAAACTTACTTATAAGTCTCACAGATAGCCACATAGTCTTCAGATGCAGGAAGAGCTACTCCGTTTGCAAAGGCAAGGCCATTAAGCAGCACACTTGACTTTTTAGTTGCTGGGTCATATTTCAGAAGGCGGCCATATGGTACTCCTTCTAGAAGGTCCAAAATGCGACGGCTATATGGGAACTTGGTGCTAGCGTCTGAGAAATATAAACTTCCATCACTACCTTCTACAACTGCATTAACAAATCTGAAAACACCAAATCATCAAACTTAGCACTTACTTCTTGTAACTTTTTATCTCAACAGTGACATTGAGATTTAACCATTGAGCTTGATTAGTTTAATAAAAAACCCATAACCAACCTGATTTTTTCTCCTTCGATTTCAGAAGTTATAATTGAGACTTCCTCATCAGTAACTTTAAGCAGACCCTGCAGAGTAATGAATATGTTTCCCAGTCTATTTAGATCAAACAAACATGGTGTCCCACAATATGCACCCAAAGACCAAATAAAGAATTTTAAAGGGGATCTATTGGTCTTTTGAACAGAGTCTATATATCTGAGTTATGTGTCTAATTAGTTAAATTGAATTTCAAGGGACCAAAAATCTTATACACCATATGAAATAGTTCAAAATATTTATAACTAATTTCGCACATCCTGAACTGCTAAATAATCATAATTGAGGAGTAGGATAAGGAATTCTGTGATTGGTGTGGAAGTTTGTGATTGGGGCCTTTGATGAAGAAAAGGAGGAGATTCTGTATGCCATTGTCAATATGAAAAATAATCAAGAAGACCTCATGATAAAGCTAAAAGAGATTGTTGATTTTAGCAAGGAAATGATGGATAAGACTTTTGGAGCTATATCCAGATTTTGAATGGAGAACTTGAGCACCGGCGTGTCAAAAGAAAGAAGAAAGAGTTGGCAGCAGTTACAGTGATGGAGGGTCCTGCTATGTCCGTCTCTACGCATGGTAATTAGAGAAAAGGATCTTTCTTAAACCTTCTGAAGGAGTTGAATCGAGATTGGAAGGAGGTTAAGTCCCTTCCCTTTAGTTTTGGTAGTCAGGGTTTTTGTTGTATTTGGTGCTTGCTGATGTTTTTTGGTTTCAGCTGGTTCTTTGGGTAAGTTAGGTTGTTGGATCTTTAGCTAGGTAGATTCACAATTTGTGAATCCACTTTTCTTCCATATTTTATCTTGATATAAGAGTTCCCGCTCTTCCCAATTTATCTAATCAGAACTTTTTGTTCTTCTTTGATGAGTAAGGGGCAGAAGCTGATTTGTTTTTTATTGGAACTATGAACCAGTGAGAAGTCCAAGATGAATCACTTTTAACTGGAACTATGAACCAATAAGACCACAGTTTTAAGGGGCCTCATCCTCAGTTATTTGGAGTTACACCCTTATGTCTCCTTATCTAATCAGAACTTGGCACATCCTAAACTATTAAATAAAAATTAAAATAATTATAACTAATTTCAAACACCCTAAACGGCTAAATGAAAATCAAAATTACTGTAATAGTAGTAATCTTACCCGCTCAGGATCACAAACAATAATATGTCCACTCCTGGACACAGTAAGGCCGAGAAGACTTCCTCCCACATTCTTCCAATCCTCCCATGATTCGTTTGGATGCATACGTTTAATCCACCCATCTTGAGTTGCAGTGTAAATCAGTCCTTTGCTGTCTACAGCTGAATCCTCTGGCCCATCCAAGAAGCCTTCCCCTAATTTCTCAATAGTCTGAGCACAAAGAGTTCAGATAAATCTGACTATAACCCATTTAACTTGAAATTGAAAACTTCTGAAAAATTTAAATTGAAAACTTGTGAAAAATTTCTCATGTCATGAACAAAATCAACCCTTCTAGCAAAACCATGAATGGTAAGTGGGAATGATCAGATGTATCTAATAAATTTAGATAAAGTGTAATCTAAAGAAATACAAAATTAATTCATCTTTAAATTGCTCTATTAATTTAAGAGATTACAAGATTTTTTTTTATCAAATCAGAAAAAATTTCATTAATAAAAATAAGTAAAAAACTAAAAGGACAAAACTAAAAGTAAAAAATTATATAAATATTCCAAGATTTAATACATCAGAAATCAAAAGCAATTAAAAATAACAGAAATTCAATGTTTGGACTCATCTTCTATAACAGGGTAGAGAGAAACGATGAATCATAAAATAAAATGTAATGAAACAGTTCTTATTCTGTCAAATTCAATCGACTTAGAAAAAAAATCTGATATCATGAATAGCAGATTCACTCAAGTGAGAAATGAGCAGATGCATCTAATTAAATCTGACTCTCAAACATTGAACGCAATCACAAAAAATGCACACTATAATGGATAGACAGATTCAATCTATCAGAGAAAAAAAATAAAAATAGTTTTCCAATCTATAATATTGATATGAAATTTCTGATTCTTTTATTATGTAAGAAAAAAAAACGATGAATCATAAAATTTGATAAAACAGTTTTCACTGTCAAATCCAATCTAATAAGATTCAATCCAGTCAATGTTTAAAAAAAAGCTATTAACTTGAAGCCCAAAGGTTTGCTATTAGTTTGTGCAAAAAGTATTTACCTGCAAAACATTGTTCTTAACAAAGTGGCCTTCACTTTTATAATCAGACTGAAAAATGCTGGGACCGGGTGAAATTGGAGAATAGGCTATAATTTGCAGGAGCCATGCAACCAAACAGGCTGAAACAACCGTCGCTACTGTTGATGGAGTGATCCAACCCATTTCCTCTCTTTGTATGGAACCTTGTGCTGTATTATTTGCAGAACTTAATTTAGACCACATATTTGAAGAGCCCCAGTGTCTGTCATTGCATGTACATGAATTCAAGTTACTGCCAAGAGAAATGTTTTTAAATGCGTATAAACTCTGAACTCTACTAGGAAGAAGTAGAATATTTAATGGAAAAGCTGATGTATTATGACTAGCATTCTTATCTTTTAAAAAAATATCTTACTAAAATATCTCCAAAAGAATCATATTCAGATGTCAATTTTATCTAATCATTATTAATCTTTGATTGATAGCTTAATTCAATTCAAATACAATTAAGGGGGAGACATAAGGGAGGAGAGATGAGGGGAGCTATTTAGAGAGATAAGAAGTTGTGATGGAGCCATAAGGGTGGAGAGATAAGGTAGTTGTTTGGAGAAATAAAGAGAGAGAAGGGTAGCTGATTGGAGAGATAAGGAGCTGTTATGGAGTGATAAGAGGGGAGATATAAGGGGAATCTGAAGTAATAAGGCCTCAAAATGATAAGGAGGGAGAATGAAGAAGAAGATTAGGACAACATAAGGAGACATAAGGGTGTAACGTGGATCAAATATGAGGATGAGGCCCCTCAAAAATGTGGTCTCTTTGGGGGCCTCAAAATTGGTACTTCAATATATGCACTAAAAAATTCACAGTTCCATTTTTTAACCTCAATTTTAATTTTTCTTGACAAATATATATATATATTTCTCTTAATAAATATGAATTAAAATATTTATTTTATTAAAAAATAACCTCCTACAAACATCAAATATTCTAGAAGCATGTATAAATGAAAAATAAAAATAAGATTAACAAAAACAATTGGGGCTAATGTGGCAACTCGGTGAGGGTAGAAGTACCAGATTTTGGGAAGATGTCTAGGTGGGGGAGGGTAAATTGGTTTCCCATTTGAGCCTGAGGGGGTTGATGGATATTAATAAAAGACTCATTGGCACTAGACTGATGGACTACATTTCCTTGGATAGAAAGTGGATTGACATTGCCCACACATTTGCTTCACAAAGCCAAAAAGCTTATGGGGATTATCAACAAGGTTAGAATCCCTATCTTCCCTAGGGAAGACAAAATTATTTAGAAGATAGGCAGAAAAGGTGATTTCATAGTGAAATTGGCTTACAAACTACTGTATAAGGTGGAACTCTCTACGAACAGTTGGGGGGGGGGGGGGGGGGGTGGGANGGGGATTTGGAACCCTTGCTTGATCCCTAAAGTCAACTTTTTTGGTAGACAGTTCTACATAATAGGATTTTAACTCAGGATAATCTCATCAAAAAGGGTTTCCAACTCCCCAACAAATGTTATCATTGTAAAAAAGAGGACTTCATTCCCCATCTTTTAATGCACTACCACTTTGCCTGAGAGTTATGGAAGCTGATTTTGAATAAGTTGGGCCCCAATTGGGTTGTTAACTGTGGTTTGGAAAAGTTTCTTGAAGAATGGATGGGACCCACAACTAACCCCTTAGCTAGACAATTATGGAGACTTATCCCCCCTCATGTTTGCTGGAGTCTTTGGAAAGAAAGAAATAATATGATTTTCAAGGAGGCTGATAATCTCCTAAAAGTGGTTTTCATATCCTTCTACTAGATGGTAACTGATAGTTTTTCAGTTATCAAGTGCCCTAAACCTGATTCCCAACATACTCTCTATGATCATAGAATGGCTAGAGACTGGGATTTTCCTAATGGGTATCCCAAAGTTGATAGTTCCAAAAGACTCATTAGAAAGAACACTAGGCGGAAACCTCCATATGAGGGCTTGAGTAAGTTAAACTTTGATGGCGCTACTAGAACTGGGTTAGATATGAGAGGGGGTGTGATTCGTACCTCCTTGGGGGACCTAATGGCAACCTACTCTGGTCACATGGAGGGATTGACTAATAACCAGGCTGAATGCATGGCCCTATTTTGGGTCCTTAAATTTTCTTTATCTGTTGGTGTTAAGGCTCTTATTATTGAGGGGGACTCAAAATTAGTTATAGATGTTGCTCAAGGTCATGCTAAAATTAATTGGTCCTTTGTTGGAGTGATGGATGATATCAAAAGACTTATGCTTCACCTTGATTTTTTTCTGTGTGTCATATCTATAGAGAGGCAATGTAGTAGTCGATGCTTTAGTGGTTCTCGACCTACTAATTACTGATCAAAGATGTTGGAGAGAGCCAAGGGTTCTTCCTCCTAATGTAAAGCTCCTCCTTGAGGGAGAAAGAAAATGTTGATTTGTGCCATGAAAGCCGCTATTTGTTGAAGGCTGGCCCTGTTATGGGATAATATGAATATGTTTAGTTACATGTTAGTTTTTATAGTAAGATTATTAGAAGATATGTTAGTATAGATAATATGTTTAGTACATGTTTCTATAGTCTAGATGGTTTTTGATATTCCTAGTGTGTTTTTAATGTGTTGTTAAAATGCTCCTAATTTTCTCTCACTTTTGGAACCCTTGCTTGATCCCTAAAGTCAAGTTTTTTTTGGTAGACAGTTCTACATAATAGGATTTTAACTCAGGATGAGCTCATCAAAAAGGGTTTCAACTCCCCAACAAATGTTATCTTTGTAAATAGGAGGAGTTCACTCCCCATCTTTTAATGCACTACCACTTTGGCAGAGAGTTATGGAAGCTGATCTTTTGAATAAGTTAGGCCTCAATTGGGTTGTTAATTGTGATTTGGAATAGTTTCTTGAAGAGTGGATGAGACCCACAACTAACCCATTAGGCAGACAATTATGGAGACTTATCCCCCCTCATGTTTGCTGGAGTCTTTGGAAAGAAAGAAATAATATGATTTTCAGGGAGGCTAAGAATCTCGTGGAAGTAGTTTTTAGATCCTTCTACTAGATGTTAATTGATAATCTGTCAGTTATCAAGTTCCCTAAGCATGATTCCCAGCCTACTCTCTATGATCATAGAATGGCTAGAAACTGGGATCTACCTAATGGGTATGCCAAAGTTGATAATTCCAAAAGACTCATTAGAAAGAACACTAGGTAGAAACCTCTAGATGAGGGTCGTAGTAAGTTCAACTTTGATAACGCTACTATAAATTGGTTAGATACGGGAGGGGTGTGATTCGTACCTCCTCGAGGGACCTGATGGAAACTTACTCTGGTCACATGGAGGGATTGACTAATAACCAGGCTGAATGCATGGCCCTATTTTGGGTCCTTCAATTTTCTTTGTAAGTTGGTGTTAAGGCTCTTATTATTGAGGGGGGCTCAAAATTAGTTATAGATGTTTCTCAAGGTCGTGCTAAAATTAATTGGTCCTTTTTTGGAGTGATGGATGATATCAAAAGACTTATGCTTTGCCTTGATTTTTTTCCATGTGTCATACCTATAGAGAAGGTAATGTAGTAGTCGATGCTTTAGCGGCTCTCGACCTACTGATTATTGTTCGAAGATGTTGGAGAGAGTCGGGGGTTCTTCCTCTTAATGTGAAGCTCCTCCTTGAGGGAGAAAGAAAATGTTGATTTATGCCATGAAAGCCACTATTTGTTTAAGGCTGGCCCTATTATGGGACAACATAGGAATATGTTTAGTTACATGTAGCTTTTATCGTAAGATTGTTAGAAGACATGTTAGTATAGATAATATGTTTAGTACATGTTGCTATAGTCTGAATGGTTTTTGATATTGTTAGTGTGTTGTTAATGTGTTGTTAAAATGCTCCTAATTGTCTCTCACTGTTAGCCTTTTGGGCTGGTTGTAATAGGGACAACACCATGGTTTTTTGCTGATTTTTAATTTAAAAATAAAAAAATAAAAATAGAAGTTAGAAATTATGGAAGGATACAATTCATAAAAGGAAACAAGATTAAAGATGATGAACTATGCACTAGATGTATCATTGACTAGTGGATTGATTGGGCAGCCTAGGTAGCAACTAAGGGCAAACACTTAACGCCTCATCATGCCTATCAAATGAATGATGAAATATATATCTATATGGTACACTTAAGGATTTTATAATTATTTTTTTTGAAAGCTTTTTAATTTAAGTATGTCTGAATCTAATCAAATCAATTAAGAGACTAATCAAATTCCTTTTTTTTAATATGTTGAAGGTTACTAAATTTAACTTGTGTGGTGCTAGTTGCTTTATATCTCCAGGCTAAAATGGTAGATACTTTAATTGAGGTAGTATTTAGTGACAAGATATTAAGGTAACATGATGTAGGATGGTTACAGATGAAAGCATTATGATAACACATTTATTGTCCTCCTATTCAAGAATTTGAGTAGATTTGCAATCTTTTTTCAAATAAAAAGACTTAATAGACAAAAACGTCAAGTCAATTGTAAGGATCAGTGAGTTGTGGAGAAATTCTAACACCCATGGAGTCTCCCATATGCATGGTAACAAGCAAGAGGTAAATGACTTTCTTTGGCGATATCAAAGACAAGAGGTTGTATAAGGTGTTGATTCACTCCTATAGCTTGGCAATTTGAGTTGTGAAGATGATATTGGGTGCGGACTACATGGTCACTATTCAAATTGGCAAATCAGTGCCACACTTTCCCATTTTGGTGATTGAATATGTTAAGCCCTTTCACGCCAGAAAATTGGTATCAAATTGAATGTTAACTCTATCATTTGAAGAAGACTGAAGGGGGGGATTGGAATCAAAACTACATGGTGGCATATGGAATATTCTCCAATGACAAAGAAGTCAGGACTGATTTGAGGGTGGATGGGCTTATGGTCATATTTGAGATGTAGGGTCAAGAAACAAATAACAAGGAAGAGGATAATTCAGAAGAATCGAGCCCTTCCTTCATTCTCCCAGTTGCTGCTGCTTGAGGTGATCAAGGAAAGGAGATAGCCAGGGTTTGAGAAATTCTCGTTCTCTCTCTTTTTTAGATAAAGTTTTGATAGCAGTTTTAGATATTATGGTATAGGTTAATAATCAAGACAAATCATATGCACTTGTTTTTTTATTAAATACTATTCAATAGAATAGTATGTAATAACTTTTAAATGAAGCTGAGGCTTTAGTTAAGTTTTGGGAAACTTGAAAATTTTGGAATAGGTCTATAGCAGGCCCATATGTTTATGGCATAATGTTCTTATCTGATAATTTTGATATTTAATATAAAATTACATTTGGCTTTCGCCTTTTATCAATAAAAAAAATAAAAACAAGAAAATTATTTGTAATATACAAATTATTAAGCCGATAGGCTTACTTCGAGGGAGATGCCCGTCGGAATTTTCAGACATTCTGGCAGTCTTACGCCGTGAAATGGTCTCTCTGCTCGGAAAGAGGGAAACAATTGGTAATGGGTTGTTTGCCACGTTGTGTTACATGTTCTCCAGCTGTTGCAGGGGTGAAGAGTGTTCGTGGACGCATGTTTCCTCCTGCTATAGCGAGTTTCCCCTTTCTATACACAGTACCGATACGACCCAGTTTCGATGCACAGATGCATGGCGAGAAACACCATGAGGAGAGGGAACGAAGCAATCGCAAGCACCGAGGTAGGGTGGAGAATGGGAATGAATCGATCTTCGAACACTCCCTAAATCAACAATAGGCGAATTGATAGACTTTTATCAGCCATAGGCCTGGAATCCGCCTTCCTGTTTCTGAACTTGGCTATTCTTTTCTGGATTTTTGGGAGAGTTAGAAATAGTGGGAATGGGATTGAGTGTATGTGATGCTGATGTTTCTCGGTATTACAATATCTGGAGGGCTGTGTTTGAAAAGATGGGAGTGTAGTATTCAGCTGACGCGGCTTTCCTGTAACTGTAGCAATGCTATTGTATTCTCTTTCTTTTCAGTTAAATCGTCTTCATAGATCTGGATCATTCGTGTTTGAGTTTCTAGGGTATGCGATTTATTATTTGTTGGCTAAACTGGCCAGAGATTAGAGTTTTTGCTGAACAGAGCAGGTGAGTACATCGTGAGCAGTAACTTACAATGCCTACCAACTCCTTTGTGAAGGAGATGGCTTCTGGATTTGTCAGAATCGCTTTGGAATGTGACTGCATAAAACCGTTATAGGAAGAAAAAGAATCTGGAAGCCAGTTGGGTTTGTAGATTACAGTTCTTTATTTATTTCAAGATTAAACAATGTGGAAACAAGATTAATGTCCACCTACAGAGCAGTGGTGGTGCCCAGATGTGGAGGGTCAGAGGTTCTTGAGGTTAGACACAATGTGGGTATTCCAGATTTGGGTTTATTTTTGTGGACCCATTCTGGTTTTCTTCTCAAATTTTATTTGCTGCTCAAATCTGCACCAATGTAAGAAATGGTGAGCAAGTTCATTTGTGTTTAGAATTTCAACTCTTCCTTTATGTCTTGAATTATAAATGTGAACGTGGTGTTCGCTTTCTTTTGATAGGGATTTTCTGTATACTATATAGATATGCATTATTTGAAAAGAAATTGCCATTAAAAATAAGGGTGGAATTGTTTCATAAAATGATACAGGGCATATAGTAAAGTTAGTATAAATGTTGTAACAAAGTTGGAGAATGATAAATAATTTCATTGGCTTCAACAGAAATGCTGTTTCTCAACACTCAAATCTGCAACAATAAAAGAAAAAGGTGAGCAAGTTGGAGAATGATAAATAATTTCATTGGCTTCAACAGAAATGCTGTTTCTCAAAACTCAAATCTGCAACAATAAAAGAAAAAGGTGAGCAATTTTGTTTGAGCTTCGAGACTACAATTCTCCCTTTCTGTTTTGAATTGAATATGTTACTATTCTGCCTGTTTGGCTTTCATTTTATGGGTAATTTCAATATTCTATACCTACATTAGTTCTAAAAAATAGTCTAACTAAAAACTAGGATGTAAGTGTTTTGTACATTGTATGTGGCATATTAAACTTCACATCTAAGTGAAACTCATTAGCGTTGTTCGTCACCATAATCTTCTTGTTCGTTTGCCCGGGAGTTGCACACGGGGAAAAGAGAAGCTGTTGGTTTACGAATTCATGCCAAGTATGAGCCTTGTTAAACATCTCTTTGGATTGTGTCAATTCTTCTTGAGAAACAGAGCACACCATTTTCTGGGCCTAAAATCAATCTATGTCTCTTTGTGTCCTTTCAAATATGTGTCAGCAAACAGACAGTATGTTATTCTTTTAATCCGGACAGACATCTGTTATTTCAATTTGAAAAGGCAATTGACTCCATTAATTCACAAGACAAGAATTTGGTTAGATTAGCAGTTAAAAACAAAACACACACCAGTAGACAGTGCCTGTCGATCATAGCAGAAGAACCTATGGCTATGGCCAAGGGAATGTAAACTGTTAATTGTTCAATTCATAGATTTATGAATGGAAAAATGACATTCTATTTCTATTTCCCGCTATAGGTCATAACAGAAAAACATATGGCTATGCCCAAGGGTATGTTCCCACACAAGGCCTTTAAAATTCCACATCAGAAACTTGCATCTGTTGATCCAGATTTCAGCTTTTATTTTAATCAATGGGTTGGGACAGGCTTTGAACAAAAACCACCCTTCCCACCACAATACATAGGAGGTAACAGAGGCATTTCTGGTTGCAGCTTTATGCCAAGGTATGTGAGGGCTCTGCTAATAATGTTTCATTTTAATATGGAATTCAGGAAAGTTTAAAAATGCCTTAAAGTTTTAAAACCTGAAATAAAATTATTTTGAAAAAGCAATAGAAATAGCTGCTGAGAGATGTACTGTGAGAATTGAAGTCATCAGATCTGATTCAGCAATGTCAACAGGATTGCAAGTGACAC
>MU227175.1:1875955-1892959 GCA_018584345.1 Thuja plicata
CTTATGTTTATAACTTATATGTTAGTGATCTAAATAGAACTGCTAGTTTCAGTGGGGACAGTGGCAGTGAAGGTTCAAGTGAAGGTAGTGAGGAAGGCAATTCACTAAATGTAAGAAAATTTGTTCTTTATTTCTTGTACAAAAATGTATGGATGTTGATCTCATTATTTTCTCTCTTTTTTGGGTTACTTTTGCAAATACCTTTGTGTTGTTATGTATTATTTTACAAAGATGTTGTATTGTTTTCTGGATATGTCTTAGGGATTGGAAACTGGGAGGAAAAGAAGCTTTGAATCACTAACCATGAATGGTATGCTTATTTCAAAATTTTATTTAATTATTTCATTTTAGGCACTTGATGTATTTTCACGAATCCTACTTGTACTTATCAGATAGTCACAGTCTTCTAGTTTTTGGATGAACTAATTTGGTAATACCGATTGTTTTACATTTAGTTGGTCAACCACTAATGAAATTATCCCAATAAAGCACTTGAAATCATGGTTCCAAAATTTATAAAACCATAATTACTGAAAATAGTGACACTAGGATCAATAAACTCTTAAAAACTCTAAAGTGACACTAAAAAAATACATGCGATGTCGAAGCGTCAGAAACTGTCGACGGCTCAACGTCGCATGTATAGAAAATTCATCACACATTTGTCGTAATTGCAACACTAAAACTACGACGCCTAGGTGTCGTAATAGCGACAGATAAAATGTAACGACAACATGATAAACATTATAGTCGGCTTGTATTGCGACACCTAGACGTCACTTTTTTCAAACGTGCGATGAATTTTCTATACATGCGATGTCGAGCCATTGTAAATTGCCGACGGCTCGACGTCACATGTATAGAAAATTCATCGCACATCTGAAAAAAGTGAAAGCTAAGATGCGACGCCTATGTGTTGTAATAGCGACAAATAAAATGCGACGCCGACGTGGCGTAATAGCGACAGCTAAAATATGTAACAACAACATGGTAACCATCATAGCCAGATCATATTGCAACAGTTAGTACCATCGCAATAACGACAGACAGTTCATCGATCATTGTTTCTGACATCAAAACTACAAAACTGGTCTCTATCGCTTGGCCGACGGGATGGTGTCAAAAAAGTGACACATAGCTGTCAAAAAATGGTCCCAAATGTTGTAGTGGGTAGCACAAGGTTTATGCAATTCCACATGGTGGTTTTGTAGAAGCTTTTTTTATATAAAAGAAACCTAATTGGTAGTTGTTGACAAAAGCAAGGTATGCATTTGTGAAGGTTGGAAGCATGGCATGGGATGTGTGGTTACATGCTTGTTCACATGGAGTGTTGGTTTTTGGATAGGTTTTTGAAGGCTTTCATGAATATATCATAATGTTGAATATATCTTGGGTTTTTCTCTCATGAGAATTTTTCGAGGGTATATCGTGTCTCACATTTTTGTGGGTATTAGGTCTATTCTCTTTTATGTAGATTATAAGTACTTATTTGATTCATTTATAATGTGTTTTATGTAGAAATTTTCATTATATGGTTGCAAGTTTCCTTACAATGGTTACCTTCATGAGATTGGAGGCGTTGACACCTAACCATGGAGAACTTGTGGATTCTTTGGTTAAGGATTTGTCTATGTTTTTTTTACATGTTATCATTGCTTGATAAGTGATGTTTGGTTTAGAATATGTTGGTTGCTATGTCATGTTGCACTCTTAATTTCTAGCTTAACTTTTTGGAGTGATACATTATTCTTAAGATCGTGTTATGTTTACTTGGAGCATGTGATCTCCTAGGAGGAGATGATTAGATGATGTTTTCATATATATGTCCCTGATTTTGCAATTGGAGTTGTGACATTAATCTTGGTTGGATCCCATTGTATTGAATACATGATCATTTGCATGGTCACCATGATGGTATTATATTGTAATTGGATTTTAGAATAGAATGGTTGGTCACATGTGTTTATAGTTACATGGAGACATAAGTGATGCTAGTGTTACCTTTTTATTTGAGACGTGTTGAGATGGTTGAAGGTTTGAGTAGGAATACTAAGGAGCTTTCACTTGGTATGGAATTGAGAGGACATTATTCTTAGAGTGAGTAATGATGGCTTGGATATCTTGATGAGCATTCTCATTCCATGCTCAATATACTCAATGGTTTACTAATTGTAGGTATTTCCTATTTTCCCTTTTAGGTGCACTATGTTTATGCTTCTCTTTTATATATATATGCATCTTGAGCTATGGGTATCGATAGTTCTAGAGGATTCATTTCACAGAGGTTTGGCCTTGGATTTTCTCCTTGTGAATATGGTGATATTGTGATATTTTTATGAGGATATTAGGGGATGGTTTATTGGGATTATTTTCTTCATTGGGAATGAATATTATGAGTTTGATAATATTGGTTATGAGAGGATTCTATAAGTCTAGTGGTTGTATCAGGCATTGACAAGTCGATATTTCGGTACAACAACCACTACTTGTAACAAGTGGTATCAGAGCTTGTTCATAGATTTGAATCTCCTATGTAAGTGATGCAGGCCTTCAACGAGTGATGATGGGGGATTTTTGGAAGTACGACACCATCCCTTGCAGGATTCATGACATGGTTTAACTGCCTCCTGTGGATTCTATCAGTCTAGTGGTTGTATCGGACATTGAAAATTTAATCTTTTGGTGCAATGAAAATCATACTTGTAACAATACATGCATGCACGCATGTATGTATGTATGTATATGTATATGTATACATATATATCTATGTGTGTACATACATATATCTATACACACATATATATATACATATGTGTGTGTGTGTGTGTGTGTGTGTGTGTGTGTGTGTGTGTGTGTGTGTGTACATACATACACACACACACACACACACATGTGTGTGTGTGTGTGTACATATATATAAGAGATTGAACAAGTTTTTGGATGTCATTATGGAATTTCATTTCAAGTGTTTTGAATTAGATCATACTTGATATAGTGTTGCTTATTTGAGTTATTGGTAGAAGGAAAGGTTATTGTTTATTGGTTTTATCTCTTCATTATATGGTTTCTTCCATGAGATCCATGATATATAATTTGTGAGGATGCTGACATATTGTGGGAGAATATGTAGCTATGTTGATTGCATGTATGGATCATTTTTATTGTTCTTAATAGTTCATATTTTGTAGACTTGACGTCTTCAAGCTTTATTTTTAGATTTGGTATTACCCATGCGGTAGGAGTTCCTAGTTATGTATGTTCTTCATTGACAAATTTTGATACAAGGAGTGTGATTGTGGTTTATGGGTTGATATGATGTTTGCATGAATTTACTAATGTTCATTATGTTTAGGAGATTTGGATGGTTGGATATATTGGCATCTATTGTGGATTTCATTTCCAATTATGGGGACTTCTTCCTTATGACAACAACTTGGAACATTTGTTGTCACATTGGACTTGATATTTTGTTCTTGGATTGGTGTATCTTCACCTTTTCTTGTTCCTTTTTTATAAGTGACATGTTAGAGGATGAGATGAGTTCTTGATTGAGATGATAGTCACTTAGTTATATTGCAGGTATCTTGCTGGAGCATGACAACATGTTAGAGGTTCATGTGGTTACATGTATGGAGCTTTGGTGATGTATTTCATTGGTTGACCCTTATGCAAAGTATACAAGTGGGATAATGTTGGAATAAAATATGTTGTACACCTTACATAATTTTTTTAATGTTATAGTATTATTATATGTGTGTTGAACCTAGGGGAATCTAGATGGGCATGCATCACTGAATTTGAACATTATTGTAGCCAATTTATGTGTTGTATTGTAACATTTGGATTGTATTTGGGTGTCACATTGAAATATGATATTGTATTTATTTAATATTGGGAAAAGATATTTCATAAAGTGAAAACATAGTGCTTAATATCAAATGAGGGTCCAATAGTATTGTGTTCAAATGGTTTTTTAGCTCAAGGTTTTACTTTACCACTAGTTGAACTTTGTGTGAACTTATTTCTATAAACAAAAATATGTGTCAGTGGTTTGGGTTGGTTGGTTGTAGGTGACAAACACTTCTAGATGTTGAGAGGGGAGTGAATTAGCATATATTAAAAATTAAACATTTATAATTCATTCATTCCATTTACACATGTACAAAATTAAATAATTGAAATAGAAAGAATCACACACAAAGACACCAAAAATTTTACATGGAAATGTGGAAGAAAAATGGTGAGAACTATATCACTATATGAAAAACATTATAAAGTTTTTAGGCTCTTGGCCAAGGAATCTCATTTGACATGCACAATAAGGCACACAACCTTAGAGAAATATTCAATAGACTTGAAAACATTGAAGATCACTTCTTTAGGACAAACCACAATATGTTTTTATAACAATAAATTATGATTGTTGAACTAAAATGAAACACATACTCTACAATGTGTATTATTGATTTAGGAGCATCCTAGGATCCTTGGAAATCATGTATAAAAAAAAAATATGTTTTCTTTTGTTCTTTAGCTTGTTTGGAGACTTCTTGGTGAAGTGCTCAGTTATCTTGTTTCTCGGGTACTCTTTCTATCTTTCTTTACCGACGGGTCTCAGTGTATGTTGATTTCTGTTGCTCAGGTATGCTTTTACTGAGTTGGTTTATGTTGCTTGGGTATGCTTTTACCGAGAGGTTGTTGTTGCTCGGTGATCTCTTCCCGAGTTGTTTATCCTGATCTGGCCGACTTCAGCATTTAATTTTCATGGCATAATTAATGTGGGTTCTCTCATTGGGGATTGTGTGGACCTAAATCTGGGTCAGGGGGTTTCTCCGATGTTTGTTATCATAAGCCGACCTGTTGGTTTCCTTTTGTATTTAAGTTGTATTTGTTCTTAGCTTAGGGCATTAGATTGAGGGAGAATATTGAGGTGTTGGATCTGAGAACGCAGATCAAAGTGTTAGATCTGAGAATCTGGATCGAGTTGTATGTCTTAAAGAAGATCTCTAGTTGATCTTCAGAAGTATCTTTGTATTTGGCCATAATCGGGAAGGCCTTACAACCCGACATGTTGGATGTAATGGATTATCTATGATAATAGAAAACTGAATGTTGATTATATTTTTTTGTATTTGGTGGTTTCTGCTATTATGGTTATTGGCTGCAAGTTTGGGTTCGTTGGATCCTCCATCCTTGACTGCATCAGGTGGTATCATAGCAGAGTTTCAAACGCTAGAGAAGGAGTTAGATTTCAAATTGCTGGAGATTTGTGGAGTCAAGATGCCTCTGAAGAAAACCCATGAGATCATAGAGGAAGAACCTAAGGAGGAATTCAATCTTGAATATTTTTGAGCTTTACAGAAGCAAGTGCAAGATATACGAGAGGAGTTACAAAGAAAGAATGTGTCTAGAGAAAACCAAAATAATGGTGAAGAGTTTGATGAAGAAGATCATTTAGAAGAAGCTAAAGAAGATGTCATAGATCTAGAGGGGGCTAGATTTCTGAGAGCTATGTCTAAAATTGGGAAAAGACCTAAGATTGAAGTTTCTACATTTGCTAGAAGCCTTAGGCTAGAAGATTTGATCGATTAGATTAATGAGATGGATGAATACTTTGAGTATGAAGAAGTGGAAGATCCTGATAGATTTTAGTTTGCCAAGACAAAGATAAAAGTTCATGTGAACATATGGTGGAGGGAAGTTCAATTGGAAAGAAGTCAGAAAGGTAAGGACAAGATCATTAGATGGAACTGAATGGTTGAAAAGTTGAAGAAGCAATTCATTCCAGTGGATTATAAATTGGAGATGTTCAAGAAGATGCAAGGTTTGAGGCAGGAAAACAAATTGGTGCAAGAGTACACTGAGGATTTTTACCAAATCCTAATTAGGACTAGACATTCAAAAGTTGACAAGGATAAATTTGCTAGGTATTGTTAGAAACAATGAGAGGGGGGGCGGGGGTGAATCAGTGTTTATCAATTATCTTTATTTCAGAAATTTGAAACTTAAATCAAATAGATAACAAATGAAACATAACACATAACACAAGATATGTTTACAGGGAAACCTTGATCAGAGGAAAACCCCGGTGGGAATTAGTACCCACAAATGATTGTACTAGTCTTATGAACTTGTTAGAGTTCCTTTGTCCTATTAGGAGAAATCTTTACAATGAAAGTACAATGACCCTATTAGGAGTCTTTACAAAAAACTTGTTAAAGGTGAATGGCTCACTTCCAGAGCTCACTTCCCAATAGGATGAAGGCTACAACCTTTAGGTAATAGATATACACTATATCAAAAGATGAACTGTTGTTCTAACACTGTTGTCTGATCAATTTTGTTTATGCATTGATGCTCTAATCCCTCAAAGAGATTTATCTCATACTAATTTGGTGTACTATTCTTCTGGATATCTTTTTTGCATATTTTCCACTCTTGCACCTAATACAAAATTGCATGTTTAAGTATATATACATGCCTGAATAGACGCGACCAAAAACAAGACCTTAGTCGGCCCAAAATAAAAATATACAATGCTTCCAAATGAATTGGATTAAGCGTGTTTACATGAGTGTTAAAGACACAATTACAAACATATTACAATAGGTGCATGGCCATTACAAAATAAAATATTATACGCTAATCAAAATCTGAAGTTGTTAGAATAATAAGCAGAAAAATGCAAATATAAACACATGGAAGAGAACACAATGACACAGAGATTTAACATGGTTCACCCAATCCCTGGGCTACATCCACCAACAGTGAGTCCAATATCTTTATTATCATCCAGTGATTACAATCAGAAAACTTGCAACTCAATACTGCCATAGGAAGCTACGAAAATCACTCATACAATCAAATCTCAAAACCCTAAGCCCTTTTCAAAAGCATATTTGACCTAACCTAATTAGGGAAAAAAATACTCTGACTAATATAAAATAGATGGTCGACCCTTTACAATATTATTAAGTCATTATTGGCGTCGACCCCGCCTAGGGCGCTACCCCTTGACCCCGCCTGGGGCGCTACCCCAGGACCCTGCAAGGGGCTCTGCCCCTTGACCCCGAGCTTGGGGCCCATATAGATATGTCTGGGGGGAAATTGCATTGAAAAGAAACTAAGTCTAATTAGGCTCCACATACATAATAGAAGTCGGCTTCATGCTCTATTTTCTTAACTGCTAGTGGCACTTGAACTTGTTGTAACTTATCCGTACTGTCATATCTTACCATGCATGTATAGAATAAATATAATAACATATCATAGAGATTATGTATAAAGGTGCATATTCTGACTTGATTGTATGCATGTGCGCTGGTGCACTGACCAACTGTATATCTTTGTTTTCTATACTTAGCCAAATTTAGTCCTTGAAAGTTGTGAACTTACTTTTCAAAACTTCATATGACTTTGTTTCCATAATGACAACACAAAATTAGTCATATACACCCTGAGTGTCAACTTTCCAACAATATCCCCCTTTGTCATTAATGGCAACAAAGGAATGTGGCCAAGTTACATATACTTTGACTAAACAATAAAAACTGTAAGTTTATTGTACATTACATCATACTTTCAGCTATATTTTGCATACTCCTTTATATACACTACTCCCCCTTTGACATTAATGACAAAGGTTCCAAAAATTAAATTCCCTAAGTACTTACTCCAAGTATACATATGGGTATGCAATCTGAAGATTCTTGATTTCTTGCTGCCAGAATGCCTTCAGTGCATCAATAGTCTGAAGATGGGCGCATAATGCATATGTGAGCTTCTCCATCTTTTTCAGATCTATGCAGGGGCCTTGATCATATGTGACAATGGTTGCATCTATTTGTTTGATGTTCTCATTTAAAATAGCTAAGGAGGGCGCAAGTGCATTTCTTAGTTGGGTTTGCCTGGTCCTTATCTTGTTGATCTCTATCTTGGCTTTTTCAATCTTGTCTATCTGCCCTTGATAGATGTTGTTGTAGATGTTGATGTCTTGGGAAGATGTTTCAACTGATTTTCTGATGTTTTCAACCAAGATGTTTTCTTCCTCAATCTTCTCGATGTGCTTAGAAGTGAATTTGCCTCTGTCCATACAATTAGCTATCACCTTCCTGCCTTTTGCTGCTAACTCTTTCAGAATTGTTTGACCAATCTTCAATGAGTTGAGATCTAATGAGAAGTTCTTGATCAGTTCATCTAATCTTCCTTTTTTGTACTCATCCTCTGCAGTTCTAGTAGATGAATCTACTAAACTTGTGAAGTTTGCTTTGAAGCAAGTCAAGATGTTGTCAACATCATCCATAGACTGAATATTTGCCAATCTCTTTTATGTTGGCACTAGGTTATTCAAAATGTTTAATGACTCAAAAAAGAGAGGATTTCTCATAACTTTTCTCTCTTTAGCTTTCTCCATGGCTAATACACTGATTTTGATCATGCCTTCTTCTCCCCATGCATCTAGGTTTGCTGAGTCAGGGGTCAAACTTGACAACCATGATACTAATGGTTTGATAGATGGAATGAATATAGCATTATGAATAACATCCATACATTCACTTTTCACTGGGATTTCCATAGAGGGTGGTTCATTGGATTGATTATCTTCCTCATTATTCAAATCTGTTGAATCTTTAGACATAACTTCATCTTGCTGCAAGGGAGTATTATCAATGCATACCTTCTCTGCTTCTTCAGTGCTGACAAAGGATTTTTCAAATTTGTTCAAGTTATTTTCTGAAGCTGTCATTGTTATCTTAACATCATTGGTCACAATGGTTTCATCTGAATCTTTGACTGTGTCAGAGGGTGATGGAACTTTGGGCGTAGAATCCTGGGGACCTATCATAGGCACATTAAGAGTCTTTGGTTCTTTTTCTTGTTTAGAAGGAACTAGAGTCACTTTAGCTGTAGGCACCGTTGATGGATACATGTGTCTGTCCAAAAACACTTTCTCGAATGCTCTTTCAGTCTCTTTTCCAACCAACTCATATTCTTTGTTCATAATGTGAAGAGTTCTTTTTTTGGTTCTTAGATGAGGTTTACCAGATCTAACAGTATTTCCTTCTCATCATGTGAGAAAATAGGAAGAAGACTGTCTAATGTTTATTCTCTAATCTTCACATCTTTCTCTATTGCTTGTCTTTTCAATAAGTCTAGTATGTTCCATACTTTGTCTGGAATGACTGTCTTGAGGTCCAAAACTAACCTTTTAAACTTGATCATATGAGAGATAATCATATAATGTATTTCTGACTTGTCTATCTCTTGGTACTTATCATAGACATTTTTAATTGAGTCTAGTCTTCCTTCATTAATGATTTTTTTCCTTAAGACTTCAAGACTAGGTCTGAATCTTACCTCAGGAGGGGCTTGAGTATTCTTTACTCTGTTCCGTGTTGTCCTTGAAGATGGGTGACCTGTGGGAACTTGCTTCCTTTTTCTAGTCAATTTTCTTGGTACCGAAGGTGGAGAGGATTACAAGTCAATAGTAGTAGAGGGCACAAATGTATCTTCATCAGATTTCTTCTTTTTCTTCTTGTGGGTATCATTTGATTTTTCTACTTTGACTTCTGCAGGTGTTTGCTTGAGTTCTCCTACAATTTTAGCTTCCCTAGCTTTATCTAGGTCTTCTTGTGTGACACCATGAACTTTTAGGATGTTGGATGTAATCCTTGATGCCTTCCTCTTATTATCTACACTATATAAGATAGAATCAACTTGATTTGTCTTCTCTCTGTATGTGCCCCATCTTGGCTCTTTAGGATCTTTAGGCGCAAAAAAAAAAACTTGTGCATATCCTTCCAAAACATGTTATTCTAATTCATAACCAAGTGGATGAATCCATTTGGTTCTTGGCTCAATTGCTTCCATGCAAGTACAACCATTTTCCACCATGAAATATATGGTGTCCTTGTATTATTCAACTATCTTCTCTAGTATTCTAAACCTCTTTTGCACCTTGATCCTGAATGTCTTGATCTCCATATCCATAGTGTCCTTTACACTACTTTCTGATGTAGCCTTTAATGAAATTTGAGACATAGTAGGTTTGCTCCTGTCTAGGTATAGATTAGAGACCTTACCAATAATGTGGAAGTATAGGTAGATAATCAATGAGCCAAATCTGAATATTTTGTTCCTGTCATGCTTGATAGCTCTAATGTTCTCAATTAGTTGTGCGTGCAATATCTCACAAATATTATATTGTGTGTTATCTCTTGCCGTCCTTATTGCTGCCAAAACTGTAGCTATGGATACACTATTCAGTCTTCTTGAGTGCTGAAACTTGTAACCAAGTATCATGGTGATAAGTTTAATGTCTTCTTCCATAATGGGATCAACAGTCATCCCGCACCTATCACTTCTAGATAAGCATGTCTTCTCAACCTTTTTCTTTACATCCTTTCCAGTAGGAAGAACAAGTCCAACCTTAGGGAGTCCGGTCATCTCATGAATGAGGTCAACAGTAATGCGGATAGGGACTTCACCAATCCAAAATAGATCATCATGAATCATACTAAGTAGAATTTTAACCCATTTTGGTTCATAGAAATCATGCGCATTTGTATACTCAAAAATAGGGTTATCAGTGAGATGTGAGTATTCTTCCTTGAATGAGTAATCTGGTTTCATCATTGATGCCATGAGCATCATTGTCACCCACAAACTCCTTCTTATAGTAAATGTAAGCGCGCATGTCCTCTACATGCACGACTCCTAACGGAGTCTTTGAGAATGCCCCTTCTATATCATCTAGCACTGACTTGAATGGATGCTTTTTAAACATGAATCTTTTCCTTTCGGTGATGTCAAAGACTACAGGGGTTGCCATAATTACTTGTTGATTTCTTAAGTAGGGTTTTGCTGGAGTTCTGAAATGACGCATTCGTTCTAGGGTTCTGTTTCAACTTCAACTTGTTTTTCTAACCAACCAATAGTTATCCTTCAACACTTCGATGCTAACTCCTCCTGTGTTCTCTGAATGCTCAATCTTGAATGCAAAGTGAAGATATAAGATCTTTTACTGACTTATATAAAAGTTACTACATTTAATGCTTGTTGTCATAACGTGGTTTACATTGAGAATTTCAATATTTTCTTTTGTCAAGGTTCAAGCTATGCATCCATGCATACCATCTCAACTTGTGACCAAATACATGAATCCATAGGCGCATACTCAGAGGTGAGTATACCAACCACACAGGGGTTTAGAGCTTGAATAGCTCCCCCTATGACCATGAGGGTCATCTAACCAGAAGTAGAAGTTGCATCCACTATGGATGCATCTACTACCTTGCTAACATCATCATCTTTCTTTAATTCAACCCATATTTTACCTGAATCTTTTGTAGCTTTTACAAACTTGACTTCTCTAGATTCTTCAAATAATGATCCTTTAGGCTTTTCTTGTCTTTGTGTTATGGATCTGCAAAACCTTGAGATATGTCCATCTTTGTTACATGAGTGATAGATGATTGGAGGTCTATTGATGTTGTTTACCATGTTGCACTACTTGGTTGTGTGTCCATTATAGTTACATATCTGACATATAATATTCTGATAGTTTCTATGAGGTTGATTTCTCTGATTGTATTGAGTCAGATTCCTTTGGTTCTGTTGTGATTGATTTCTCTGACTAGTTCTACAATGTATAGCCCTATGACCAAATTTATTACAAGAGTAACAATAACCATTGAATGGTCTTACCTCTTTACAATCTCTTTCCAAATGTCCATGCTTATTACAGGCATAACAAGTTCTGTTAACTATCTTGAGTTCATCTTTAGATTATTCTACTCTAGCTTCTATTAGATTCTCAGTAGCCTTTACTTATGTAGATTTTTCTTGTACTTTCTTACTTTCTTGTATTGTATTGGTTTCACTTTGTGCTGCACTATATCCAACACCAGTAGTATCTCCTCTTAAATTTTGTGCATAGAGTTGTGATTGAATTAGATCAGAACTTGTGTGTAGTTTTTCAATATGATTCTTTTCTTCTGTCAATTCAAATTCTATCTTTTTCTTGATGTTTTCCAACTCCAAGATCTTCATATTTGCTTGCATAAGTTCTTCATCTAATTGTTTACTTTCTTTCATCTTTTCTTCAATAGCTATCAGGCTATCCGTTAACTGTTCATTTAGATCTTCAATCTTGTCCTTCAGAGACATGTTTTCTTCATTTAGCTTTTTTACCATTTTTCCCAAATCATTTGTAGAGCAATCTTTTAGATCTTTTCTTAATTTTTTGATAAGCATTTGGGAGCCATCAACTTTTAGTTTAAGGTCTTCATTCTTTTTCAGATCTGTCAAGATCATCAAGGGCTGCTTCAAGATTCTTTTTCAGATGTTTCACTTCTACTGAATCCATGATCTCCTCAAGTGGTTAAACTTTCTTTCAGAGGACCATAGTTCTAATACCAATTGTTAGAAACACAGAGAGGGGGGGTGAATCAGTGTTTGTCAATTATCTTTATTTCAGCAATTTGAAACTTAAATCAAATAGATAACAAATGAAACATAACACCATAACACATAACACAAGATATATTTATGGGGAAACCTTGATCAGAGGAAAACCTTGGTGGGAATTAGTACCCACAAATGACAGTACTAGTCTTATGAACTTGTTAGAGTTCATTTGCCCTGTTAGGAGCAGTCTTTACAATGCAAGTACAATGACCCTATTAGGAATCTTTACAAAAACCTTGTTAAAGGTGACTGGCTCACTACCAGAGCTCATTGCCCAATAGGATGAAGGCTACAACCTTCAGGTAATAGATATACACTATATCAAAAGCTGAATTGTTGTTCTAACACTATTGTCTGATCAGTTCTGTTTATACAATGATGCTCTAATCTATCAAAGAGCTTTATCTCATACTAATTTGGTGTATTGTTCTTCTGGATATCTTTTCTGCATATTTTCCACTCTTGCACCTAATACAAAATTGTGTGTTTAAGTATATATACATGTTTGAATAGACGCGACCAAAAATAAGACCTTAGTCGGCCCAAAATCAACATACACAATGCTTCCAAATGAATTGGCTTAAGCATGTTTACATGATTGTTAAAGACACAATTACAAACATATTACAATAGGTGCATGGCCATTACAAAACAAAATATTATACGCTAATCAAAATCTGAAGTCGGCTTCATGCTCTATTTTTTGAACTTCTAGTGGCACTTGAACTTGATGTAACTTATCCGCACTATCATATCTTACCATGCATGTATAGAATAAGCATAATAACATATCATAGAGCTTATGTATAAAGGTGCATAGGCTGATTCAATTGTACACACATGCGCTAGTGCACTGATCAACTGTATATCTTTGTTCTGTTTTGTTTTCTATACTTAGCCAAATTTAGTTCTTCAAACTTATGAACTTACTTGTCAAAACTTCATATGACTTTATTGCCATAATGACAACACAAAATTAGTCATATACACCCTGAGTGTCAACTTTATAACAGGCATATCTATGGATTGCGACCTAGTATTTAGGAAGAGTTACTACTATTCAGATGACAACCATAGGAGATGCTTATCAGATGGCATTGAAGATTAAGGAGAAGCTGAACAAGAGGTTTGAGAGCAAACAGAAGAAGAAAAACTGAGGTGGTAAGACTGATGGCACAACTAGTGAGAGTAAGGTGGTGGATAATCCTAAGCAGACCGAGGTAAGATCTAGTAGTAGTCAAATCACTAAGGATTAAAATCATGGGTATCAAAGAAGAGGAAGAAGTGATTTCAGCGGTACTTGTTTTTAGTGTGGTGAGAAGGCACATAGGGCCTAGTCATGTCCTCAAAATAATTTCACCCTGATGACTGAAGAAAGCTCAGCGAATGTTGTAGAAGAAGGTGTAGTTATGATCACTAGAAGGCTGGTTGCATGTATTAATGAACTAGTACAGAGAATAAATTTGTTCAGAATCAGATGTAAGTACAAGGATAAGGTATGTAATGTCATAATTGATGGTGGTAGTTCTGAGAAATTTTTTTTCTGAAGAGATGGTTAGTAATTTAAATTTGGGACTTGAAGAAAACATCTTAATCCTTATCCTTATCAGATTAGTTGGATACAAGATGTGTCTAAGGTTAGGGTTGAGGAGCAATGCCTTGTTAAATTTAAGATTGGATCTTATTATGATGAGATATTATGTGATGGGTTGCCTATGGATTCTTGTCACTTTTTGCTCAGTAGACCTTGGCAATATGAAAGACATGTTATGTTTGATGGTCGTGGAAATACCTATGTGGTGAGGCAGGATGGATCCAAACATAAACTGCTACCTTTGCAGGAAGCAGGGACTAAGGGATGTGGATTTATCAGATGTTGTCCGAATGACAGTGACAAACATGAGGAAAAGAGAAGTGATGAACTTATGGGTGAAAGGAAGGAGAAATTGAAGGGAGAAGAAAATGAAACCTCTAAGGAACTTACAGAGATAAAGAAACAGATGAAATTTTTGGCTGAGATAGTGCAGTAGATGTTGACACTAGTGAAACAGAGAGATGTAGATGATGCCAAGTTGATCAGTCAGTTGGATGAGAATGTGGTTCATAAAAATACCGATAGTATCAAGAATACTGAGAATGATCGATGTCAACTACTATCAGTTGCAGGCAAAAGATATGAGAAAAGTTCTAGACTGATGAATTTGTCGAGTGGGACAATGAATAGAGTCAAGAAAACATGGAATAAAGGGCAAGGGGAGATATGGGTTAAGAACAAGTATGGAATACATGTTCTGATTCTCTTAAGATGTTCATAATTTCCTTTATGGTAACATCTTCTTTACCTGGGGTGTCTGATGCAGGAGCATCCTAGGATCCTTGGAAACCCTGTATCAAACAAAAATATGTTTTATTTTGTTCTTTAACTTGTTTGGATACTGCTCGATGAAGTGCTCAGTTACCCTATTGCTCGAGTACTCTTTCTATCTTTCTTTACCAATGGGTGTTGGTGTATGTTGATTTCTGTTGCTCGGGTATGCTTTTACCGAGTTGGTTTCTGTTGCTCGGGTATGATTTTACCAAGTTGGTTTTTGTTGCTCGGGTATGCTTTTATCGAGTGGTTTTTGTTGCTCGGTGATCTCTTCCTGAGTTGTTTATCCTGATACTTCTGCATTTAATTTTTGTGGCGTAATTAATGTGGGGTCTCTCATTGGGGATTGTGTGGACCTAAATCTACGATGTGGGGTTTCTTCGATGTTTGTTATTGTAGGCCGACCTATTGGTTTCCTTTTATATTTAAGTTGTATTTGTCCTTAGCTTAGGGCATCATATTGAGGGAGCAGATCGAGGTGTTGGATTTGAGAATCTGGATCAATTTGTATGTCTTAAAGAAGATCTATAGTTGATCTTGAGTAGTATCTTTGTATTTGGCCATAACCGGGAAGGCCTTACAGCCTGACATGTTGGATGTAATGGATTATCTATGATAATAGAGAACTGAATGTTGATTATATTTTTCTGTATTTGGTGGTTTCCGCTATTATGGTTATTTTCTGCAATTTTGGATAATCCTTCATTGGATCCTCCATCCTTGAATTCATCAATTATAGTTCATTGTTCTAAACATCTAAAACTGATTTCATAACTTATAATTTGTGCTTACACACTTTTGCACTTACACCACACACCATAGACATATATTCTTTAACTCATACTATCCACCAAATTATCTCATCCTATATATATCTTCTGCCAAAAATAAAACCATTAATTAGGTCGGCCTAATTAGATATAACATGTAAATGTAACAAGGGTCAACCCCCTTGGTTTGGTTGTTGATTAAAATTTTAAAAAAAAAAACATTTAGAACATAAATAGTCAGCCCAAATACTTTCTCTGATGTATTGCAAAAGGAAAACAAAATGTGTGAAGCATCATACCATGTTGGCACACATTCCTATTACACCCAAATCCTTGTCATCAACTCAACACAGTATCACACATCTAAACTGATCAAGTTGGCTCTGGGAGATAGAATTAGTTATGCAATCAAACTAAACAAAATTAAAAAATGATGTCGACCTCCACATCAACTCATCTAAGAACCTTAATCCAAAATATTTAAATGAAAAGAAATACAAGGCATTCTAGAAATCAAGCACACTATCATTGTACATACCAACACTCAGAACATCACAAAGTATGATGTGGAAGGAATTAGAACTTCAAATCTAAGATATTTCATCATTTTGAATTCACCAACATCATACTCAAACCACACACACCAATATGAATTGATCCAGAACAATGTAGACAAAAAAAATAATACTCTATCTATCTAATTATTCATTGGAACAATCATACCTAGACAAAATTTGACGTAGACATAAGAACACCACTTCAATACTCTACAGTAGACATGAATAATTCTAATATATCATCTACAATCATCACTAACATCTCTCCACATCGTGACAACACAATCAATATTCATGTACAACAAATTTTTGGAACCAAGAGATATACAACTAAACATATACTTCTAGATATTAGTTTATATCAATGAAAATAAGTTTGACATCAATAATAATTGTAACTCATATTCAAAATAGTGGGTTATCATCACTGACTCTTTATGAGGTTTCATATGTGAAGCATAGCATGTAATGTGTGGATACAGGATTGTGCACATAGAGAATTCATTAGAGGGATTGATGTTTCAAAAGTATTCAGTAACTCTATAAGTACTTTGTATTTCTTTATGGATGAATAATACAATGGAGTATGAATGTTTTTGGAGGCTGGTTTTTTCCATAATGAGGGTTTTCCCAAGGTATGTCTTGTGTTATCTTGTGGCTTGTCTATTTTATTTTTGCATAATGGTGATTTTGTAAGCTTGTATGTATGCTTGTCTCTAATGGGTTATGTAGGATATGGAAAAAATGTAACTAGGTCTGAATCGTTATTTTCTAAAAATAATATTTTCCTTTCTACAAGAGTTGATTTAGGTAGTTTTTTTTTTTTTTTTTTTTTTTTTTT
>MU227175.1:1899229-1910341 GCA_018584345.1 Thuja plicata
AGAATTTGCTGAACTTGTGGGATAGTTCTCCAATTTCCATATCTCTGTTAATTGAGCCTTCATTGCGACCTTTACTGTTCTTATTCTCCGGAGTTTGCCAGAATTTGTTGAGTTTAGGTGTGACATCAGAAGCCACTACTGGATTTGAGACTTGAGCTTCTTTACTTGCTGCCATTTCGGGAAAGTTGTTGATGAGATCCTTAATTTCTTTGTTGTACTCTGTTTCTTTACTTCTTTCATTATTAGGTATAGCAGAGGAAGTTTTCTTCTTCGAATTTTTTGCTTTTTTGATGTTTTTTCTTTTGTTTCTGCTAAAACTGATTTTCCCGGGCTGCTCTTGTATGTCCTCTTGACTCTTCTGCTGAAGGTTCATTTCCTTACAGTGAGGGAGACTTTCTGGAATAGCTTCTGTGTCTGGATTTGAATTTATGACTGGAGTTGGCTGCTCTGAGTGTATTGGCTTGATTGCACTTTTTGCACTGTGCTTCAGGAGGTTTGGGCTTTTCATCTTTTGCCTGTTATATTTAATCAAAGGGAGGGCCTTCTCAAGATCCGTGGTCATAAGCATTGGATGATTTTCATTTGACCGTTTTGAATCTAGATTAATAATTTCAGAGACCTCCAGGAACTTCCTTTGACAATTGATATTATAAATGGCTTGATTAGTTATTACTTTGATTGGTTTGAAAGAGAAGGAATTGGCTTTACATTTGATTAATAAATTAATATTATTACATGTATTATAGGATGTGTCAATACCAATGGGGTCTCCTAGAGATGCTCCAAGTTTTTTGAAAATTGTTGGATGCATCAGTTCTGGAGGTACTGATTGCAAGGTGACCCAAGTGGGGAAGAGGAAATCTAGATTTTCCTCCTTGCAATCAGGTATCCAGCCAACAAATTTAATAGCATAACCTTTAAAGAGCAGTTCAGACGTATGTAGGAGGTTCTTCTTAATCAGAGAGCTACCACAATGCAAATATAATAATCTATTAGTGTAGTGAGAGATACTTACCTGTTCAACACAGAAGTCGGTAAGCCAGCTGATAAGACTTGGGATGTGATCTGATGGCCCATTCCAGTAAGCGTAGATGCCAAGATCTCAGCAATCTTTCCATCTAGTTTCACTGAAGGGATTGCTGATGATGACCACATTATCCTCAATCTTAGAGGCTGGCTCAATATAAGGGCTAGAATGAGCCTTAATGTCTTTTGTTGTCTCTCTCCGTCTGTGTGGGGGAATGTATGCCGGAGACTGATTATGGTGTAAAGGAGCCGTAACTTTAATATAATTTGACCTATCAACCTCTGAGAGGTTAGAGAAGATTCAAGCTTCCTTCTTCGCATACTTTGTGAGGTTGAAAATTCTTAGTTGCTGATCTAAAATTTCTGTGGAGAAGATAACAGGGCGCTGTTTGAAAGCCTCTTTCTTCTTAGGAGCTGTCTGTGTCTTCGCTGTGAATTTGTTGTATCCTTTGATTTCCTCCCCAGATCTCGCCTCTTCTGCGTGCTCCGCCTTTTCTAAAGGGAGAAAGGGGTTTGATATTTTCAGTGTAAAGGGCCCTGCCGGGATCTTCTTCTTATGCCCTCCTTTAATTTCTTTCCAGGGATTTTCTTTATATTTTTCTGGCTGTGTTTTCGGTTCGTTCCCCATTTCTGACCTAGTATTGGCCATCGGGACCCAAATGGAAGCATGTTGATATGAATTAGGGTTTTTCGGAGCAAGTGATAAATGCTTTCGAACATGGAGATTTCGGTGACTTTCCTTCCTCTTGCCTGCATGAACTTTGTCTGTGGGAGGCACCTTGGGGCATTTAACTGCCTCGGGGAGCTGGGAGGACACTTCTGCTTTGGCTGCGGCTTGACTCCTTCTTTTCTGCTCTGCGATGAAGGGCAGCAAATGATCATAATCATTATGAATTGCCTTAGGTTTTCTACATTCCGCCACCTTGTGCCCGTAAAGCCAGCAATTGTAGCAGTATGGCGGAAGGTGCTTTCCAAATGGATAGTCTGAAGATGAATTCTTTTGCGGCTTCTTTGGAGAGGATGCTCCTGCGCCCGGATTAGGGCTTTCTTTTCCATGCGGGGGATCGACTACTACAGGGTTTGAGTCTGGAGATTTTTGCTCGCTTTTTTCCATATTACATATCCAAACTTTGATTTAGGTAGTTTTGTTTATTGCAAGTGTGCATTAATTAAATTTCTTCTTTGCAAGTGTGAATCAATATTTGTTTTATTACAAATGATTATGATGAAATAAAATTTCATGATTTTTGTAGAGTTAGTTATTATAGAAATCAAATTTTGTGTAAGCGTGAATAAATTAGTTACCGAGATAAACTATGAGTTGATATATTAGGATTTAGTTACTCGCTTTATTTAGGCTTTTGGAATGTCAAACCTACTAAAGATCTTTGAAACTACTGCAAGAGACCCTCAAACTCTTCTTACTGCAAAACACTTTAGACACCCATGGATTTATAATTGGACTAAATTAAAAAGTGATTGTAAAAATTACTTTGACCCCCTATCATTTTGGTACCATTGATGGGGATACACTAGTTTATAAATTTAATCCATAGTGTAGATAAGAAGTTGTATAAGGGTCACCTTAGTGTATGAGTAGAGCTAGAGATTCTTTAGGTCAATTTGTGAGACTAATGAAAATATAAGGAAGATCAATCCCAACCAAGCACATCATCTTTATGATCAAAAAAATATTTTGAGTCATCTCACAACATGGCTAAAAAGGTAGATGAAGAGATTGTTAATCAATATTTCTCTTATTGTATAGCTTTGAATCCTGATAGAAATTAACCTCCAATAAAAAGCTATTTTTCATTCTATTTTACCCACATTTGAAGAAAAAACATCTAAATATCCTAACCAATTTTTGTTTCAATTTAAATTCCTCGGGCATACCTATGATTATGGGATGAATAGTAAAAAATTGATACTTTTTCTCTCTACATTGAAGGAATCAAGCTTGTGTTGGTTCATGGGATAAAATTATAATTTCATAATACCTAGATTGAAATAGACACTCTCTTTTTAGATGAATATCAGGACTACTATTAGGTGAGAGATAGGAAAGATGGGATTTTTAGGATGAAACGGTTGAAGGATGATAATTTGGAACCCAATGTTGATCAATATTTTTTTTCATAAGAGATTTTGGGATGGTCAAATGAAATAAGTAAAACAATTTTATTGAGACGAATCAATGAAGACCTTAAGGAGACACTAAAACTTATAGGAAGAGGTGATATCAATAAACAAACCTTTTAGGAGTTCATGAAATTCTATAGGAATTAGTGTTGCACAAGGTCCAATTGTAGAATACTAAGAAAGGGGGGAATTTGTTTAACTAATGTCACTAAAGTGATGGAGGAATTTACCACTCTTAAAACAAACATTCTCCTTCACCTCAATACTCACCAAGATAATACTTTTTGGTCATCTATTGCCCTAAATGATAATAAAAACATCCTCTCAGGGAATGCCCTTTGAACCATATAGAATTTTGTGAAATATATGAGAATAAACATGTCACTAATGCATGTCATTCACTTCCAAAAATCCAAAACCATTTGAAGAAGGCTCCACAAGCTAAGGAATTGTTACATTAACTAGGCCAAAAGCTATTTTTAACCTAGGATATAACTCATAATTATGTTAGTATGGTCTTGGACCAATTTCCAATTGGAGACCAAACTTTTGGACTGGTCAATGAGTCACAATCCCTTCACCAATGTTTCCACCTCAACTTACTACACCATGGGGGAGATCCATGGTCCCCACCTGATTGGACTAAACCTTCTTGGAATGTACCTCAATGACCAAAAACTTAAAATCAATATCAACAACCATGGAAAATTGAAGGATAGAGGTGTTATGGGAGCAAGACTCAAGCTCTAATGCCTAGTCTAGCATAGCACCTCAATTGCTCACAAAATCTATTCTAAACCCAAAGAACACTAGCCCTCAACAACTAACATATAATAGGACCAAACTATTGTCATAATTAATGAATTGATATAAACAGCATTCATCTCACAATTCACACAGTTCCAATGACTCCTACCCCAAAAGAACCAAAAGAAATCCCCTAATTTGATACTCCTTATGATAATCTACTTTCAAAAGAGCCAAAAGATTTTCTAAGTGAAAAGAAGGCCCCATTCCTAGAACATCTAAAGTGAAAAGTCAATAGCTTAGGACCACTTTGATGATATTCAAAGAGGCTTCGAAGACTCCAATTGCTTCGTAAATTGAGGAAAATCAATATTGAGATTTCATTACTCTGTACTATGAATGCTAGGCTTGAAGTCAAACAAGAAATTAAGACCATATGCATTAAAAATATATACCTACCACAATTCAAGTTGAGGAAAACTTTCTAATGTTTTATCTAAAAACTATTTCCAAAAAAATATAGTGACCTAGGGAGTCCTATTATTACATTAAATGGTAAAGTGGTATAAGTGACGAATGTTTAGATTGATTCAGGGAATGCTATAAATAGTGACCTAGGAGTCCTATTATTATATTAAATGTTAAAGTGGTATAAATGACGAATGTTTAGATTGATCTAGGGAATGCTATAAATAGTGACCTAGGAGTCCTATTATTACATTAAATGTTAAAGTGGTATAAGTGACGAATGTTTAGATTGATCTAGGGAATGCTATAAATGCTATCAATTCCAATACAGTGGTAAAGTTATCCATGATTGTTAGTTTCAGTTCTGAGGGTGATTGTTTTCCAGTCTCTCTTTAATCAACAAATCTTGTTCAAGAAAGCAAAGACTCTGCACACTCATAGAGTTTCAACCTGAGTCTAAGCGAACTTTACTATTGAGTCTTGAATAGATTCCAAGAACGAGAATTTAAAGTATTGCTTGAGCTTCCTTACAATGACCCCGAGGGTAAAGCTAGATGAGCTCCTAATGTTTTTAGTTCCAAATGAATTCAAATTCTATGGAAACCTAACCAGACTATATGATTGGTATTAATCCACTAAAATAGATTGAAATTACTTAGAAATTAGTCGACAGCTTTTCCCAAGGTTATGATACTATTCACAAGAGCCATAGTGTCATGCCACACTGTTAATGTGCGCCTTGAATCCAATATGTCAATCTGTTGGAAAAATTGATCTATATAATCCTTATGTTATGCAGTTCTTATAAGCTTATCAAGCTCTTTAAACATTAAAAAGTTGGCAAGAGATTATTTAATAATCTCATCCAAAAGCCATAGCTTGACTATAGTCGCCTGCTACTAAAAGGAGGTATGTCGTTGTGACATAATGTGGCTCCATATTAGCTTGGGCTTTATCAACCACCAAGGTCGTCGATTACATAATCGTCCAAGAATTGAAATATATATTTAATACAGACGGTCATGTTCTTGTTCATAACTTCCTTAAATTATACATATCAATGTGCTTATATGAAGATAGATATACAGTAAATATGTATATGCATATACTCACATTTATATGAATTTATATATGTGAGTGTTTACATAGGCATATTTTTTTTATTCATCGTATATTCTTATTTTTATTGATGATCTATGATAAGGAATACTATCATGTCGAATAAAATAAAATGGAATTATAATAGAAGGTATTTATAAGATAGTGACGACTCTATATAAGTCTATTTAGACACTACAAGGCACTTAATGAGTCTATAATTTATTTTTTTTCATATCATTTGTTATAACATTTTACCTCATGTTTACAATATCTTCTCAAGTCATTTCCATACATTACCTTGATTTATGAAGCATTAACTATGAGTAATGATTTATTAACAAGCATTTGTATGTCTACCTAGTTAATACTAAATTGTCAAAAACTATTATGATAAATAGTTATTATTAAATGTTAAGGGTTTTGAGATGATTAACATCTTTTTAAGGTATTTGACTCGTTCGTGCAGTTGGAAAGAAAAAGGGACAAGTTGACAATTGTCAATATCCAAATGTTGTTAGAGGTGCAAAAAATGTTAGAGAACTAGTTTCAGTAAAACGTGCATATCTCACTCATTTCTTATTGAAATTAAGATTTTTAAAATGATTTGGAAAGATTAGGAGGAGAAAAAATTATTTTGACCGTTTGAGTTAATTTACAATAGTAAAGGAGAAGCACCCATCTGAAGTTGACAGAGCCAAAAGTGGCAAGTTTGGAGGCGGCAGTTAAGGAATGAGTTCTAGTTTGCTTTGGACTTTCCACCTCTCGGTGATCTCATGGATATGGAGTTATTGAAGTTAGAAAAAAATGAAATAACTTGTGGAAATAATAAATTATGAGTGCTAAATGATTATGACATATGTTTATGCACATTTTTAGTCATATGTGTATTTTGATGTTGTAAAATTTTAAAGTGGATAAGAACACTCTCACTCATTTCATTTTAGTCTTTATTATTAGTTTATTGATGAATAAGTCATCTCCTTGATTTTTTGGGAGAAACGACATTTGTTACAAGTTGTGTTTGTAATTAATCCAACTCTCAAGCCTCATGTATGTGTATGAGATCTTGTTTGAGTTGAGGAAGAGAGTATTTAGTTTGTGATAAATCCTATTAGTAGTGTCTTTGTGCAATCAACAAGTCTAATATTGGCTTATATAATCCAAGATGATTTCATCCATTGAACTTGTATATTGAAGATTGAATGGCAGTAGCTAAGATTGTAACCACTTATGTAAGGGCCACTTAAGGTACTATGATTCTATAGTTATTTACAGTAATTTAGATGTTTAATAATCAATAATGTGTTGTTTAATTAGAAACTGTTGTTCTCAAAAAAGTTAGTTTCAGTAGTTTTGCACCCTCTGCGGCCACTATTATGTCATTTCGCATTTTTTGTGCAACTAGTTTCATTTCCAACATTATTATATTTCAATTAAGCTATTTCTTTCAGTTTCATTTCCTTTATGCAGTTGATAGATTATCTTGGAGTCTCCCATAGTGCATACAGTGTAGACCCATCACAAGGTTACACTTCCCTAGTTGATAATTTAATGATCCTCTCTAGAACAATGGATGACTTAATGAAGGATTGGTTTCCCTATTAAGAGTGTGCATTGAGTTTCCTACACCAGTCTATTGCACTTAGAGAGGTCAGTCATTTTTGGCATTATTTTTGGGGACAGTGTTAAGCTATGAGAGTCTCTAGGTTTCTTAAAAGATTTTCCTTATTTTCATAAAACATAGTTTCATTCAAAGAACTTAGGATTATTAGAGAGTTTTAAGAAGTACCACAAGTAGAAGCAAAAAAAGAGAACTTGGATCTATGAAGCATAACAACCAAGAGACTATTTCATTTGTGATAAGTTTGGAAATCAATGAAGACATGTTCTCTACCACCATAAAGGAAATTTGTTCATGTATTGGTGACAACGTGTTGGTTGATGAGGAGGCAAATACAAACGGATTTTTTTACAAAATGAAGAAGTTAATATATACAAGATTTATATTCAAGATAAATGTGATATCAAGTTAGATCTCCTACTTCAACAAGAGAGATGCATGCAATAAAGTAAAAATAATCATCTCACGTAGAAAAGTGAAGAGGAGAGTAAAGAAGACAAATTTTGGGATGACTTAGCGGTATTTTGCTTAACTTTGAATGCTAAACTAGTCTCTTTTGGAGAGAAAATTCACATGAGCATAGTACAATTTTTTTTATCAAATTAATTATACAAAATGGACTTTATAAATCAAGAGGGGGATAAAAAAAGTAGCCCATCAACACAAAATTAACAAGGAGGGTTTAAAATGTGTTCTTTCACGAAGGTTTCCTATAATTAATTTAACTTTGATTGAGGAAACCAAAGCATCACAAATTATGCTTGCAACTAAGTGATGAGCCCCGATTTTGCTTGTTTTATCAAATATTTTTATGTCAGTTTGACTTTGTTTTATTATTATAAGCCTTTGGGACAATGAGGTTTTGTGTTATTTTGCTAAAAAAATTGTTGTGACTTGATGATAACCAATCATGTTATGATAATGTCCTTTGTGATTAAAGTGACATCCTTATAAGTGCAAAATAGCTATGTATTTTCATGAAATATTATGATGATTATTGTGTTGATATATTAATGCATGAATAACAATATGTGTGGTACTTATCTTCTAGGTGCGGATATTGAATAAGTCAAAGAACATCAACTTTCAATAGGTCATTTGAAGCAGTCAAAGCATGGCAAGCAAGGAAGAGGTTAACAAGGTCATAAATAGAAATCTAGTTGTCTTTCTTATGGAAGATGCCTTCAAATTGGTTGGGAAAGAATTTACCATCCTAACTATTTTGCATGTCTGATCATAGAGCGGATTTAGGAAAATAATTTGGTTCAAATTATGGTTGGACAGAGTCCACTTTGTTCCACTCTGAGCTATCCTTAGTTTCCATTTTTTTAATAAAATCCCGCTGCTTAGATTTGAGGGATTAAGGTGTTAAATTAGTTAGTTTGCTCCAATCTTTGCTTGTTATAAAGTCTCCCACGCTTTTCCTTCAGAAATGGTTGGTTGAGAAATGTAATAAAATATTGTACTTGATGTGTTATCTAAATAATAAATAGTTCCATCGTTTCTGTGTTATCAATATGGTGGAATGATAATATTTTGTATGTTTACCTTTTGAGGTTGTAGTTGTTAATCAGGAGTACTCATCCAAAGGAGCCCACTTAGTGAGGAAAATTATACTTTTCTATAGTTTAATTTAGTTTGTATGTTCAAAGCTTTATTTCTATTAACTTGGTAGTAAACTCCTCCTGTAGTCATCGAAACTCATCTATGCAATTGTTCCTACAACCAAAGAAGAGTAGAAAAGTTAGTCTAGTTAGTTGAAGAATTCATGTTTTAGCATGAGTCTAGGTTAATTTTTTCCATAAGAAGTTATAGACAAGGTTCTTTATACACTTCCCTTACAACATTTATTTCATTATATTTTTGGTTAAAGTATTTTTAGCATGGTTTCATATATTCTTAGTGCACATACGGTGTTGTACCATTTCAAGTGTATGTCCCTAGTTTGACAAGTAAATGAGTCTTGATAATACAATTCGGAAGATACCAATTAGGAAAACCTATCCCTAAGTTTAAATATTGATGCACAACACTTGTTGAAGGTTTTTCAAATGGGGTTGCAAGAAAAGTGAGCTTAACCATGGAGGAAAATTCTTAGTTAAGCATGCTTGAGATGGAGTAGTATTGGGATGAGTGACCTCCCAATAAGTCATGGTGCTTCACCTCTATGAGAAACACCTGGATGCAATGATTGCTAAGTGTTCCATTAATTTTCATGAGAGATGGGTTCCTATGAACCACTACTCATGAAATATGGGTCAATGAATTTGACTAAAAAACTCCTGATAGAAATATTCCTCCATTGTCAGGAACCAACATTTTTGGCACTATTTTCGGGGATGGTATCAAACTAAGTTCTTTGATTCATAAGTTAATTTAGTTTTAAGAAGTGCAAAAAGTTTGTTTTTTTAAGTATAGCCTTTGTTTTGGTAAGTGATGAAACACCATTGTTTCACCAATACTTATGTAGGTTCACTAGTATTGAGTTAAAGTTGTATGCATAGAGCTAGGAGAAGAGATGCTCTTGGGAGATTCCTTCTTAATCATGACCCTCATCTTGACAATCAACTAGTTGGGTTCCAAATTCTACAAGAAGAAGAAGAAGATGAGATAAATCTCTTTGTTTGTGTAGTTTCCCATTTGAGTAGCTTTGAAACCTCCTTTGAAGATCCTACTGCTCAAACATTTACTAAAAATTCATTTTCTTTAATACTTTATTCAAAAGAATGGTTCCAGAACTCACCTTATCATCCTGCCTTTCCATTTCCCATTACCAACCAAAATGAAGTTGACAACCTTAAGAATATTCCTACCTCAATCCTTCCTAAATTCTATGGGCTAGTAATAGAGGACCCAGACACCTTGTTTGAGTTTGATATCCTTTGTAGGAACTATGATTATACTACCAATGCTCATAGGCTCAAATTGTTTTCCTACCACTTTGAAATAATTTGCACTAACATGGTTAATGAGCCTAGGTAGGAGCACTATTAACAGTTGTGATAAGATGAAAGAAAAGTTCCTTGAGAAGTACAAGCAATACTTATATAAAGGCAGTGACATGCGAGGTGGTGATATTTTTAGATTGTAATAGAAGGAGGATGAAAGCTTGGAGGGCTATGTAGAAATTTTATTATTTAGCTTCAGGAAGTCCAAGCATAATACACTTAGTTAAGATTTTGAGAAGCTGATATTTGTCAAAGGAAATAATGATAATTGCATGGAGAATTTAGACCTGATGAGAGGATGAGATATTACTCAAGATACTTGGGAAGAAACTAGGAAGATTTGTTAGAATTACTCTCGAGTGGCCATGAGTGCAGGAGCACCTAGAGCATAGGGGTCACCATGAAGCCCCAATGGATATCCAAGGAGAGATGAAGGCAAGGGAGGCCTAAAAGGTCTTAAATCTATGTAAATTGGCCAATAGTGCCACCAAATATAATGAAATGCACTAAAAGTGTCAAAAAGATGTAATGTTTCCATGTGGGAAAAATAAGGCCTAAAGGGCTAATGTAAGGGTTTGAAGGGTAGAAGTAGGGATTTAATTATTTTCTAAGTTTATAAGGTCTATGAAGGACCATTTGATGTAATTCAATAATATACAAATGGTAAAAATCCAAACTACATGTAAGTTGTCAAGGTTGACAACTTGTTGTCAAAGTTGACAACGTAGGATTAAGAGACAACCGGTTAAAGGATTGGTTGAAAAGTTAGTTGGGGAAGTTTTGAATTGATTCCTAAGGATGGAACAAGAATTTAAGTAATTGTAATTATGGAGAATGGGGGGAGAGTAAATGTAATCAGTTTCTGATCAATAAAGTTTTGGTATTCTGCACTATTTTATGGCTTTGTTCTGTTATACAGTTTGAATTCATCGAGTGTATGGTAAGGAAGTTGAATATATTCTATTATTATTCTATAATTGAAGTCCATGAAGGATTGAATCTACTTCATTTTGGTTTTTGTATCACTTGATTTCATTAAGTGTGGGAAAAGATATTCAG
>MU227175.1:1910391-1920626 GCA_018584345.1 Thuja plicata
GATTGAATCTACTTCATTTTGGTTTTTGTATCACTTGATTTCATTAAGTGTGGGAAAAGATATTCAGATTTTTGTATAAACCGATCAAACCCTTACTAGGGAATCAATAAGTTTCTAAAATGTAGAACTTTTATATCTAACGTTGATCAAAACCCTAGGAATGTTGAAGTGATGGGGAATTACATGTATTATATTATTTGTTTCTTTCAGAAGACCATGCAACAGGTTGCACATTTTTTGGATTGAGAAAGAGGGTAGTTTGCAGAAGGTGAATGAATGATTGTCTCACGAAAATATAGTCCAGTGCGGGGGCCATATCTCTATATTGAACCGTTGGATCATTCTCAATTTGAGATATGTTGGAGGTAACCTAGTTTCTCACGTATTCAATGGAGGGATTTGCAAAATATGATTGGGTTCAAAAGTTATAGACCTTTGTATATAGGTCTATGAAAGAGGACAGTGGCAGTGCAAGTTTGAATAGTTTTCCTTCATACATATGTCAGAGGGTTGTTTGAAGGAGTTAGGGTCTTGGAGACATAGAGGAGTGTAAGGAGGAATATTTTCCTTCATGTCAAAGGCATTGGAGAAGTCAGAGTACCCAAGGATAGGGTCAGACCATTAAAAGTTCAGAGGGGTTGGTGTTGACTGTCATAGTGGACAACAAGTAAGAGTTTTGCATTCAAATGTGAGAATGCATAGTAGATTTCTTTGGTGAAAACCTTAGGTTGTGTGTGAGGAATGAGTAGAGATTTTCTCTTTCTTTCAGTGGAGTGGTGGATCTATAGAGACTAATCCTATTTGGTAGGTTATTGAAGGAAGTGAAGCATTAGTGGTTTGGGGATAGTCACAACATTAAACCAATTGTGAGTGAATGGGTAAGTTGAGTGAGTGCAGACTTAAAATGTGGAGTCTAGTGGAAGAAAATATTGTTGAAGACCACTAGCCTCTGCATCAAAGGTGGAGGTTATCAGCCTATTATAAGCAAGTCATCAAATGGAGTTTCAAGAATCAAGATCACTAACTTGCTAAAGGATTTAAAATAGGATACTATCAATAACATGGCTACTCGGCTACATACACTTTAAGCAAACAAGAAACATGAAGAGCCAAAAGAAATGTTGGAATAATTTTTTCCTCATTGTAGGCAGAAGAAGAGGGACTGCAAATGAATAAATTATGGAAAGAAAAGAATCAGAGTGAGCCTAAGGGTCAGGGAGAGTCACTAGATGCTATTAGATCTTCACCTGATGTTAGCATTACCACATTAGCCTAAATGGCCAAGCATGGCCTTAGGGGGAGCTTTGGAGAAATATAACAGTCTATTATCCAGCCCTTGATTTATAGATTTAGATGATGTGAGGTTAGATACAAGTACAAGGATATGTGTGGAAGCTGCATACTTGGTTGCAAGGTAACATAGTCTGATTGCCTGGAACTTCATGGTTGACTTGAAATGAAACAAATTTTTGAAATGTATTGGGAAATGTGTCAAAAGTACATTGCGAGCTTTAAGTATGTTTACTTAGTCATTTTTTAGCACCATTCGAGCACTTGTGAAGAATAGAGAGCAGACCACTCTTGTGGCCTTGGATGTTGCTAAGATAATCTCCGACCAGATTGAGGAGCAGAACAAGCTAACTGATAAGGTCAAAGAAGTAGTAAAGGATAGTACTGAGGGAAAAGAGACTGAACTAAAGAAGGTTAAGATTCAATTAACTAAGGATGACGAGAAGAATAGGACAGAGAGATCAGAACAGAAGTCTGAGAGGTAGGCTAAGGCATTAGAGAGGGTAGTTGATAGAATGTATATACTCTTACCCTTGCCTTTCATTTTTCAAGGAAGTGATATTATAGACAGCTTGAACAAAGTCTTGGATGACTTTGATATCCATTTCACAACCTTGGAGAAGGTCACAACAGACAAAGTAGAGAAAGAGTATATGCAGAAGAAGCTTATAGAGGTGTGAAAGTCAATCACCTGGGATGTAAAATTTTTGGAGATCACTATAGAGGAGACCAATGGCCTATATCAGTCAAGGAAAGAAGGTATATCAGATGGATGTGAAGTCTGCATTTCTGAATGGTGATCTAGAGGAAGAAGTCTACATTGAGCAGCTTGATGGTTTTCCTTTGACAGATAATGGGGACATGGTTTGCAGATTGAAGAAGGCATTGTATGGTCTAAAACAAGCTTCTAGAACTTGGTATGCTTGGTTAGATATGTATTTGTTACATCTTGTTTTTAGAAAAGGTAGTGCAGATAGTAATCTATATTTGAGAACTTGTGAAGATGGAATCTTGATTGTTGAATTCTTTGTGGATGGTATAATCTTTGGATGCAATGATCAAATGAGTAACAAATTCTCTGAAGAAATGAAAAGTGAATTTGAAATGTCTATTATTGGTGAAATGAAGTTTGTTGGCTAAATATTTTGCAAGTCGCTAAGACTACAACTTGCAAAATGTGTATTTTAGGCAGAAGTGTGTGAGATTACTCTCTCCTCTCAGCAATAGGGGAGGATCCCTTCTTACCACACGTGGCTTCAAGTAGAACTAAACTGTTAGTTCACCTTGCAATAGTAATATCGGTGGCTCGATAATTGACTTAAGAACAATTCACTGAGACAACAATGAATTTATCTAAAGATGGAATGATACAAGAGCTCAAAGTCTCTTGTCCTCACCCCAAATAAGTACTCTATTTATCTAATTTCCAATACTGAAGCCCAGAGTCTTCAGTCCTTGGAGTATTATAGCCAATACTTTCTATAGTAACCCCAATCTCCTGAAGCACAAAGTCTTCAGAAAACTTGGATTAAATCAAAAGAGAAAGAAATACAATATATATATTATTAATATTAATAATATATTAAAACACTATACTAAAAAATAGCATATATAATGATTTCCCCCCGTGAGGGGACTGCAACTATAGTCACAGCATTCAAATATTGTGACCATAGTCACACCCCCTCACAAAGGGGCACCAGCATCAGTCACCACCATGGGAAGGGGCGTGACTTCCCTCCCCATGACATCATATATATTCTCATCCAAATAGGAGGAAAAGGGGAGAAGGCCAACAATGATATGGCATATAAAACATTATAATTGTTTAGAGAATGGGAGGAATAAGAAGCAGTGTACATATACACAGCACTGGAAATAATAAAGGGCAACCAACAGACCACAGTATAGCCAAAGAAATAAGATACTAAGATATCTACAATCAGCAGCAGTTTGGTTTAAATAAGTATTATGAATGAATGATAAATTCATTAGAGATGGGATTCTGGAAATAATGATTTTGAATACCATATAGAATGAATGTTAAATTCATTAGAGATGGGATTCCGGAAATGATGATATGGAATACCATAGAGAATGAATATTATATTCATTAGAGATGGGATTCCTATTTGAAAAGGGGGGCTAGAGGAGATTGTCATGGTTTCCCTAGTCTCATGGTATATGCCCAAAAAGACAGGTTTGGATACCATAAAAAATGAATTATATATTCATTAGAGATGGATTCCTATCTGAAAAGGGGGGCTAGAGGAGTTTTTCATGGTCTCCCTAGTCTCAGGGTATGTGCCCAAAATAAAGGCAGATTTGGTTACCATATAAAAATGAATTTTATATTCATGAAATTGTATTCCTATTTGAAAAGGGGGGCTAGAGGAGATTGTCATGGTTTCCCTAGTCTCAGGGTATATACCCAAATAGGCAGGTTTGGATACCATATAAAGCAAAAATCATTTACAAAATCTTTCAATTTTGAAAGAGTAGGAACTATAAGGTGAATCCATATTTTCCATTTCCGCGTCTAAAGAGTATGTGATATGTGGAAGCATGGCTGGGGCACGTGGGCTGGGGAAAAATGTTGTCACGTTTTCTAATTTCCCAAACTTGCAGAGTACTTGTCCTATTTTTCTCCCAATTTCCTAAGGGGAAAATACAAAATACCATTGGAAAAAAGAGAAGTCCAATGGAAAAAAAAGATATAAATAGGGAAAATTATAGTTTAATAGAAACATTTGCTCCTGGTGTGTCTTGTGGAGATAGAATTTGAAGCAGCTTTTATAGCTTTGTATTTGGGAAGCTCGTGGTGCTTCTCTAGATTCGGCAAACAGCTCTGTACATACAGAAAAACAAAGATCAAATCGGACATTAAAAAATAGCGAAATCTGGCTTTGCACTTCAATGATAAACATGGTTTTCAAAAGGAAAGCTAATTGGTCCTGAATCCAAAGATCCCAAGTATAGATACCAAGAAAGGATAGCTAGAGTTCAGACCGATGGAGGATGATGAAGTACATCTTGTTAATATTGCACAAACAAGGTATGTCTTACTATCCATTGTATTTTCCTGGTCCTTATTCAAATTTATATGTGCCTAATAATTAGTGGCAAGATACCTATCAACCAAATTTTTGTAACTATCCCCAACAACCTTGGAATAACCCACAATAGTTGGCCAACTTACTAAAATCCTAGTCCTCTACCTCAGTAGAAACCACCACAAGGGAATTGGAAATAAAAACCTCAATAGAAAGGGAATCAACAGTGGTCAAATCAACCTACTAGTTACGTGTAGCCTCCAAGTCAGTCCACTCAGCCAACTCTCATGCCTCCTCCAGCTTTAAATGTTAATACACCAAGGCCTACTCAATTTTTATCTCAGACTACACCCAATCTTAATAATAAACCACAGCAACAATTGGTCAATTCAACCGATCCTACTCAATATCCTGATTATGTTGAGGACATAAGTGGCATACACTTACATTTAGGAACAACCATGTCTACACTAGATTCTCTTGTTATTACCGAGGTTCCAATAGAATAAGGAGATAATGTACCTCTAATTGACCCCCTTGTGCAACCTATTCAGTCAGGGCAGCCTAAACCAATTTCTAGTGTTGATCTAGGGCCACTATTTCCCCAAAGGTTGGAAATTTCAAAATCCAAACCATATCTTTCCTTTGATTACATGGATCAACTCAAAAATGTATTTCAAATACCCTTGTTTCAAGAAATTAAATATGTGTCAATATAGTGTAAGGCAACAAGGGATGCTTTCTTGAAGAAGTCGGGGAGGAAAAAGAAACACCCACAAATAGTTCATATAATGGGTAAGATAGCATATATAATGATAGGAAAAGTAGTTGTACCTAAGTATTCTGACCCTAGTAGTCTAGTAGTGGGTGTCACTATTAATGGTACCTTAGTAAAAAATGCATTGATTGATTTAGGATATGTCATCAATGTAATGACCAAAGATATAATGCAGCAGCTTAACCTTCCTAATTTAAGGACAACTCATATTGTATTGTTGTTAGCTCACTGCTCAATTATCAAACCAGATGGAATTATTGAGAATATTTTTGTCACCTTGGACTCATGGGAATATACTATTGATTTCATGATTTTATCTCCTAAGACTACCTTAGAGGGGTATCCTATCATCCTAGGGAGACCATGATTAGCCACTGTGGATGCTTATATAGGGTGTAGATAAAGAGAAATGACCATCTCTCATGGAGATAGCACTAAGAACTTAGTGTTACTCCCTCCAGCTCAACCATGTAGAGATCTTGACAAACCTATTTGGTATAATCTAGGTGAGGAGCAGGAAGATGAGGTTAATTCTTTGTCCACCTTAATGATGGTATATACAATCCCATTCATGAAAATCCAAGGAGATGACCAAGTCGTGTGTCATCTTATGCAGAGTGACTATGAAGTTGAAAGAGAAGTAGATACCGCTTTGTCTTTTTTATCATATCCATTGTAGACGTTGCTACTAAATTCAACTATGTCAGCATACCCTATCACTTCCCAATTATTGCACACATTAGTGCCTCATGAGATTAAAATTTTCATTGTGAATGAAGTATCAATGATTAATCTAACAAAGAAAGTAGAAACATCAATAAGGAAGCATTTGAATATCAATAATAGCCTTACTGAGGATCAACAAAACCTATTGATGGATTTGTTGCAGTCACAGAAAGATATTTTTACATGGGATTATACTAAAATGAAAGGATTAGATACGAACTTTTATACACATCTATAATATGTATTAAGGAAGATACTAGACCTATTAGATAACCTCAAAGGAGATTTAATGTCATGTCCCATTTCTAGAGTGGACATCAGAGACGGAGGAGTTGGCCTATCATTGGAGTGTCGTAGGCTAGCGAAGATGGATAGGGACTCATTCAGTGCATACAGTGACCGGATTTTGGCTTTACAAGCAGTTTGGAGCAGTTCCTAGATTTTAGGGGATATCCCTACTTTTTAGGAGGATGTGGCAGTTTCCAGATGTGAGGTCCCACTGGACCATTCCATGGTTTCAGTTTCAGGATGACAGGGTGTGTTCTCTAGTTTCTAGGAGCATCCCTAGATTTTAGGGATGGGACTGCCAGTTGACCCATCTCGTTTGGCATCAATCACAGACAGGTGACACGGTGGTAAATATAGTGTTGCAGTGCAGTTCCTTGATTTTAGGAGGCAATTCCTACTTTTTAGGAGGTGGTGTCAGCTTCCAGATTTGAGATTCTATAAGGTCATCCCTTGGTTTTAGTTTCAGGAGATTTGGGTGTGTTTCCTAGTTTCTAGGAGCATCCCTAGATTTTAGGGATGAGACTGCCAGTTATCCCAGGTTGACCGACATCAGTCACAGGCAGGTGACATATTCAGTCTGAGGATTTTGGGGTGTTTCAGGTGTTCTATGGCTATTTTGGATATATTTTAATATATTTTAATATTTTCCTAAGTTAGCGTTTTAATATTTTAAAATAAAGCTATTTATATAGCTAATTGGAGTAATAAGGGGTTTTTGGCTTCATCTGGTCAGGCAGGCCTATGTGTTATAGCTTGTTGGAAAGGTCTTGAATTAATATAACTTATTTTCATCATCCGAAGACCTTCTGGCACATCGAGTTATGTTATTTGAGGAAAGGGGTGTTTTTCCTATACATAAAAGCTTTTTAATTAAAAGATGTCATTTTATAATAAAGGGAAAAACATATTTTCCCTTTAGGGTTCGATTGGCTTTGAGAGGGAGATAAAAGGAGATGTTGGCTCATTCTTTCATTATGTTTTTACAACTTCATTCTTGATATTGGCAATTTTTCTCTGAGGAGTGAATCTGGAGAACTGGGACGCAAACCCCAAAGTCTCGCTATTGGGATGCAAACCCCAATAGATGGTTTCAGCAACATTTGACAGCACTATTTGCAGCGTGGACAAAAAGTGTTAAGTTCAGCGTTGGAAGTGCAGTAGCAGTGGACGTGGGAGTCTTGGTTGGCATGTGGGGTCTTAAGGTTGCCTTGGCGTGACTTCTGCAACCATACGGTTGCCTTTCAACTATCAATTGTTCTATTGTGTGGCTTACAATAGCACATTCTGCCCTTGATGCGTGGCTGTTCATTTCTGCAGTGAGGCGTCATCTTTCATCATTTTGAACAACCTTTGCTGGCATATTGAATGCATACATTGTCTGGTATGATTTGCAGCCATTTTGGTTGGTTGAATATTACATTGTTGTACGTTGTTTCAACTTATTTCTTATTTGTTGTTGTTTTTATTTACTACTTTATTTATATCTTAAAATTCACAATACAAAATAAATAAAGAAACAACCCTTTTGCAACTTCTGTCTAATTCTCTAAGACCACAAGAAAACACAGGAAAATCTATTATTTTAAATTAAAATTTACAAAAGTTTAGTTAAAGGATCTTCTTGGGATCTTTCAGTGGTATCAGAGCCTGCATCCTGCCAGCCTGTAGAGTTTGAGGGAATTGGTCTTGTCAGATTTCAGGAAAGATTATGATAATTTATATCAACAATTGGGTAATTATCAGATAGTAGAATAAGTGACTTCTATGCATCCAGGTAGAGCTGATATACATAGATATTACACTCACAAAAGAGCTTAATATATATATATGAGTGAGTGATCAACACTTTATTGAAATTGAATGGATAGGTACAGGGGAACTTATAGCAGTAAACAGGTGAAACCGTATAGCAGTAGATAGAAGAAACCATCAGATAGTTTGTATGAATTTAAAAGGCAAACTGATGCCTTGGATAAACAATTGGATCATAGTTGGGATATTCAGAATAGGCTTAGTGAACAGTTGTGAGATCCAGCTAGTATTGACATGGTGGCTAGATACATGGTTTCACTCTTGGATAGATCTTCTTCTCGCAGGACACAGGATACGAGATAGGATGACACGATGAGGGAGGTCAGTAGAGACCCGCGGGATGATTTCTTAGCTGCATGTGAGCCCAACACATCAGTTCTAGAGATCAGTGCCCCTCCAGTTGAGTTACCCCACACGTTTATTGTAGGATCATTACCTATCTCAGTGGATGAGCAAATGATAGTTACATAGGCCGACAATTGCATGGAGACTCAGCACTCAGTTGATGATTCGGTGGTACAGTAGGAGTTGACATCTGCAGTTGATTTATGTAGCACACCGGATTGTATTATAAAGACAGACAGTGACTTATGTTTAGATTGTCATGATGATAGTTATATGGTTGAGGTTGAGTGGGTTGCTGTCCATGGGAGTGTTGTAGTGTTGGACAATATGACGCTGGACTCTAGATCACCAGAGGAGGAGGATACCACATTTGAGGATTGCCTTGAGGTTTTGGAATCAGATAGTACACATTTGGATAGCGGCAATCCTGAGATTGGATTAGTGCAGGAGATGCCAGTATTCTCTTGTGTTGAGGATTTGAGCATAGAGTCTACATGTGATGATACCAATGTTGAGTTTGAGACAGTAGATACGGACTTATGCCAGCATGACTCAGATTCATTTGTTAATAGGGAGTCAGATGAGGTTCAGTCTGGATCACCTGAGGAGGTAGAACCCTTGCTAGCATCTTGGTTTGCTTCAGATACTTCCTATGTGACTCTTGACGATGACTCCACTAGTAGTGAGTCATGTTAGTATCATACCTTGGGAGAGGACTCTGATTTTTTGGTGAGTGCAGATGGGTCTTGGGATCTGGATGGTTTAGTGGTTACAGAGGATGAGGCAGATGAGTGTGTTGAGGAGGTAGATTCTATAGCAGCTTCCTCGGGTATAGAGGAGTTTGACGGAGACGTATCAGATGCTAGTACTCCGTTTGAGGATGTGAGTTCAGTTGTCAGTTCACAGAGCTCATTTAGCAGCACACTGGGGGATAGTGTTTTTGAGAGGAGTATGTTCAGTACCACTTCTATTCATAGTGTGGATAGTGTGCCAAGGGTGATGCATAGGAGGCCTATTATTTAGAGTCATCATCTGTCTAGTCAGTTGAGAGTCAGCGAGCATGATATTGTTACTGCATTCGAGCATTTTGTTGTTGCTCGACAGTTGCTATTTGTTCATGGATGGGGTGCTCCTATGGATGATGAGCATGGTAGTTGTTACTTGTCTCTGACAAAGATTCATGCCTTATGAGAGGCTGTCAGAATTTTGAGACAGGATTATTTTTGGTTGGTAGCCGACCGAGGTCAGCTAGTTGAGTGGGGAAGTACAACATATGAGGCACTCTTGGATAGAGAGGATGAGGTGAGTGAGCTTACTCAAGACCTCGCGATGACTTCTGAGGTTTTAGAGAGCACTTAATTAACTCTCCAAGAGTCACAGGTTCAGTTAGCAGAGGTGACTGTGGAATTGGAACAACTTCATTCTACACCAGCACCAGATCCAATGCAGTTACATATTGTGGTGTCTGGTGATTTGATGATGTCCACAGTTGGAGTTGTTCGATGTGATGGAGTTGGGGATACATCCACCCTTGATTCTAGTGTTGGAGGTACAGGTTCACTTTCATCGAATACTTGTGCAGTTGAGTTAGGCACTACAGTAGAGGTTTGCAGTGTGCTTGACTTTGGGGTGGATATTTTAGTTGGGATTGTAACCACCTGAATTTGGTTTGTCGCAACTATGGACCCTATTTTCCCTAAGTGTGATCATACCCTTGATTTATGTCCAAACGACCCTATTACTGCTTGGCATAATTCTTTTAATCACTTTAATATCCTAGGTGATTTTTATCACTGATTTATATTAACTATTATACCCATACAATTCAAATCAATTTTGACCAATCAAATCAAATCAAAATCAAACATGGCTATAGTATTTAATTATAAAGGAATTAAATAAATCCCTAAATCAAATACCCACTTGCAATTAACCCATTCCCC
>MU227175.1:1936976-1948416 GCA_018584345.1 Thuja plicata
ATTTGAGGTTCTATAAGGTCATCCCTTGGTTTTAGTTTCAGGAGATTTGGGTGTGTTTCCTAGTTTCTAGGAGCATCCCTAGATTTTAGGGATGAGACTGCCAGTTATCCCAGGTTGACCGACATCAATCACAGGTAGGTGACATATTCAGTCTGAGGATTTTGGGGTGTTTTGGGTGTTCTATGGCTATTTGGGATATATGTTAATATATTTTAATATTTTCCTAAGTTAGCGTTTTAATAATTTAAAATAAAGCTATTTATATAGCTAATTGGAGTAATAAGGGATTTTTGGCTTCATCTGGTCAGGCAGGCCTATGTGTTATAGCTCGTTGGAAAGGTCTTGAATTAATATAACTTATTTTCATCATCCAGAGACCTTTTGGCACATCGAGTTACGTTATTTGAGGAATGGGGTATTTTTCCTATACATAAAAGCTTTTTAATTAAAAGATGCCATTTTATAATAAAGGGAAAACCATATTTTCCCTTTAGGGTTCGATTGGCTTTGAGAGGGAGATAAAAGGAGATGTTGGCTCATTCTTTCATTATCTTTTTAAAACTTCATTTTTTGATATTGGCGATTTTGGTCTGAGGAATGAATCTGGAGAACTGGGACGCAAACCCCAGAGTCTAGCTATTGGGATGCAAACCCCAATAGATGGTTTCAGCAACATTTGACAACACTATTTGTAGCATGGATAGAAAGTGTTAATTTCAACGTTGGAAGTGTTGTAGCAGTGCACATGGGAGTCTTGGTTGGCACGTGGGGTCTTAAGGCTGCCTTGGCGTGACTTTTGCAACCGTACAACTGCCTTTCAGCTATCAATTGTTCTATTGTGTGGCTTACGACAGTACATTCTGTCCTTGATGCGTGGCTAGTCATTTCTGCAGTGAGGCATCATCTTTCATCATTGTAAACAACCTTTACTGGCATATTGAATGCATACATTACCTAGTACAATTTGCAGCCATTCTGGGTGGTTGAATATTACATTGTTGCACGATGTTTCAGCTTATTTCTTATTTGTTGTTGTTGTTATTTACTGCGTTACTTATATCTTGAAAATTCACAATACAAAACAAAGAAAGAAACAACCCTTCTGCAACTTTTGTCTAATTCTCTAAGACCACAAGAAAACACAGGAAAATCTATTATTTTAAATTAAAATTTACAGAAGTTCAGTGAAAGGATCTTCTTGGGATCTTTCAGTTAATCCTACCCTAATGGAGATAGTGAAAGAAGAGTTACACAAATTGTTGGATGCAGGTTTTATGAGTATCTAATAGTGAATGAGTATCTCCTCTTATTATTGTTCCTAATAAAAAAGGAAATTGGAGAGTATGTGTGAATTGTAGATCATTATCCACGTCCCTTCATAGATCAAGTCTTGGATTCTCTAGGAGGGAAATTGTATTTTCCATTTCTTGATGCCTTTAGTGGATATAATCATATCAACATTGCACTAACGGATCTGGATAAAACTACTTTTACATACTAGTGGGGAACTTATGCTTACTTTGTTCTTCCATTTGGTTTGTGCAATGCACTAGCAACTTTTTAGAGGGAAATCATTGGCATTTTTTTTGACATATCTCACAATTGTATAGATATATACATGGATAATTTCAGTGCATATGAGGAGTCTTTTCAAGATACATTGACCAATTTAAGAAAGTTCTTGCAGAGATGCAAAGACCACAATCTCTCCCTAAACAGTGAAAATTGTTTTCTTATGATGCAGGAAGGAGTGGTTCTAGGGCATTATATTTCTAGCAAAGGTATCCACGTTGATTTTGCCAAGATTGAAGTCATTAAATACCTTCCAATGCCAATAAAACAAAAGGATGTGAGGATCTTTTTGGGTCTTGTAGGTTACTATATAGAAGATTCATCGATAATTTCACTTAAACAGTTGGTCCACTATATGTCTTGTTCACAAAAGATGCAAATTTCCAGTGGACTCAAGCTTGTGAAAAAGCATTTCAAAATCTTAAGACTATGTTGACCCAAGCTCTTGTTCTTAAGGGACCTTAATGGAATCTGTCATTCCACATCCATATTGATGCATTAGATCATGTAGTGGGTGCAGTACTTGGACAAAAAGATGGAGTTATAGAAAATGTTTTTTATTATGTTAGCAAGAATCTTCAAGGAGAAGAACTCAACAATGTTCTCACAAAGAAATAAATATTAGTAGTAGTTTACGCCTTAAACAAGTTTAGACACTACATTACAAGCTACCAGGTATTTTTCATACAAATCATGCTTCCATTAAATACTTAATGAATAAACTCATCGTCTCTAGTAGGCTTGCTAGATGGTTAGTTTTGATGCACGAGTTTTATATCACTATAATAGACAAACCAGGTAAGGCAAATGTAGTAGCACACTTTTAGTCCAAATTGACAAATAATGGACTTGTAATTGATGACTCATTCCCATATGAATATTTTTTTACTATCAACATCACAACACCCTAGTATGCGGATATTGCCAATTATTTAGTAGCAGGTAATGTCCCTCCACACTTCTCATCTAAGGAAAAGAAGATGTTGAAAAGGAGTTTTCCTTTCACATGGATATCAAGATATTGATTTTATATATGACCTGATAATGTTAAGAAGGTGTATATGAGAAGATGAAATATATGATATACTCCATTCCTTCCATGATGAGCCTTGTGGAGGACACTTTTCTAGTAAGAGAACAACTATGAAGATCCTAATTATTGGATATTATTGGCCTAGCCTCCATAAAGATGTCGTTGAGTATACTAGCAAATGTGATAGGTGCCAATGAATGGGCAGACACACAAAGTTAGATGAGATTTCATCACATCCACAAGTGGTTGTTACCCCTTTTGATAAATGGGGATGGATTTTATAGGGCCCATAGATCCACCTTCAAGTGGAAAAATCTATTTTATAGTCTGTGTTGATTACCTAACAAAATGGATTGAAGTTAAGGCTATGAAACATGTCAGGGATAATAAGGTTGTTGAGTTTTTATATGAAGAAACATTACCAGATATGGAATTCTTATAGAATTAGTAATAAATCAAGGGGAAAAATTCACATCCACCCTAATAATAGCATTGTTAGAGGAATACAACATACGGTATAAGAAATCAACTCCATACCATCCTTTGGAAAATGGACAATTTGAGGTAACCAATAGAGAAATTGAAGCCATCCTAACTAAAATAGTAGCACTGCATAGAAAGGATTGGGCAAACCATTTCTCATAGGCAGTAATGGACTTTTAGAAAAATGTGGAAAACCACTCTTGGGTTTACACCTTTTGAATTGGTGTATGATAAACAAGCAATCATGCCAATAGAGTTTGAACATAAAACACCATCCTTTGGAAAATGGACAAGTTGAGGTAACCAATAGAGAAATTGAAGCCATCCTAACTAAAATAGTAGCACTGCATAAAAAGGATTGGGCAAACCATTTCTCATAGGCAGTACGGGCTTTTAGAACAATGTGGAAAACCACTCTTGGGTTTACACCTTTTGAATTGGTGTATGATAAACAAGCAATCATGCCAATAGAGTTTGAACATAAAACACTTCGCACGACACTAGAATTAGGTCTGACTTTATCAAAAGCACAAATAGAAAGGATATTATAGCTAAACCAACTTGATAAAACGTGACAAACAACTCTTCATCATACAGAATTGATCCAACAATATATGACACATTGGCATGATAAGCATATTAAGAAAAAAGAAACCAGTCCTAGTGATTGGGCTCTTTTATATGACTCGAGGTATCAAGAAAACTTGGGAAAACTATAAACAAGGTGGCTTAGACAATACCAGCTTGAGAAAAGGTTTTCTAATGGCGTTGTCAAGCTGGGCATTAATAATGCTAATTTCACGTTGTTAGTTAATGGATATATACTTTTTCCTTACCACAAACCACCCACCAAGTAATAATTTATGAAACAATTTCAGGAGTCCTATGGTCACACTCTACCTGCTACCGATCTACATGATTTTGTGGGCCCCATGCAAGCCTAATTGGCATGCCACGTCAGTCATAATAAAGTTTCCATTTTAATATGGTAATATTATATCCATCTTCATTAAACGTCACCACCACCTCATTCCATCTCCTTGTCTTTCGCCATCATTCTACCATCATTTCCTCTCACAATAATCTTTTCTAAATATTCATATTGCATGATTGATATGACACTGCATAGTACACCACCTTCGGATTACAAATGAGGTAAGTACTCCATTATTGTTTCATTAATATTTAAACTACAATATTTTATCACATTCATGATTACATATACTTATCTTGCACTTCCTTTCCTGACCAGTCACATGAGTGAACACATGTCAAAAATTAAGTTGGGTGGAAGGGTACTAGTTTTCATGTCATGTTATGTTATGATAATTGAGGTGATGATATCATATGCTTTCTTTCGAAAAAAAAAATCATGACTAAGTTTATTTTGCCAAATTTAGTGATTTTCAATTAGATGTCAATTCAGCTAGATGAATGAGTTACCTTATTTTCATACTTTGCCTTCATTAATGTGTATGCAACCATAATAATTGTATCCTTAATTGTATCTTTTTGACGACTTTTTAACATTCCATAATTAAGATTCTATTATCTTGTGTGAAAACGAGAGGGTTAGAGTTGAATGAGCAATTTGGGCTGCAGAATAAGTGAAACTTGTTGTAGAAGAAGGCTCAAGGTGTAGAAAAGGGGTTGTAAGAAGAATTCTCAATTTGTCTCAAAATAAATTGAGTGCATTAAAGAGAAATTGCAAAAGGAATTGAAAGAATGGGAGGACCGCCAATACAACGTGAGTCTGTAAGTCATGAGCTTATCGTACAGGACCAGGATTATGAACTGATTTTCTACGGAGCTAGATGGATCGACTATTTTCTTAAGCGTAATTTTTTTAATAAGCAAGTGGCTCATGATTTTTCCATGACATTAAAGGATAACCATGTTTTGATAAGGGTTTGAAAGTGGTGCTAACAAAGAAAAGGATTATTGATGTAATGGGGTTTCCAACGATAGATGAGACATATCCAAAGGGAAGAGATGCAAGGTCGGCATGAGGAGAATCTACACTGGCTGGAGACCCTCCATTAGAATTAAGCAATTAGGGGATGAAGACAATGTCTTTTCCTCCATTATGGGACCATAGAGTGACATACATTTTCATGTATTTGACATGTGAAGGAAGGTTATCTCAGCTACGCGGAGTCCACTTTAAACTTTTAAGTCACCTTCGGCATGGTAGATTTATGAATGTGCCAAATTTTCTTTACAACATACTCAACTCAATGGCGGGTAAAGTATAGAAAGTTATTGTGAATTCCCTTTGTCATCACTATTTAATTTAGTTGCTAGTTGAAAATTCTTTATCAAAAGCCCAACCAGGGATGAATTGGGCTGATTTCTAACAAAGGTAAAAAGGGTTAATTTAGTTAATGTGGGTCATGTTGGGAAGCCCTTAACTCGTAGGGCTACAAGATCTGAGGGTACTTTTAAGTTAACTGAAGGTGCTTCATCTTCAAGGCCAATACCGCAACCATCTCTAAGTGAAAGTACTTCTGAATTGGAAAAACCCATCAGCTTGAGAAAGTAAAGAAAAAACTCATACTCCTAACCCTACTCCAGTAGAAACCTTTGTATCATAAATGTCAACTAGAGAAAAGAGGAAATGAGATGAGAAGAAAGTTGAAAGTGTAAGGAAGAAAAGGAAAACAAAAGTGTCTGAATCACAGTCCTAAAACCCTTAAACGAAAAACTGCAAAAATTAAACAACTTGAAGCCACTAGGAAAGTTAAGAAGCTCAAAAAGAATCAAACAAAGGTCGAAGAGAAAGCTAAGAAGTCTCTTGTAAAGACAGTAAGAAGAAGTCACAGGTTTTGCCAGAAACCTAAGAAATAAGAAGGGATAAGCAACAGTAGGTACAACTAGTTAAAAATGTATCTTTACAACATCATTTTCATCATGCGCATATATTACATTAAATTTATGGGAACTTATGAAAGAAAGAGAGCAAGAATGGAAGAAGGAAAAGGAATAGTTACAAGAGGAGGAATGATGAATAAATAGTGAATCTAAAGGAGAGAGCGGAAACTGTAGGTACTTTAGTAACTCAAGCTATGGAATGTTGACCACCTCCTCGAGTCTATGCACTGCAACTAAAGGAATTGTATCTATCCTAAAAAATTTCAAGAATACTCTCAGGTGTGCCTTCTTCCCTTTTCACATCTAATGATTTTATGATTTCTTACCAAACTGTTACACCACAACACAAGAATTTTCTATGTGAGCTATATCTACACAATTCTGTTGTTCCATTTGAAACCAGATGGAATCCATTGTTGTCTATTGGGGATATTCAGTTGAGGGCTTTCATGCCCTGTCTACATAATGAGAACACTAGAGGGGAGCAGTGTAAATAATATAAAGAGATAGAAAAAATTATTCAACTCCCTCTCAAGACTGAAGTTGATGATCATGATAGGGTCTTCTATGAATGGAACAAATTGATTTATAACTCCAATCAACTGGCCAAGGTAATGGCATTAAGAGATCAGGTTCACGTAGAACTTAAAGATATGGAATCTCACATCAAAACTATCTTCTCGCATTTTCCTTGTAGATTCAATACATTACCAGATAACCTTAAGAAAGTGGAGCCTCACTCACTCCAAAATTTTCATGCAGCAGTCTGCAGAGCAGCCACCTACATGCAACTTGGTAAAAGCTAGCAAGAGAAATGAATCTCATTGATACTCCCAACCACCTCTACTTTGGTGGCCAGTACCATATTGGGAATGAACTACCTTTTACAATGTAAATAAATAAAAGTCTTGATGGGAAAAACTAAAGAAGTGTCAAGGATACTTTTGGAATCTGATTGTTAAAACTACGGGGCACACTACTGTTAGTGATTGCTTAATGAAGGATTAGTTGTCTTATTGTGCATGTGCATTGATTTTTGTGCACCAGTCTATTGCACTTGGAGAGGCCAATCAATCCTGACACTAGAGATACCAAAATATCAACACTACTCACTAAAGCACTAGGAACATAAAAAAAAAAACCTAATACTACTCACTAAAGCACTAGGAACATTAAAAAAAAACCTAATAGGTAATGTATCTCAAAATGGATTTGAATTTGGCTTTAAATGAAATACAACCTCTTCTCATGTCTACATCCCTCTCTCTAATGATCCTCTCATGCTCCTCCCAGAGGGTAGTGAGATCTCCTACCTCCGCTTAGATACACTAATGTAGTTAGGTCATAACTTAAAACCATATCAACAACATAAATATCAAATCATTAGATCATATGTTTATTTGAATAGAAATTCATTCATTTTGCTGTAGATCATCTAATTGATGCATTCACAAAGCTTCCCATGCATTTACCTCGTCACTATTATGCAAGAAAACCAAATTAAAATTGTTTCATGATAGAGGATTGTAACAAGAGGAGCATCCAAAAATATTCATTCAGTGTACCTCTTTATTGAGATGGTAAGTGTTTTGATGGAATTTTTTAGTGATTGAATTGGATTACGTGAATCGGTGTTGACAACGGACATAATTATATAATTATTTGATCAAGTTTATTTTATATTTTTTTAATTGCAAAGTTGAACTTGGGCACTTTTCGATTTGAATATAAACGAATGTAGGAACTTTTATTTTGAGTTTAAAATGAACCTCTCTATTATAAGAGTAAGTCTTTCTTGATCTGTATAATCATAGACATATTTGTAGAAAATTCTAAAGTGTTTTGGGCTTTGTTGCTTAGGCCTTTGCTCTTCAGTTTTTTTTAAAGACAATGAAAGGGGCAAGGTGTAACCCCAAACCCTTATCATTATATTTTCTTTTTCATCGCTCAAATTCTCTATGTCGAGTAATGGATGTTAGTCTTTCTCTTTAGTGCTTAAACTTTCTTACAGTAAGTGGAAAATCTCATTCCCAAGAGCTTGCATTGTCAACAATTATTACACATCAACTTCAAGTTTTCACATTTTTAGTTTTATCCTTTGACAAAATGGGTAGGTTGAAACCCCAACACTCAATCCTTGATCAATCCTCCCCACATCCTCCCACAGAATTCAGAGTTCTTAAGTTTGTCGAGCTTCAAAATTAGGGCTCTCTCTTTTCCAAGTTTCTTCACTTTTCAAAAGAGGTAAGTCAGAACCCTAATCTCTAAAACCTTAACCTGGTTCAACAATCTTCAAACTTAGGAATTATGTCCTTTTGTTGCATCCTCAATAAGTAGGGGGTATGCGATAATCCTAATCACTAGCCCTTGAGAAATCTGTGTTATTCGAAGAGGATTGGCTCCTGGGCCTCATAGTTTCCCTTTTTGTGGTTCATTCATTTCTTGAATTAGATGAGGAGATTATTAAGCCCTCAATCACTGAAGCTTGAAAGGGTCTAGAGGGGGTAAGACCTCCTAATTTGGAAACCTCTTGTATAGTTTGGCATTTGTTTTGAGGATCATCTTCGGTCTTGTATAGTGGACTACTGGGGATAGTGACCTCATCCTATTCCTTGTCTCATAAATTGACAATATCTCCATCTAGTCAAACTATATTAGCTTATAAACAACCATCTTTGGTGTTAGTTTCTAAGTATGTAGTAATTGTTTCAAAGTATGCCTTGGTATGGATCAAAGGTTGATGAATCTCTCATCCTATCATTATGCGGTTTCACGGGATAACATGCTCATGAGTTTGTACCTAATCATCTTTTAGATGGTGTTCTTTCTCTATTGTAGGTTTGTCATGGTGATTTTGTCTCATGGTTGTCTAGGCTTTTGTTGGTGTCACTTGTCTATGTGATGGTGACGTTAATTTGGTTGCCATTACCTTTGCTTCCTAATTTTCCATACAACACTTATGTGCACATTGTAGTGCAAGTGCAACATGTTATTACGTCGAGTTTTGCCTTGGTCCTTTGGATAGGGCATTGCAAATAGAAAATACCACTTTCTTTATATTCGTGATAAAAAGCTTACAATAGACATGAAAGTTCTCTTGTTCTCTAATATAAATTTACAACTCACTTCTCCGAGTAACTTTGGCAACATTTACCCATCTACAAGTGCTTTGTAAATAGATAAAAGGTCAACAAGGCAACTTACTTGATAAGCTTCCTAATTAATGCAACCTATTGGGATTTTCTACTAATGATGCCCAAGATTGTCTGTAGATTTCAAAATGATCCTCAATAAAATTTACAATTGATATGGCACGCCTTCATGCAACCACCCCACATACAGTAAATGTTATTTTTTACACAACAAATACTTAAGAGCTTATTCAACGACCTAAAATGTAATGTCACTACCCACAATGAACTATGAATTTACAAAAATATTTACATTTTCTACAAGGTTTGCAACATATTTCCCTATGCTGATGTATAAAATTTGTTGAAAAGAAAGATAAATGATTGGGTTGGAATGAAGTGGGCGAATAGATCAATGGTCTATAAAGCAATTTACCTAAGGTTGAAGTGAGAAGATAGACCAAATTTCAATGAAGAGTGATTTGAGGTGGTAAGAAAATTGAGTGTCAGAGTTTAAGGCAATTAAAATATAATTATTTGTGATTTTATTATTGTGAATTTTACAGGAATGCATGTGAAATCTAGAGTAAAGGTTTAAGGTTAAGAAATAGACCTAGAAAGGAAATAGGATAATTGATAATTAATGAAGAATGTAATGTATAGATTGGAAAAGTTGCAATAAATTCTATCAATTAGTAAAGAAGGAATTATAGATGTAGATCAAAGTAATAATAAAAGGAGTGAGTACTAATTCACATCCCTTACTCTTACTCTGAGTGAAGGACACAAGAGCATCAAAGGTCAAAAATTAATCATGTGTCAACCAAAAATATGTGGGTTTGCCACTTTTTGCAAGTGCTTTGCACGAGTTCACTATCATTTGTGGTGGTCACAATTATATTTACCAACTCATAGCTCAAACCTAGTAATTTGAAGTTGATTCAATGGAAGAAAATATATAAAACATATTTCTAGCCATTATAGTAGTGTAAAGATGACATATTTCCATAAACATAAACATGTAGATGTGTTTATATTTGTATTTTGAGACTTTATCATAGTTTGCATTGTGTAATGGTATATGAGTTGTATTATGTGCCAAAGTACTTAATTCATGTGTCAAAAAAGGTTACATAAAGAATTGTTGATTTTAAAGAGGTTTATATGAGTTGTGAAGTATTTAGCCCATATCTCAATGGACATTTGAATATGGTTATTTTACAAGTTTCAAGTAGATATGTCAAATTCTAAGATAGTTTCAAAGGCTGAAGTAATTTAATTTAGCAATTGATCCTTATCATTTTGGACTACATGGCTATTGTTGATGTTATATGTTAGAGTTAAGGAATTGGAATAGGCCAAGAAAGTATATTTTGGTATCTGGTATTGAAAACTTGTAAAGATTACAATATAATTTGGTTTTGAAACAATAAAATCAATATCCCTGTAAGAATTTTAGTTATACATCGTGTAAAAATATTGTGTTGCATTTGACACATGATTGGGTATTTTTTCACTAAAGCCCTTGGCAATGACATCACATTTCATCAAAAAGACATTTTTTGATGAATGTGAATACTCCACCCTCCTAGTGCTTGCAAACATCTCTATTTAAGAGACAATTCTTATGAAGTTAATGGTGAATTGTGTAGCTCTTTATTACACTTTTTTTCCAAAGTGTGCTCTATCATTATGCTTAATATCCAAGGGTGGTTATAGATATATTAGTAATGTTTCTCACATGTTAATTGTCTAGCTACTATAAATATTGGCTCCTTCAATGCCTCTCCTAAATCCACAGAATACAAAGGTTCATGCCAAAAGCAACAAGGAACAAAGAACCCCTAGAAGTGTGATTGTTCATGGCTAGAAATATTTCTAGTGGATGAGCCTTATATCAATGGGTCAAGACAAAAGCCCACTACCTCAACCTCTAAGTTAGGGGAATAATCCATAGCTATGATCGCCTTAGTTGCTTATTCTTTTCTAATTTCTCATCATGCATACCAAGGACAGCCGTCGTCTCCAATAGAATCCATGGTTTCACTAAACTACACAACTGCACATCTCGTCCACGGATTCATACAAAATGACATATGAGATGATTGATGTTCTCTCACCAAACCTAACTTTGGACCCAAGTATATGTCTCCCAAGTGAGGTTGTAGCCTTGCCACCATTTAATAATCTATAAAAGAAAGGAAAATGCAAAATTGAACCATGAAAGTGTTAAGAAATGTAGATCTGAAGATAATGTATAAACTAATATGTAGTAGAATGCAATTGCCTTGGTGATTGATTGATTCTACAAAAATATATTTGTATTTATATATAGAATCTATAATGAATA
>MU227175.1:1953267-1969823 GCA_018584345.1 Thuja plicata
TATATATATATATATATAGTTAGACACGAACGAACAATATGTTAACAAAAAGTACTTAATGCAAACAAAACGAAAAGATAAGCAATATTCATAAACAACAACAAAAAAAATAAAAAATAAACTAATAGTTGTATACCTTACGAACCCAATCAATAAATCCAAGGAGTCAGTCAAAGATAACTTCAAATAAGTCCAAATCACCAACAACAAAAAAATTTGAAACAATGAAGTCAAGAGCACACAATCATAGGCAAATACTAGAAAAATGAGAAAATATAGGATTTGACCACAAAACAAGTCCATGTGTAGGTAGCCAAGTTTCTGCTTGGGACTAATAAGGTTTCTTGCAAGCCTGACGTGAGTAAACCAGCAACTTCGCACCCGTAGCTCAGCAATATTGGACAAGTAACTCACCCAATGCTTATGACGTGTGAGTAGCCGAATTACTTGCCAATTTTTTAACCAGAACTTATGCCATTTCCACTAATCCATATTGAAAATCCAAACTACAATGGATCAAAATCATTTCACAATAATTGGTTGTGTTGAATGGACCTCGCAACTAGTATAAACTTTCTTAAAACAGAAACCCACATTAAAAAACACTGGTGCAAAGGAAAATAAACATCTTATTTTGGAAGGAATAAAGTTGCTAATTAGAATAATAAAAGGGCATTAAAAATTAGAATTACAAATAGAAAAGAGTTTGGTTTATCATTTAAGTTCTAAAAATTAAATATTCTTCCCTGTAACCCGTTTGTTTTTAAGGCAATTCACAAATTTTAAAGGAAGATTACCTTCCCCTCAACATGTCCAAATTAATAAAGCAATATTACTGTTAGATACTTGTTGACAAATAATTAACAAAGTTAATTTGCTTTTACCCTTATCAAGAATTTTCAATTTAAAAAATGTATCAAAATCAACACTTGTCTAGAGTTAAACCATTGCAACTCATATTGTTGAGACATTTCTAATAAAATGCATGATTGTGCATCACCAAAATCAATGGGTGCTACTACAACATTTGAACATGAAAAAAATTTGCACTCACCCCACCCTAAGGTGTACCAAAATCAAACTCAGGAATTTTCTCAAAACAGGGTACATTATGCTATTAGGAGGAAAGATCGAACAGAAACAGAATGTCAATATACAACTTTTTCACAATCAGATCAACGAGTGCTGATACATTTCTGCTCAGACATGGTTAACAGACCATAACTCATCTATTGCCAACATAAAAAATCTTCACAATAGTGAAACAATAATGATGCAAACAATAAATTTGCCCTATCGACTACCAAAATCAAGCCACTAAAAGCATCTTTTAGGATCATTTATAATGATGAGTGTTCACCAGGATTATTTAAATCCATTTCCACTTGACGGATGGTCCACTGGATACCCTCCAACTTCTGCAGGAGCATCACATAATAGTAAATATCTCGAATATATTTAAGAAGTCCACTAAACAAACACAACTTACAGAAAACATAAACTCTGAAACATGCCTTTACTAGATCGTGGTACCGCCTTGCAATGTCATCAAAATGAGGATCTACTCCCTGATATTCACGAAGCCGTGTCACCTGGCAATGGCCATGCATTTATCTTAATATACAATTAAGTGAGGAAAATTCTTTTATTGACTGCCGAATCCCCCAGCTGAATAATATATAAATAGCTGGTGATAGAGAACAATTTAAGAACAAACTAATTCTAAAATTGAAATTAAAAAAAATGTACAATAATATTAGTCAAATCTGCTAAAATTCTAGCAAAAATATAATAGCATAGTCAATAATTTCATTCTTACAGCTTTATTATAAGCTGCAGATGCCTCCTCAGTTGCCTCAAGCAAATAATTCCTGCAAGCAAGCATTGCCAGACAATTCAAAGAACTTACATTCAAAAAATGTTAAGAGTTACAACCACTGCTACCACCCTCCATACCTAATTTTATGAAGTGCAGGTACTGCTTCTTGAGTATAAGTGTCACGCAAAAGGAGATGTTCTAGAACCCTGCATTGGACATTAAAAGCATATCACAAATAAGAATTCCTTCAATTGAAATAAGTAGCAATTGGAAAGCCAGAAAGTCCAACCAAAGCTTTACCAATACCCATGCCTGAAAACAACTAATAATCAATGAAGATTTAGATGACACTGCGTCAACAAATGAGTTACAATAAGATACCCTATAACAAAAATTCCATTAGAGATGTTAGGAAGCATAGATGCGCTCCTATAACAAAATTTCCATTGGAGATGCTAGGAAACATAAATGCCCTTCAGGACTACTAAATCCAAAGTTTCAAGTATAGAAATTACATATTAATATATAATTCCAAATGACACCAACCATTAAACTGAGTTGTTCCAATTCCAAGTTACAATCATTTAAGGAAAATCAAATCCCAAATTTATGACAAAGAATATCTGAATGACAGTTTTTAATGCTTGAATTCCACTCATACAAGCACAATCCAATGCATGTGTACTGACCACAATATTCTACGAAAAACTGAAATTGTCCACTTTCATATGCTTCAGCCACATCTGGAAAACCCAGAAGTTAGAACATGCAAATTACATACTGATTTTTACAATTACAGACAAATGATGTAGAAAAGATCATCTTTTGACTTAAGTATGATAACTAATGGTTAGTTTTAATGCTTGAATTCCACTCATACAAGCACAATCCAATGCATATGTGTACTGACCACAATATTCTACAAAAAACTGAAATTGTCCACCTTCATATGCTTCAGCCACATCTGGAACCCCCAGAAGTTTGAACATGCAAATCATATACTGATTTTTACAATTACAGACAAATGATATAGAAAAGACCATCTTTTGTCGGAAGTATAATAACTAATGGTTAGTTTTCCATGAAGAATGAAATGCAATAAAATTGTATGTTTTTCGTAACAACCGAAACAGAAGTTAGTTCTACCATCACTTATTAGTTATTTTGGCTACTCATGTGCATCACGAGTTCAAACAAGTAAACAAGAGTAATGAGAACATTTTTCTTATGAAATAACAAATGGAAACTGGCAATGCCAGAAATTTTGATTATCAAAAAGCATAAAACTAGCTTATAGAAAGGAGAAGTTGGTTCTTTTGGCTGCGCATGCATATAATAAGTCCAAATATGCAAACAAGCATAGCGAAACAACATTCTTCCTTTGTGTAATGTCCCCGTTTTTAGGTACATGGGATTAGCTTATTTCTGTGACCCTCGTAGGCTAATCGGGATGTTGGAGGGGGTCGTGTGGCAGAGCCAGTGGTCAATTTCCACTCTAGAGGTCTGGGATGCTAGGATTTTGACAGACTTACTATTTATAGTAAGTGTTTGTTTTGGGTGATCGTCATGATTGCTATTTTTAGCAGGGCGCCTGTGCATTGGTAACAGTGAAGTTGTGGATTCATTTGCAAAGCTTTCAATTTGAGAGATTTAGTATTTTTAGTAAGTCTATTTCTGGCAGTGTCTATTTGTGGCAGGGTGTCCGAGCAGTTGTCTTGACAGAGCAGAGCAGTTGGATTGGCTTGGGTTGATTATTTTATTAATTAATTAAGTTCACTTAATTAATTATATTATGAGCTTATTTAATAAAGTCAAGTCATTAATTAATTATAATGACTTATATTTAAATGCTATGTCATTTAATATGAGGAAATATAATGAAGTGTTATATTTCAATTAAAAGGTTATGCAAGGATAATGTCTTTAATGGCATAATCATTTTAAGTTATGCAATGTGTGAAGGAGAAGCTGAAAGTTTAGAGTCTTATTGAAAAAGCTGATTTTATTTACTTAAGGATTTCGAAACTCATTATGAGATTTCTTTTGATCATTTATGAAATTGCTGAAGTTCGAAACAAGGGTTTGTGGAATGAAATTTACCTTGCGAAGAATTGTAAATTCTTTGTTTGTTTCCAGCACTTTGAATCAGCGTTGATGCTGATGAATTGTGTATGTTGCGGCTAATCTTGTAAGCCGTGTGAAGCCATTGGGAGAAGTAGAATTTGCGTGTTGAATTTGTTGACGAATGTAGAGTGGAGAAAAACAATTAGAGGATGTGTGAATTGCTGGAGGTTGACGTGGGGAATTGTGCAAGCATCCATTATCTTCTTTTTCAGCCACGGCCAACATTGGTGGAGATCAAAACACACAGGTTCTATATAATAAATTGATGCGTAGTTTCAAATCGCATTGTATGATTTTCAATTGTGATTTAATAAAGCTATTCAGTAGTGTGGTGAGAATTTAGTGTTGTTACAAGAATAAATTTATTGCTTTCAATTTGTAATATTGTTGTTCTTACTTGGCGAATTATTTAAAAATTCATATCATATTACAAATCCAAAACGAATTAAAATTTTGTAAGCAAATTCAGAGATAGAGCCATGCAGGCTCTTTATAGTATCAAAGCAGTTTTCCTGCCATCCTGTGGGGGTGATATTTATTGGGCTTGATTGTTTGACTTGAGTGATCAGCACTCTGGTTTTTTTTGCAGTCATGGACAAATACAGGAAATCTAGTACTCATAAAAACCAGTTAGACAATTTGTCTGAATTAAGAAAAAAAACAAATGCCTTAGTTAAGGCTATGGAGAAACGAAGGCAAACTTTGGAAAGATTAAATGTGCCAGTTTTAAATTCGGCAACTGTCGATAGGGCAACAAATTATTTGGTTTCTTTGTTCAGTAGGTCCTCTTCTCAGAGAAGATATGAGGAGAGACGTGAGTATTATACAGGTGAGACATCCAGAAATCTCCACGATGAATTTTCAGCAGCTGCTGATTTTGGGGGAGATGTTCCTGTACTTAGTGGACCAGCCACTAGTCTTGTTTGCACACCAGAGGGTGGAGATTCGTTACAGGGACATGTGGATGTGCCTGACTTGTTAGCAGATAGCGGTACTGAGTTTCAACATCCTGAGCCTACCAGAGTTGGTGACACGGATCAGGTTGGTGATATGTCTACTGCCATTGATGGCAGTCTTGCATCAGTTGGTAGCAGTATCAGCGATACAGGGTCTGATTTTTCTAACACTAGAATTTTATTTGAGCCTGTTGTTGATGTCATGGATGGTGTGAGAGTGGAGGATGTTGTAGATAACACTAGGGATTGTGACACCATGGATGATGGTGTTATTTTTGAGGACTGCGAGGAGTATTTGAGCTCTGACAGCTTGGATGTTTATGACAGTTGTCGCAATGTGGAGTCACTACAGGAGACTGCAGTCTTTTCCTGTTCTGAGAATGTGAGCATGGAGTCACCCAGTGATGACACTCAGGAGTGAAATGGTACAGATGAGTCAGGTGACATAGGTTCATGCCACAGTGTAGAGGATTCACATGAGGACATTGAGTCATGTATGCAGCCAGAGATAGCAGAGGGGTCTCAGATAGAGGATGTTGATACTAGCATCGCGGATACCTCTGATGTTGAGTGTGAGAATGATGTGGGTTGCAGTGTGTTTGGTTTTCTATATCCGACATTGGGTATTGACTCAATGTTGTCATTCAGTGGTGATGGGTTCCAAGATCCTTTTGTGCAGGGACTCACGGATGAGGATGGGGAAGCATATGAGTGGTAGGAGTTTGTTTCAGCCAGAGCTTCCATTCCTTTAGATGAGGTTATTTCTTCAGTGACACATGAGAATGACTCTATTTGTAGCGAGTCATGTTTGATTTATCAGACCTTGGGGAGGACTCTGAGTTGTTAGTGAGGATGGGTCCTAGGATCTAGATGGTCATTTGGTTACAGAGGACAAGGTAGTTGAGGATTGTGATGAGTTAGATTCAGCAGCAGCTTCATCGGGGGTAGATGAGGATGAGTCCGATGTCAGTACTCAGTTTGTAGATGTGTGCTCGGATGACAATACACAGAGATTCGGTGATCTTGAGGGAAGTTTGTTGGATACAGCTTCCTTCCATAGTATGGACAGTGCAGTTGAGTTTGTGCATAGGGGACCCGTTGTGCAGAGTCATCATGTGACTAGCGAGTTGAGAGTCAGTGAGAGAGACATTACTTCTACTCTCGACATTTCGATGTCGTTCATCAGTTGTTGGTTGTTTATGGTTGGGGTGCTCCTATGGCAGATGATCACGGTGGTGGTTACCTTTCCCTGACAGAGATTCATTCCTTGTGGAAGGTTGTCAGGATTTTGAGACAGGATTATTTACAATTGGTAGCCGATCGAGATCACCTAGTTGAGTGGGGAAGTACGACATATGAGGCTCTGATGGACAGAGAGGAGGAGGTGGGCGAGCTTACTCAGGAGCTCACAACGACTTCTAAGGCTTTAGAGGGCACTCAGTTGGCTCTTCAGGGGTCGCAACTGTAGTTGGGAGAGGTGACTGTGGAGTTGGAGCAGATTCAGTCTTTGCCAGCTATAGATCTAGTTCAGTTACATATAGTAGTGGTTGATGGTGAGTCAGCTTCCATAGTTAGCAGTGATGGATGTGTTGGGATCACGGTTACATCCATCCTTGAGACAGATGCAGTAGATACAATTGGGGTGTGTGCTTCAGTGGAGGACAGCAGAGAGAGATTTGGGGTATGAGGTTCTCCAGTTGTTAGCACGATGACAGATGATACAAAACAAGTTGTTGAGAGTCCTAAGGTAGCAAGAGTGGATTCATTAGAGGGTGGTGTGCCATTTTTTGACACTACTTTTGATTCACAGGATAGGGACAGGGTATCATCTGGTTCGGGGACTAGTTCTCCTAATGATTTGTTTCCTTCTGTCGGAAGCAAATCTATTCCTTCGTCTCATACAACTGATCATGATAGGAAGTTGGTAGTGCCACAGTTTCCGAGGGATCAGCTGTGGATTGCAGGGGAGCAAGTTGATGTTGTTTCTTATAATTTCTACTGCACAGAGTCATTTATGGAGTACTTGCTTGAGAGTCCAATTTTGTGGGAGGGACCCTTCAGGACTTCTAAGGGTACACTTATCCGGGGTTCTCGCGGTATTCAATTGCTAGTGGGGAAGATTGTAGATACCTTGACTACCATGCTTCCTCATCGGCATTTTGTGGTTGGGTTTGCTGAGCGGGTTATTCGGAACCCTGCCCAACCAGTTGTTGGGAGTCAGAGACTGGAGCCCTCTCTTGATTCTCAGTTGGGTTTTGATGAGCCTCTGACAGGGATTGGAGCATTTCACCATGATTACACTGTGAGGAGCGCTCATCACTTCTCTTTTGACCCACCGGCCGAGGACTTGTTTGCGCATTGGTGTGGGTTGGCTCCAGAGTTGTATCATCCTTATTGGGATGGGTTTTCTCCATCCGCAGTTGATGGGGTTCATTACTGCAAGTTAGCAGGAGGTGACTTGCAGGGTCAGTACATCCAGGATGGTTTTACAGTGGATGGATATCTAGATTGCGGGAGTACACAGGGCGTATTGGCAGGGTGTGCAGGGAGCTCCGATCTTTTAGATGATATTGGATATCAATTATTCCTTGTTATGGATGGCTGTGAGTTTCATCTCTACTGGGATCCTGGTAGTGATAGGTTTGGCACTGCAGATTGTGTGGACAACTATGGTTGGCATGATGACAGTGTGTTTTGATTAGCTCAGTGGATGGTGATTTCATCACAGGATTTTGCAGGTGATCACAGGGACATTACACCATTCTATCCTTGGGATTCGAGTGGACTTTTGTGTTTTTTTTTTTCTGAGATTGCTTGGGGACAAGCAATTTCAAGGAGGGAGGACTGTAATGTCCCCGTTTTTAGGTACATGGGATTAGCCTATTTCTCTGACCCTCGTAGGCTAATCGGGATGTTGGAGGGGGTCGTGTGGCAGAGTCAGTGGTCAGTTTCCACTCTGGAGGTCTGGGATGCTAGGATTTTGACAGACTTACTATTTATGATAAGTGTTTATTTTGGGTGATCGTCATGATTGCTATTTTTAGCAGGGCGTTTGTGCATTGGTAACAGTGGAGTTGTGGATTCATTTGCAGAGCTTTCAATTTGAGGGACTTACTATTTTTAGTAAGTCTATTTCTGGCAGTGTCTATTAGTGGCACGGTGTCCAAGCAGTTGTCTTGATAGAGCAGAGCATTTGGATTGGCTTGGGTTGATTATTTTATTAATTAATTAAGTTCACTTAATTAATTATATTATGAGCTTATTTAATAAAGTCAAGTCATTAATTAATTATAATGATTTATATTTAAATGCTATGTCATTTAATGTGAGGAAATATAATGAAGTATTATATTTCAATTAAAAGGTTATGCAAGGATAGTGTCTTTAATGGCATAATAATTTTAAGTTATGCAATGTGTGAAGGAGAAGCTGAAAGTTTCGAGTCTTATTGAAGAAGCTGATTTCAATTACTTAAGGATTTCGAAACTCATTATGAGATATCTTTTGATCATTTATGAAATTGCTGAAGTTCGAAACAAGGGTTTGAGGAATGAGATTTACCTTGCAAAGAATTGTAAATTCTTTGTTTGTTTCCAGCACTTTGAATCAGTGTTGATGCTGATGAATTGTGTATGTTGCGGCTGATCTTGGAAGCCGTGTGAAACCATTGGGAGAAGTAGAATTTGCGTGTTGAATTTGTTGACGAATGTAGAGTGGAGAAAAACAATTAAAGGATGTGTGAATTGCTGGAGGTTGACGTGGGGAATTGTGCAAGCATCCATTATCTTATTTTTCAGCCGCGGCCAGCATTGGTGGAGATCAAAACACACAGGTTCTATATAATAAATTGATGCGTAGTTTCAAATCGCATTGTATGATTTTCAATTGTGATTTAATAAAGCTATTCAGTAGTGTGGTGAGAATTCGGTGTTGTTACAACAATAAATTTATTGCTTTCAATTTGTAATATTGTTGTTGTTACCTGGCGAATTATTTTAAAAATTTATATCATATTACAAATCCAAAACGAATTTAAATTTTGTAAGCAAATTCAGAGATAGAGCCAGGCAGGCTCTTTACACTTTGGAATAATAAATGTTAAGTAAAAACTACAAAGAGTAGATAATGTCATATAGAAATGAAACCATGAAAAGGAACAATGGTACATTAAATGATGTCCTCTGTTATTTATGTAAAAATTGATTCTGCAAATGATTCTTAAGGCTTGTCTGTAGTTTTGGATGCTGCACATTTTCATCTACTGTCATTCCCACTCCTATGTAGTTGATACCACAAGACACACAAAGACTATATCAATATTATTTACTATACATTCAAATTCTCTTTATGAGCCATACAATTGAAAGTGTATTCTCTTTATACCATAACATCTATATGACAATATTTTTCACCATTAACCAGTTTTTATAAATCATGCATCTCAGATTACACCAGCAAAAAACCCAGAAAGTTTTCTGATGAGTGTCATGTTAGACGCTGTCACTCCACAAAGACAAAGAGTGCCAACATGTCTACTTCTAATCTTGAATAGAGTGAAACTTTCCTAATTACAAACGACAGAGCCCCCGAAAAAACTAGAATTTACAATTTAAAAGGAACTCAAATTTTAATAGCATGCCAACTCTGTGATATTGCAACGATTAGATTTGTGTTGTATGCTTTAGTATAAATAGTATGCAAGAAAGATTAAAAGAATCTCATATTTTCTAAGAACAGAAAGGCAAAGAACAACCATTCTATGATCTACCATAGATCCTAATTAACAGAAGCATGGGAGTATAAGTATAGATATGAAGGAATTCTATCGTAAACAATTTAATTTTAATATTCACTGTCAAATTTTAAGAAATCATTTGTCAAATCAAGATTGCCCACATAATAACAATTGCTGCTTGCCACAACTAAATAAAATTAAATAAAATAACTAACCTTAGTTTGGCATTCATTGTCTCACACCTCTTGCAAAGCCAAGCTTTCCTCAGTTCATCCTGCACGACCAACAAAAGATGAGAAAGAACTGTTAAAAGCAAATATATTATTAGTAATTTTGTATTGACTCAATTTGCAAAACCCAAACTTGAGGATTCCATTTTAAACCAAAAGAAATAACATTGCAGACTTCAATGCAAAAAGAAATATTGGCATCCACATACACAAAGCCTATTACTTTCATGTTATACTATGAATTGTATACTTCTACAAAAATAAAACTCAATGTTGAATGACATACATATTGATGCTGATGCTGCAGCTTGAAATCTTTAACCAGTTTAATTAGCACTCCAAGTATTTGCTCTAAAACCTGAATAGAAACATGTACCATAAAGATTTCAAACAGACCTATAGATGTTAACTTATTAGAAAAAAAAACCTGCAAACACATATGGATCAATAAGACAGCAAATAAAAATTCAGCTCATGGTATTGAGCAGTAAATTACAGTGGATAGCTACAAGACAAGGAAAGAATTTTTTTTATAAAATCTATGTAACAAGCAGTGGAAAGTAGACTAATTGCTAGTAAATTCCAAGTATAGACATTTGTGTACATTGTAATATTCTGAGAATTTTCTGTCTGCCAAATATAGGTCCTCCAGCAGTGCTGCCTCCTCCCGTTCAATCTCTTCCACAGCTGACTTCACTCTGTAATGATGAATGAAGTGACTATTGCAATAAGTCTTCACATAAGAAACAAATTTAATAAATACAACTAAAGAAATGCCCAGATATTTCTACCCTGAGGATGCTGGAAGTTCAATCTCCAATTCAAACAGATCTTTTCTCATTAATGTATCAATGTGTTTAGCATGTTTATTTTAAAGCATCCATATCATGCAAACAACATACCATAACAATTTAACATACTTCATCTAAGTCATACTACCAATTTTGGAAGAAAACAGAATGTATAGCTTATTAATAATTTAAGCAAACCAAGCATGCAAATAACTTAATAATTAAAAGACAAATAAGATTGGACGACTTAAAATAACAATCTTATTGAAAAAATACTGAAATTCCTTTGATGTAAACCTTGACAATGCTTCCAAATATCCAATGAAATAAATAAATAAATAAAACTGTTGCACAATTCCAATCATAATCAATACATAAATAACAGCTTTGCAAAATTATTTTGCTAAACCTTGGCAATGGTTCAAAATATAGTATGCAACAAAAAGAAGAAAAAAATTGCATGATTGCACATTCTGACCTTTCTGGAAGTCGTAAATTCTGACCAGAATTGGCTCCACTTGTCTCTGAGGCACAGAACATGATTAATGCACATGAGAAACCCAAAAGGAGTATTGATCGATTCAAAAGCATTAATTCCTTCCCTTTGTATACTAGTTAGAAAACAATTAGACATCTAAACAACGGCCATCTAAGAGTCCATCTAACAGAATTGAACTTTGTAGGAAGTGCCAATCAAAATCCAGGATTTAATGGAGCAAAAGGATCTATTAAGGAACAAAAACGAAAACAATTCTATACCAGAACTTGGAAAACAAATCTAATTATTTTGCAGAAGGAGCAACTTAAATCTCTGGTGTGGAAACATTTTTGCATATGAAGCTTAAGAAAACCCAAGAAAAGCAAATATAACCCTTATTACACAAGTTATCCAGGAGACTTGAAACTATCTTAATAGAAAACTAAGTAGCTATATAGACAGAACCATACAGTGTAAAAAAAATCATACAAATATTCTTCATACATGCCCAGGATTTAAAGCGAATTGGTTGTTATGCCAACTGTCCATGGTGCCAAATACAAGAAAATCCAGATTCGTCCAAAGATTTTATATTGCAAATAACTCATCCACTTGGACTTCATAATTTGATTGGTAGGAATTGTTCCATTCATCGATTAAAAGATATTAAACCTGTTATAGTTCAGATCTATCTCACTTGGACTTGAACATTTCACAAATTGCATGCTGACTCTATCAACCTTACCAGAAATAAAGCAACATAAGTTGGACATGCCTGCATATGCACCCCATAAAATTACTCCTAACAATTGTCAAGCATAGCCATTCGATAAAAAAAAATTGATCCCTCCCTAATTTGGAAACAATTCTCTAGAAGTTGCCAACACTAAAAAAATTACAGGAGAAATTATTAAAAAGAACAAAGAAACTCAACTCTACCCATTATCTGGAACTTGACTAAAATAGAATTGCACAGGTATCTAAGACCTAGAAACTCAGACTAGGACAAAGGTACGAAAACCTTGCAAATTACTCACAGAACAAGAATGAGAAAAAATAATGGTGTGAAGTATCTTTAGAGAGCAACTTGTAGACCTAAAAAATCTGTAACTTTCTATGTTACACGGAAATTTGTTTCCTGTCCCTAGGGGACTCGTTTCTGTCCCCGAAACATTTTGGGAACAGTGAGATGAAAAGGAAACATCCCCCAGCCATCCCCGATTTCAAAAACAACAAGATACCATACGAAACGTCCCTTGAGATTTGGGGATGGTGGTCTGTCCCCGAAACGCCTATGGGGACGACCGAAACATCCCCGATCCGTCCCCGAAACAAAAAAGCGTCCCCAAAATATTCAGATGATTTTTGGCATTAAAAATTAAATAAAAACACTTTTTTATTAAATTCTTTTTGCCAATTCAACAGAGTGGGGAGCCCACAAGGTTCGAATTCGTGCCTGCAGACAATAAAATTTGTGCTTAAATATTCGGCAATGAAATTCAAGATTAAATATATATAAAATTTTATATATTAAATCACAAATATTAAAATATATTAAATTATAAAACTAATATTTAATTTAAGTTTTTTAATATTCATCATAATAAACATATGTTAAAAATTTATATTAAATAAAAAATATATTATAATTATAAATTTAATTTGATAGCTTTTAAATATTTAATTATTAGAATAAAAAACAATTCAAGTAATATTGTTTATATATATATATATATAAACTTTAAGACCATTGAATTTAAAATTTAAACATTCATTGGATGATCCATTTCTGCCAAAGGGAGATGGTGACTCAAATGATTCTAAGCCTTTGGATATTTGATAGCTAAAAAGAGGTTGCAGCCTGTAGCCGGTTATATTTTGATGTTTGAGACTTTTGGATACATGTTTGAGACTTTTGATTTGGGTATTTATTTTGATAGACCATGGTTTTGATGTTTGAGACTATTGTTATAATGTTGTTATACTGATTTATACTGCTGCTATTATCATTTATGTTGTGATACTACTATTGTAACTCATCAATTGGTGATTTATTTGCATATTGTCTTGTTAATAATCAATTATTGACATATCTCTCTCTCTCTATCTATAATATCTTATTAGATTTTGAAAAATTCACACACACACACATATATATTTAAAATTTGTATCCTGTCGTCCCCTATTTTTGGCTCTTTAGGAAACATCCCAGAAACGCGTCCCCTGCCGTCCCCCGTCCCTGTCCACGAAACGTCGTGGAACATAGGTAATTTTCACTTACACTATCTAAATAGAAAACTAAGAGGCTATATGGACAGAACCAAACAGTGTAACAATTAGTTCATACAAATATTCTTCATATATGCTCGGGATTTGCAGCAAACTGGTTGTTATGCCAACTTTTCATGGTGTCAAATACAAGTTGATCCAGATCTGTCCAATAAATTCAATAGCAACTAATGTTGTTGTTGTTGGACTTGATAAATTGATTGATAGGGATTGTTCCATTCCATCGATTAAATGATATTAAACCTGTTACAATTCATATCTCATCTCACTTGGACATACAAACATTTCACAAATTGTGTGTTGAATCTATCAACCTTACCAGAAATAAAGCAACATAAGTTGAAGTTTGAACTTCAACCTTATCTATATAAACCTTACCAAATGCCAAGGATAGCCATTCAATAAACAAAAAATCCCTCCCCAATTTGGAAACAATTCTCTAGCAGTTCACAAACACTCAAAAAATTACAGGAGAAATTATTAAAACGTATAAAGCGGGCTTACATGGGGACGCGTCCCCTGTCCCCGTCCCCTAGGCATTTCCAAGATGGAGGGACACAAAGAGGACATCCCACTCCTCTCCCCGATACAGTTCAAGGTGCCCAAAACGGCAGGAAACGTCCTCTGCCATTTGGGGACGACTAGCCATCCCTGGGACGGTCGGGGGATGTGGGAAACATCCCTTCGCCGTCCTAGGGATGGCTAGCCGTCTCCTGCGGCTGGGAATGTGATCCTTTATTAATCTTGAAATGTCAATTTTGTCTTACTCCCATGGCCTGGTTAATAATGTATTTAAAGTTGTTTTACTGATGGTTATGTGAATTTGGCTTTACTATTGGTAGCACAATGCAAGATTTTTTTGCACAGAGCATGTATCACCTGAAAATTACAAATGAGTCTGACTAAGATTAATCCAAGTGTTAAGTTTTAGGATAGCTGCAAATGTAATAGCACTCCATGTTGTATGTGTTTTTCAAATGAAACCATATCTCTTTCATTTATATTGGGAATGAGGCTAAGAGAGACATGTCTCTTCATGGGACATGTCTATTCATTATTATTTATAAGAAAGGACATGCCTCTTCCCATTAATTATAATTTAATCAACCTTATAATGTTTCATCAATCAATTATTAATTAAGAATATCATAATAATTTAATATTAAATATTAAATTTCATATGATTAATAATAATATAACATATATATTATACTATTATTAATCAACATATATTATATGTATTCTAATGATCATATGACTGAAGCAACAAACATTAACACTCCCTCTTAGCTACGGAGTATGATCAAACAAAATGTGTAGTGGTCTCCTGTGTCAACACCTATGACCCTCACCATAGCTACACAAAAGCATCAACACTCCCTCTTAGCTAAAGAAGATAAAATCCATCAAAATGCAATTCACAAAAGATCCATTACTTTTAAGAGAGAAGATATCACCTCATCGTGATATCAAGAGATATGGTCTAACAAAGAATATCAAGTCTCATGATATTCACCATAACTCAAAAATTTCCATAGGTAATGTATCCTTAATGTAAGGTATCATCTATTGTGATCTGTTTCAGCCATCACATGATGTCTATCACAATAGAAGGTCAATGGTCTGTTTAAGGAACTGAATCCACCATGCAGGAAATCATCTATTGTGATCTGTTTCAGCCATCGCACGATGTCTATCACAATAGAAGGTCAATGGTCTGTTTAAGGAACTGAATCCACTATGCAGGAAATCATCTATTGTGATCTGTTTCAGCCATCACACGATGTCTATCACAATAGAAGGTTGATGGTCTGTTTAAGGAACTGAATCCAGCATACAGGAAATCATCTATTGTGATCTGTTTCAGCCATCACACGATGTCTATCACAATAGATGGTCAATGGTCTATTTAAGGAACTGAATCCACCATGCAGGAATCATCTATTGTGATCTATTTCAGCCATCACACGATGTCTATCACAATAGAAGGTCAAGTTATTATAAGATCGTCACCTTTCAATAACTCTTACAAATACAAGTGATAATCATTTGGAAGTCGTCACTTCCTCATGATGTACATAGGGGGCCCATAGTCACACACATGACATCCATCATGCCTCAGGGAAGAGGGTGAAAACAAGGGATTTCACCTCGAACTTCTCTCACAGAGAAGAACTCATTGAGCAGATATCAATCTATTGATCATCCAAGATTGTTTATGATGAAATGTCGGACTCCCTCTGAGTCTGATATCAATCTTCTTAGCTCCTCATCCAAAGTTACCTCTGAAGAGTCAGACTCCCTCTGAATACAATTTCTTGTGCTTCTGTCCTGAAGCTTAAGTTTCAAGTATTTCCTTTTGTAAGGTGAGCCCATAGGAAATATCAACTCTCATCAAAATTCGAAGTTGTTTGCGGCGAATGCTGCAGGAGATCATAATGTTGTTCGTGCTAGCCATGTCGATGACCTTCATGCAAAAAGAAAGTCTAGAGAGGATGATCACCATTTTCTCACTCTCCACTAAGGATGGTTCAAATGGAAATGTAACATTGGTTATTATTCCCCCCACAATGTACAGTTCCCAGTCTTATATCGTTGAACAATACTCATGTCTTCTTGTGAAATGACTTGATTGCTCCAAGAGAGGTGACACTCTATAATTAATTATTTCTTTCTAGAAAGAGACACACTTCCTTGAATGCATTCTTCTTTGTTAATGCTTGACCACAATCATAACAAATTAATATATCTCTTTACTGAAAGCCACTTTCAACAATTTCAAATAGACCTGTACACAGTTTGTCATAACTTTTGAACCCCACAATTTCTCTCCAATCGCTCTGGTGAGATTCTTCCAAATTTGTTTTCCACCAACATATCCGAAATTCTGAACAATCCAACGGTGGATTTGTGAGATATTGTCCCTGTACCAAGACTATATTTTCTGAGACAGTCATTCACCATCAACAAACTACTCTCTTACATTTGCAGTCTGTCTCTAATACCATGTTAAGTTTTAGGATAGCTGCAAATGTAATAGCACTCCATGTTGTATGTGTTTTTCAAATGAAACCATATCTCTTTCATTTATATTGGGAATGAGGCTAAGAGAGACATGTCTCTTCATGGGACAT
>MU227175.1:1969989-1985601 GCA_018584345.1 Thuja plicata
ATTTAATATTAAATATTAAATTTCATATGATTAATAATAATATAACATATATATTATATTATTATTAATCAACATATATTATATGTATTCTAATGATCATATGACTGAAGCTACAAACATTAACACCGAGTAAGCATAGTTTCTAAATTTTCTTTCTTGACAAGCAGTCTTCTGTGTCCTATTTAAACTCACAGCCAAGACAATGAATAAATCAAATCAATTCTCAAGAAGAATGAAACGCTTCATGAGTATGTGATAGATAAAACTCAAGAGTGTAGGCATGCAGTAAATCCATTTCTTTTGGTAAATATCAAAGCAAAATAAATTAAAATATCTTTTAAATAAAATTGCAATTGTAAGAGTCAAAAGCTTTGTGCATAATATGATCTAATAACAACTGTTTACCAGATGAATAGTCTTATTTCTTGTATTTGACTACTTCTGATAAAGCTAGATAGTTTCTCAATTTTTTTGTGGCAGAATTTTCTGTAGCTTGTGTACTATTCTTTTAGTAATAATCTTGTATGCACTTCCAGAAAGAAATAGGCCTGTAATGCGGAAAGGCAATATCTGTGGCATGTTTTCTGATGTAACAGCGTGTGAAATTCATCTTCAAGAGTATTAAAAATTCCTAAAACAATTTCAGAAGCTTGGACTTCATGATATTCCAGAAACTTCTGAAATTGTTGTTATAATGCTTTCTTGAAATTTATTATGTTGTTATACTAATGATCTCATGATTTATTTACATATAGTCTTGTTATCAGTTATTGACATCTCCCTCTCTCTCTCTCTGTGTATGTGTGTGTGTATTTGTATACTACCGCCCCCCTGTCACCATCCCTGAAACGCAGTGGAACGTAGGCATAACGAAATTCAAGTCTACCCATTATCTGGAACTCAACTAAAATGGAATTTGCACAGGTATCTAAGACCCGGATACTTGAACTAGGACAAAGGTACAAAGGCCTTCCAAATTACTCACAGAACAAGAACGAGGAAAAATAATGGTGCAACTTTAGAGAGCGGCCCATAGACCTAAAAAATCTGTAATTATCACTACCCATAATCCAATGACCTTATACATACACAAAATAAGAATAAAGCAGTTAGTTAAATAGTAATACCAAAAGACAGGTGAATTAACATATCATGAATACTCTGCCCAACAAAAAGAGAATATGTAGCAGAAGCAGAGACTTGTCAGATTTCTGAAATGCATTGAGCAAGAGCCTGTAATAGTGACTTCTATGTAAGAACTGCCAAAACATCTTTGACATCAACCATGATGTAACCCAATAATGAAGCAGACAGTGTCTTATCTATCTTATTTTCCTTTATGTTTCAATTCTACAAACACATTTTGCATATTTTTAAGGATCTCACTGATAACTAATGAATTGCATATTACACATTAGAAAGATTCAATTTCTTATATATCTTCTTATCTAGGATAATTTTAATATATACCTGTTTCATCCATCTGAAATGCTTCAGAGAGTTTGTCGCATTTAGCTTTCAAACGTGCCTCAATCTCAAGAATGAGAGAGATCTGATAGCCAGTGCTATCCTGAAAAACCAGTAAATTAATAATTTAATATACCTGTTAATAGTAAATATAATAACCTGCATAATATTATCATTTACAGTGAGCAATTTCTGGGTAATGCCCCCTTTTAAGATATTACTGATTTAACCCCTGAAAAAGCAATTCCATACTAAGATAAGAAATACAATACATTAATGAATACAAAATTGCCCATTTGAAATGCCCTTTTATAAGACAATCTTGGTTTAGGTCCTGCAAACAATATAAATCACTAGAAATTGGCAATAAAATTATTAAGTATTAATAATCCATGATAACATCTAAAATCATATAAACATCCTTCTTATTTAAATCAATATACCCTTATACATAGTTGAAAAACTTGTACTTGGCAACTTATCGCCAAAGTCCAAAAAAAAATCAGCAAAAAATCGGTGATTACTCAGCAACTTATAAAATTGCCTAAATTTAATTAGAAATGCATTTCTTTTTTGCAAAATTCAATGAGGAGATGCATCTAATGAGTCAATAAATGAGTAAACAAAAAAAACAAGCTGAGTCTAGATATATTTAAATGCAAATAGGGTACAAAATGGCATCCTCATGTGGAGAGCTAATGGCTAGTAGCCTGATAGTCTGAAGCAAAATTAAAATAGCAAATTGTCTTTGTAAAACTATAAGTAAATACAAGTACAACATCAAAATAGTCTACATTTTCCACTTCTCCTTCCCAACAACTCTAGTAAAAACTATGGGAGGGGTAGGGGATCTAGTCTTTGAAGTCTGTTGGGGCTGCGCCTCCTCCCTCTGCACAACTAGTTGTGACTCGACCTCCGTCTTGGTTGTAGATGGTGTTGGCACTTGCAATGACTCCTCATCATCCTCAACCTTCTCATCCTCCTCAATGTCATCCAATCCTACTACGAATCCACCCTCCTACATAGCCTGCATCTCCAAATTGTAGATCTCATCCTCTGTAAACAATGGAGGTTGCTCTTGTGATGTCCAATCAGAGTAAGGATTGTGTCATCCAAATCAAGTGAACCAACTGGTGTTTCCTCTACCTTCCTTGTGCGCAACTGAAGGTTATATTGCACAAAGACAAGGTCATTGAGGCATTTCTGTGCTAACTTGTTCCTCTTCTTCGTGTGGATGGCCTCAAACAAACTCCAATTGCACTCACAATTGGATGAACTACAAGGCTGGCATAAGATTCTGAGGGCAAGTCTTTGCGAATTTGGGACATTTCCACCCCAATTTCGCCACCAAACATCTACAAAATAAAATATTGACGAGTTAGAAAGTAAGGTGAAAACATATTTTAATTTTTGTCTACGTATCATGCATGTGAAAGACTCCAAAATTCTAGATATTATACCTGGGGTTTGAGTGTTTCTTACTCTCTTCGCCATGTTTGAAGAGAATAGCTTACCCCTTGCATTCTCGTACATGTCCAACTCGGAATACATGAGGTCTCTCACCTCAACCTTGGGTATCATCCTCTACATGCATTTAGTGAGGTCCTCCATGACCTCTCCATTGGGATCCAAGTAGGATGGCGAGAAGCGAAAAAGAGGGTTGAGGAAATACCTTGTTGCATGAATGGGTTGGTGGACCTGATTGTTCCACCTCTTATCAATAATTTCCCCTATGGGATCAAATTTGAGGTTGTCCCCCTTGTAGTAATGTTTTATAGCCTCCTTGGCCCTATCCATGGCCTCATAAAGATACCCCATTGGGGTTTGATCCCCATCTACCAAGCGGAGAACTCTAACCAAGGGCTCCAACACCTACAATTGAAAAGTACAAAAAGATTAATCATTAAAGTTACAAATTAATAATGAAAGATTTGAGTACAAAAAAATTAAATATTCAAGTTTTGAAGTTTCCAAGTTACCTTCACAAACTTTGTAGCTCTTTGTGCAAATTGGTTGTCGAAGACAATACAACACTTTGTCCATCAGGCTTCTTCGAATAACTTGAGTCTAGCCATGCTTGACTGACAAACATTTGCTTCAAAGAAATCAAAGAAACAAGAATACTTTGCAACATTAAGAAAATTGTTGCAAACTGTGTGACTCCCGCTCTTACCAACTCCTTCCCTTGGGTGTGTTCTCTCATCAAGCGAAGAACCCAAGGGTGATTGTAGATGTATATTGTGATCTTTCTGGCGTCCTCTACAATCGATCTCACCCAATCTAATTTTCCTATGTCCTCAAAAAGAAGGTAAAGGACATGCACTGCACAAGGAGTCCAAAATAGTGTACTACATTTGCCTTCGAGGATCCTATCCGCTGCATTATCGGTTATGATTTGCATCACATTATCAATACCCACCTCCATTACAACTTGTTCTAACATTAGAGCCAAAGTTTCAACAGTCTTCACCTTGTTGGAGATCCATGGATTTCAAAAACACATCATCCTTGCAAGAAACCAAAAAATTAATGATGGTGCAATTTTTGTCATCCGTCCATCCATCTAAAAGAATGGTGCAGCCGTATTGTTTCCATTGTATTTTTTGCTCTTCCACCACTTATTTTGCCCTAGAAACTGCATCTGTGAGCAACCTACAAGTATGAAATATAATTAACATTAACTTTAAGTACACAATTTTCATTAAAAAAATAACTTACATTCAACAAAAATAAGTAATTACCATAAATTTTTAAAAAAATAACATAAATTTAGTCTACACTCTAAAAATCAAAACTCAACATAAGCTATCAAGATTCAAAACTAACTTAAAACATTTAAAAACTAAAACAAGTGAACTAACCTCCCATCAAGTCTATACGAGAAAGCGTCTTGTAGCCTTTTCCCGCCACAGTCATTGTGGTAACCAAATTTAGCCAATATGGATTTTCTGCAAGATTGAAAGGGATGTTGAAGTACCAAAAATCGGCACAAGCAATGTCTACTTGCCGATGCACATCCCTATTCCACCTAGTTCCCTCCAATGATGGTTGTGCTCCAAGTGTGTTTCTGTGTACAAAAATCCTATCTATAGAAGACGACTGCGGCACTGATGGTGGTGCTCTACTAGAAGTAGCCATAAAGGCAGCTAGAGCATAGGCAAGCATGGTAAGGGCATCTGTAGAAAGTGGTGGCCGAGGGGATGTTGGATTTGCGGATACGTGGGCCACGAAGAGAGCCCACTATGCCCTCAAGTGCTACTTCAAGGTTGACTGGAACACCTTGAGATTCAGCAATAGCTGCCCTCATAGCTAGTTTTTCCCTTTCCCTTTGCAATTTTTTCTCTTCTTGGGCAGCGAGCAAGGCATTTATTTCTCTTTTTATTCCTTCTATGGCGTTGTCACAAACCCTCAAGTGCTACTTCTTCAAGGTTGATTGGAACACCTTGAGATTCAACAATGGTTGCCCTCATAGCTAGTTTTGCCCTTTCCCTTTGCAATTTTTTCTCTTCTTGGGCAGCGAGCAAGGCATTTATTTCTCTTTTTATTTCTTCTATGGTGTTGTCACAAACCCTCATATCATGCTTCGAGATGCCTGCAAGGTGATATTTCAAGCGGTGTATACCTCCACTAATTACTTTTTCACACTTTATGCAAATTACGGAATTAAATTTGGGTCCTTCAAAGGCATAGTTCCAAGCCTTGTCTCTAGCCCCTCTAGGACGTGTGCCTACATATCCAAATGGGTGTGCGTCTACTGAGGCACTCGCACATACAAATTGAAACCACAAATCAATATATTATATTTTAATTAAAAAATTAGCAAACAAACTAAATTAGTTTAAATAATTTTAAACATAGTTGAAAATTATAAAAAAAAAGAAAAAAGTGTTAGGGTTTGAAATTTTTAGGACACGATGAGATTCTTGAGAAAACGATTAAAAAATCTGAAAAAATTGTTAAAAATTGGTGTTAAATCTCTTCATTACACTATAAAACTATATAGAGTACTTAGGAAATGCAATTATAGAGTTTCTATAAACCTAAATGCAACAAAGAGAAGATAAAATGATTTACAATAAAATAGAAAAAGAAATCTGAAAACTTACTTGTGAATCCAATTTAGCTTCAAAATCCACTGAAAATCAATCTAGATCCTTGCAAATCACCTTTCAAAACCTTGGAAGGTTTTTTTGGATTGAAGAGCAAATTACAATTAATGAAATGCAAAATAACCTTTTTACTTGACACAGAACTGTATTATACAGCTGCGGGCGATTAAGAAAGCACTTATCGCCGATTTATCTTTGATAAGTTATTAAAAACTCTGCGATAAGTTGCCAACTTATAGGCGATAAGTCCGACGAGTAAATGTAGCAATTACTCGCCGGCCCAAACTTATCGCGATAAGTTTACTTATTGCCGATAAGTCCGCGATTTTTTCATCTATGCCCTTATATCATTAATATTTATTCCAAGGTATATTCCTATAGTAGCCATTTTAGAAATTTGTTGGAAATGTTTGCAAACCGCAATCTCAAGGATGGTTGTCCTTGTATTGCAGTAGCATGCGTGGATCCCTATCCATCCATCTCGGGGTGCGTACTTGAGAAGACCCCCAAGTCTAGGAGCACTCATATGCCTCTCGGCCCACAAGCATGCATCTCAGGATGGTGTACTTGAAAAGTTCCTCAAGCTCAAGAGCACTCATTTACCTCCCAGCCCACAAACATGGCAAGATCTCAAGTTCGGCCATCCCTCATTCACCTTAGAGGGACACCATCCTCCTCGACCAAGACAAGGAGCACTCATTTGCCTCCCAGCCCACGAGAATGGAAAGATTTCTGATTCATACATCTCGGTGTGATGTGCTTGATAAGACCCTCAAGCCCAAGGGAATGATTGGATTTTTTGTCCTCAACACCCCCCGGCCCATGAGAGATTCCTAGTCCACTCATCTTGGGGTGGTATGCTTGATATCTTGTGAACTCAGAAGGCTGGTTGTCCTTCCTACTTGCAAGACATTTCTAATTCATTCAAAATAGATTCCTATAGGAGTTTTCTATATGAATTGCTTATAAGTAACTTAAAAAGATGCAATAAAATTACTTACAAATAGCTGCAATTACTCGCTTTCTGCAATATATATTTATATAACTAATTATTGATAATCTAAGATTATTCAAACCTCGATACATCTAATATTATTGCTGAAGACAGTATTTAATTCTGCTTTTAGGTCTCAATTTCTTTTCTATTTTATTTCCCTTGATGGATATTTATTCTTTACTTCTACTGATTTCATTCATGTTTTCCATTTTTTGATGCCCTTGCCACAGTGAAATGTTTCTCCGTTTATATCTTTATTTTTGGGTGAATGGTGACTTCTTTTCATAAACATCTCTTTTCCAAGAGATGCCTCCCCTCTTGATTCAAGTGCTGCCTAGTAGATAATTATATGTTCTAAACCTAGGTCAGCCCTTAACTATTATACTCCCCTTAGCCTTGGCCAGCCCTTTCTAATTTTGTATCTTTTACCTTTGGTCGGCTCTTTCCCTTGAATCACTATCGCCTAGGTTTTATGATCCATATTTATAAGCGTTACCAAGAGAAATTGCTGCCTATCTTGGCAGGGGTGTGACAGTCCGCCATTCCCAAGACTATTTGTCCTCAAGCAATGATCAAGAGAGAGTGTTCAAGATGACTGTCGATGTTTGTAGCTTCGATCAAATAAAATGAATGAGATATTAATATTATGAGAATAGATTAAATTATGCACATACATATACATACCAATATATATAATAATAGTAGATATTATATATATATATATATATATATATAATCAATTGTCATTATATTAATCTCATAATAATGAATAGACATGTCCCATGAAGGGACATGTCTCTCCTAGCCTCATTCTCAATATAAATGAAATTCCAGAAAAATACAGTTCATTGCCTTGACTATCTAGATTTAATCTTCATACACCCTGTACGAAGATACAGAGTAATTCATTTAAGGTAGATACAGAGTAGTTGAAACCATACACCAATAAACTCTAATTACAGGCATCAAATAGATAAATCAACATTATGATTCTAAATAACAGTTATTACTGATTCGAGGGTATAAAAACTTAATTCAGGTGGGTATATTACAAATAAAACATGGCAATGAAAGTTGCATCATAAAATAAGAATCAATATTTGATAACTAGTCACAAAGACAATCCAAATGTTTCAGTATTTTCAGAGGCGATTGAGTGGTATGTATCTACCTCCGTAAAATGTGCTCGAGGAAGATGAATTTGTCGTAACCAGCCGGGAGTTACTCCAAGAAAACGATTAGCAACCCCTCCAACACCTGGCTCCTGAATATCAGAGCTATTAGCTCCCAATATATTACTATTAAACCCGCCCCCAACACTATTTACAGTTGTACTTGCAGTTGAGTTAGAACTGGAGCTGTTGGTCATGCTAGTAATGGTGCTGTCAAGAGAGCTCCTAGAAATTATACTTAATTTCTCTATTTCCTCCTCTGGGATTTCACCATCCTTAGAGAGAAGAGGAAGCCTGAGTCTTTGGGCAGCCTCTGCAACAACCAGCCGTTGTTCTAAAGCTTCGTATACCTGCAGAAATTCCATGGCATTAGACTAAAGTTCCCTACACATACTACACCAAAGCTTTCAGAACAGTCTTTTGTGAATCAAATATATTTAAAAAAACACTCATGAGACTCACAAACAGTATAGAATGAGACCAGAATGATATTATTTGATTGCGTACATGGCATCCAACAAAGTAAAGAAATGTATGGGCACTCAGCTTAAAGGGCCACAAGATCTGTCTAAAATGTTTGGATGTTTTCCCTCAAATTTGTAACTTCTTGAAGACAAGTCATTGAATTTGCCTGAAAAGACTGTTTGGCTAAATTTTCATGTATAGCTCATAACGAATGTTTGGGTAGTATATGCAGTATAATTACATATCATGGAGATCACAGATATGTACAATAATGTTATGTTAGATAGTTTTCAATTGTCGACTAGATTCCACTAGTGAAAATACTTGTATAGAGATCCTTTCTGTCAATCTACATTTTGTTTCATTAACCTTAGTTCCCATTTGGTTGCTTCCTTGAAACATTTTTAAAATCAATTTTGGCGTTTCCTAAACCCTTCCCATTATCCATAGATGTAATAAGCTCAACACCTCTCACAAGAAGTTCAAAATAGGAATAAAACAAGGCATCGAAATTGATGCAGAAAAGAGTCAAAGATATTAGTGATAACATCCATGAAGAAAAGAATTAAGGATATTAGGAAGGGTCCATGGGAATGGTCCCTGGCACCAAACCTCATGCCCCTAGTAGTCACAAGGACAGCAGGATGGAAGGAAACATCCCCAACTCCCAGGCCACAGTAACGGGACATCCCTATGCCAAACCCAGTCTAGGAATGCCCAGCCGTCCCCAAGATAGCACAGGGTATATCCAAGCATCCCTTGATCATCAAGAGAATGTCAGGGCATCTCCATGAACTGAACCGCAATGGACCCAAAATAACAAGGGTTACCTGCTGAAATTTGTCCCATTTGATTCCAGTCCATTCACCTGGGAATTGACAAGACTTGTTCTTCAAACAAACTCCAGTTGAACCAAAATGAATTCACAAACAAAATGATAAATATCAACTCCCTGGCATCCATTTTGCTATATAAAAGAAAAAACATAGACAAGAAGTCAGCACTGGTTAGAAGACAGAAATAAAACATGCAACCATTAATGAAAGTTGGGGACCTTTCGAATGGAAAGCAAACTAATTATCACATCTTATTGGTGCTGGCCACAGGTATGTTACCTAAGAGCCTTGTTGCAGTTGGAGATTGAGCCAAGAACAATAATACTCATTTTTCAAACAAACTTCACTTGAACCAAAATGCATTCACAAACAAAATGACAAATATATTCTCTTTGGCATCCATTTTGCCATACAAAAGAAAGAATATAGACAAGAAGGCAGCACTAGTTAGAAGGAATAAAACACAACCATTAATGAAAATCAGGAACCTATTGAATGGAAAGCAATCTCATGATCTCATCTTATTGATAGCAGCCACAGGTTTGTTTGAATGCCAGCTGAGAGCCTTATTCTAGATGGAGGTTAAGCCAACATTAAACTACTAAAGCATGGGAGGCCGCCCACAAGAAGAGATCCTTATCTTATGTTTTCAAGCAGAAATACATTGAATGATTAAAATTTACTCTTTACTTAAATGATATCTACAATGCGTCTATGCAACTAAACAAATTTACTCAGCACGAATTAATTTACTGGCAGTGGCAGCATAATCAAATACATTTCAAAGTGTTATCGTCTCAGACACCTATGTGGTCACTCCCTTTCAATTGTGGACACGTTTAAAAGGGTAATGTATTTTGTATGGGCTAATGTTCATATTTCTAATAGATATATTTAAATCTTTCACATTTCAAAAATTTCAGCTTCTTTTAATTTAAGATATTTTCAATTTACATTGATTTTAAAAATTCAGATACTAATTTTAATAAATAATTCCAACTTCTGTCCACACGCCTGTTAAAGTTTGATCAGATTTGGATCTAGAAGGAATTTTAATTTTATTACTATTACCCACTGTCTTTTCAGAGACTGCAGGTCTATGTCTTCCTTCTTCAGGTACGATGATTAGCATTGCTTGGCACTTTATCTCCAGGAGGCATTCCATCTCCGTGATTCGACTTTACAGGTGCTCTCTCCCCTGGGCTCTACATCCCTTTGCCAGCGGATCACCTCTTTCTTTGCTCCGGTTTCCTCCCCTAGAGGAATCAAGAGGCCTAAGAGTCCTTCCACTATCCCTCACTCGAGATCGGTCAGACATCGCAGAGATCACTTGCCCTTACAGCCCCATCAGTGACAGTGGACTCCCTCCTCCCAAAGACGGACTCTGACTTTGACTCCTCCCCTCACGGATAGTTACCTATCGATCTTGAGCTACTTTTCGATATCAGGAAACCACTATATGTTTGGTGGTTTCGCAGTTTCTTCTCCTCTCTGGTCCTTGTTGCTGTTTCTTTTTCTGTTGTTTCTCTTTTCTCGAACACCGTTTGGTGGTCCTTCTGCTTTCTGGGCTCTCTGTTGTACTCTCAGTCCCTTAGGCCCACTTGTGGTCTCTTGTTGGACATTAATAATTTATCTTATCTTATCTTATCTTATCTTATCTTAAGTTTGATCAGATTTGTATGTGATAGAATTTTATTTATATGTTCAAAGTTCTATCTCACAAGTCTGATTATACATATATCAATTTGTTGCTGATAACTATATCACAATTAATTTCAGTGAATTAATGTCTTCTATATATAAATATTGAGCAGCATATAATATATATATCTATCAATGTGAGATAGTAACTGCATATATTTTATTGCAATGGTCAAAGATGCCTTTCACTAATAAATTTTTGTGTTGTCCTTCATCGACCCCGATTGCACACATTATATATAGTAATGTGGAGCCATGTCCACGAAGGGACATGACTCCACTTCATAGTTATTGGCCCCCATTAACTTCGGTCTTCACTATGCTAATCGACTTGTTAGTCGATCTTTATAATTTGAGGGTATTTATTCAGTCAATAATCATAATCACTATGTTTTATATATTATCATAGTCGGTTATCTTTATTAGCATAATTAATATAATAATTTCTCAATTACACGTGTGTATATATATATATATATATAAAATAAGGAAGCCATTCTTTATTAAATATATGCATACATATGTATATACATAATAATTATTATATTATTAATTATGCTAATAATAATCTTGACATATGGAGAGTACTTGTGCTTATGATGTGATTATTTCGACTGATGCTTCAAATCATCAACACTCCCTCTTAGCTAGGGAGGATAACCACAAAATGATGAAGTGTGTCCACACATGGTGTGGAAGAGATATTACCTCAATGTAATATCAGATTTTATGGCATGTTTACGAATACCAGTTTGGAGATATCCACCATAATGATCATTATGATATCAGGAGTAATGGCCTACACATATCAAGTCTCATGATATTTACCAAGTACTCAGAGTAATGGCCTACGAATATCAAGTCTCATGATATTCACCAAGTACTCATGATGTCCATAAGGTATGTGCACAAGTATCGCCAATGTGATACCTACCATAGGGACATAATAATCATGGTTTGTTCACGGATGTTAATCCACCATGGTATATCTATACAATACAACCTGTAGATACCTATGTGACGATATCTATCTCTCAGTAGATATTGATTTACAGGATATGATCTATCATGATCTACTTAAATATCAACCATATGATATCCATCATGATAGAAGATCAAGTTATTGTAAGATCGTCACCTTGCAATAACTGCCAAAGTTCAAGTGATAATCATTTAGAAGTCGTCACTTCTTCATGATGTACACAAGGCCCATAAAGTCCTGAAATAAAACTCATAATGAAATAGAAATATTTTATTAGTACAATGATCAAAGATGCTAAGACTTATTCTCAATAATTACAACCATACCAAGCTTACCTTTGAAGTATTCTACCTTCATTTTCGCAAGAGGTTTGGTGAGGATGTCTGATATCTGGTCATCTGTACTGACATACTTTAACTCAACTATATTTTTCTTCACCATGTCTCTAATGTAGTGATAAGGTATCTCAATGTCTTTAGATCTGTTATGAAATATAGGGTTCAAGGAGAGTTTTATGCAACTTTGGTTGTCACAATGGATGATGGTAGGATCTAGTGGTTTCCCAAATAATCCAACTAGAAGTTTCCTCAACCATATTGTTTCTCGTACTCCCATAGATGTTGCAATATACTATGCTTTTGTGGAGCTCTGAGCCACTGACGATTGCTTTCTACTGAACCAAGAAATAATAGCTGATCCTAAACTGAAGCAACATCCTAAGGTGCTTTTCCGATCCACAATATTTCCAGCCCAATCTGAATCAGTGTACCCATGCAAGTTAAGATCTACATCTTTATATCTTACGCCATATCTGATTGTGCCACGGAGATACCTTAAGATGTGTTTAGCTGCTACTAAGTGTAATTGCTTTGGTTCACACATGAACTGACTAAGTGCATTCACTACATAACAAATATCTGGTCTGGTGTTTACCAAGTACATCAGAGATCCAATTATCTGTCTATAGAGAGTAGGATCTGCAGTCTCTAAGTCAGTCATCTGCTTCTTTTAGCTTGTACATATTTGTTTCCATTGGAGTAGACATAGGCTTGCAATCCATCATTCCTGAATCTTTTCAGGATGTCAATAGTATACTTCCCTTGATTTAGAATAATGTCATTTGTCTACTGCCATACTTCTAAACCTAGGAAGTAGTGAAGGATTCCTAAATCTTTCATGTCAAATTCGGATGCAAGATCTTCTTTGCACTTAGTGATGAGATGATCTTCTCCTGTGATTAACAAATCATCAACATAAAGAATCAGAATCAACATATCTCCATTTATTTCCTTGAAGTATAGATTTGGGTCTGCATCTTTTATGAAGAAACCAAGTTTTGATAGATAATGATCTATCCTTTCATACCAAGCTCGAGGAGCTTGTTTGAGACCATATAGTGCTTTCTTCAATTTGAAAACATGGGATTGTTTCTCATGCACTACAAATCCTTCAGGTTGCTCTAGGTATAATTCTTCTTCAATCACTCCATTTAGGAAGGCAGCCTTTACATCCATTTGATGAATTTTCCACCTTTTAGCTGCAGCAATAGCAATTACAGCCCTGACTAAGGTATACCTGGCAACTGGAGCAAATGTTTCTTCATAGTCAATACCTTCTTTTTGAGAGAAACCTCTTGCAACAAACCTAGCCTTGTGTTTTTCAATGCTTCCATCTACTACATGTTTAATTTTGAATAACCACTTGGAGAGCACTGATTTGTCTTTGGGTCTGGGTACAATATCCCAGACATCATCCTTCAGAATGGATTTATACTCTTTTGTCATGGCATCCTTCCAAGTTTGATGTTGAAGTGCTTCCTCAACATTAGAAGGTTCTAAATTTATAAGTTCACTCATGAGTGCAACATAACTGGAAAATCTATTTGGTCTTTTGCTTTCTCTAAAGGTTCTTGGAGGGGCTGCATATTTTCCAGCTTCTTGAATCATCTTTCTAACCCATAGAGGTCTTTTCTTATTTACTCTAGATTCATCAGAGGTATCTATGGGTTCAATGAAATTATTGTCTTCTATGATTCCTTAAGTCTCCCTCTGAATCTTAGGACAGGGATCTTTTTGAGGATCTTCATCATGTATTTCATTTTCATCCTTGGGTCTTTTAAATGCAATATCTTCTTCAAATATCACATCTCTGCTTAGTTCAATGTGTTTTTGTCCTGGAATGTAAACTCTATAAGCTTTAGAGGTTTCACTATACCCAACAAAGATTCCCTTCTTCCCAGAGGGTTCTAATTTAGATCTTTTCTATTTAGGAATGTGAATGTAAACTGGACAACCAAATATTCTCCTTATATTAGGTTTCATTCCAGTGAATGCTTCTTCAGGGGTTTTGTGTTCTAGATGGGAGTGAGGGCATCTATTTTGGATGTATACAGCAGTATTGGAAGCTACAGCCCAAAGGTAAGTTTCTAGGTTTTAATCATGCATCATGGTTTTTGCAGCCTCAACAATAGTTTTGTTCTTCCTTTCCACAACTTTGTTTTGTTGAGGGTTGTACAAAAATTTTGAAAGATTTCTAAGTGTATTCCCTCCCATTGTCTGTTCTTAGTTGTTTAAATCTTTTCCCTGATATGTTTTCTACTAGAGCCTTAAATTCCTTAAACCTCATAAGGATTTCTTCAGACTCTTTACATTTTAGAAAGTATATCCATGTCTTCCTAAGTAGTCATCTGCAAAGATAATATAATACAAAAATCCTCCTATGGAGGGAACAGACATAGGTCCACATAAATCAGAATGAACAAATTCTAATACAATTTTAGATTTACTTTGATTATTGTCAAAAGTGTTTTTGTTGTTCTTCCCTATTGCACATCCTTTGCATGTCCCTTCATGTTCAGGTTTGAGCTTAGGTAGTCCTATTACCATCATCTCTATAGAGGGCAAGCCACAAAAAATGAAAATGTCCTAGTCTTCTGTGCCAAATGTCACTTGTATTGGTTGACTTGTGAATTAAGGCTTGAGAGGGAGAAGTACATAGCTTGTAGAGGCATCCACGCCTTATTCCAATAGTATGAGCATTTTTTATTTTTGAGTTCTTGGGCCAAGCTAGTACTTTCCCTTCCATGAAAGTAATTGTGTACCCTTTGTCTTCGAGTGCTGAAATAGAGACTAGATTTCTTTTGATCCCAGGTACAAATAGTACACCTATGAGTTGGAGTGAGATGCATGTTTTGAGGTTGATGGTGCAGATCCCAATTCCCTTTAATGGATAATTTGTATCGTCTCCAATAGTTACTTCTTCATCAGAATTTTCCTCTATAGAATCTAGATGTTCTCTGAAGCCTGTTATGTGTCAAGAAGCCCCATTGTCTATCACCTAGGTGTTTAGGCTGTTTGAAACTTGACTAGATAGGGCGGAGTAAAATATAAGTTTCTCTGAATCCATAGCCATGCTTGTTTTACTGAATTCAGCAAAAGAGGCTTGGCGTTTGGGTCTATTAGGACACTTCACTGCAAGATGACCATATTTATCACATCTATAGCATTGCACTTTAGATAGGTCCCTCCTTTTCTTGAATGATTGTTTCCCACTTGTATCCTTGGCCTTTTTCCTTTTGAAGTTAGTCTTCTTCCGTCTTTTGTGAGATTGAGTGGTGAGAATCTAAATGTCTTCTTTTGTCGAATTCATGTTGATCCCTCTAGTCACTAATCTAGACTCTTCTTGAATGCAGTATGTTTTCAATCGGTCAAATTTAGGAAGTATGGAGCGAGCACTTACTCCTTGAATAAATTATTCCCATGAGACAGGAAGTCCATTTAGGGCTATCATTGTTAATTCCTTACTATCAAAAGTATGACCAATTGTGGAGAGTTGATTTCTCAAATCCGTTATCCTCATAAAGTATGAGGTGATAGTCTCTCCC
>MU227175.1:1993732-2017840 GCA_018584345.1 Thuja plicata
GGTGTTAATGATAGCGATTTGGATACCTATACATCAGAGAGAAATGTTATGAGCATCCGATTGTTATGGGAAATAATCATCGACAAAGACGACTGAATATAGTAATAACTTGAATACTAAAGATGTCAGCGATATATCTGTCACTGTGATACCTTATATCAATATAAAACATTACAGAGGGAGAAACTCAGAACACAGACAATAATAGCAGCGGTCGATATATGTTATTAACAGTCATAAGAATTAGCAAACTAATCAATATTCCTCATCAAACCGAAGACTGAATGTGTGATTAATAATGACAATTGATGAGTAAGAATTCATATTAAACAACAGCAATCGACAATCGTATCGTTTGGCGATTAGAGAGTGCCTAATAATAATTGATATTATAGACATCAATTAGGATTGAGTTAAGAGAAGGCACATGTTAAAAGATACTAAAGACAACAATCTGAATAGAGGAATAATGACTATCACAACGATTATTAGCTATCAATTACAATTTGCCAAGTCAGCAACTATGATTTGCATTGTTATCGATTTGACTAAATCAATAATTAGTGATGGCACAAAGAGAACAATTAAACAATAGTTATTAATAAGTGGTAGCAGTTTCACAAGTAAACTAAAAGGCACAATTTGTTATGAAGAAGGTTTCCCATCACATATGGAAAGGTGCAATCCTTAGCTTTGCAAGATATAAAAGGACAAACCCATTCCCCCAAGATCATCGAATAAGAAGGAAAAAGACAGATATTGATAGACAGGAAGACTTATATCAGTACATTCATATATTCAGCAATCTATCGGTATATTTATTATTACTTAGCAATCTCTGGTATGAACATCTCAATGTGTATGCAGCATTGTGGATTTATCTGTGTCTGCTTGTTATTGAAATATGTGCATATAATTTACTTGCAAATGACTGCTTCTATTGCTCATAGATATGCAGCAACATGCTTTTGAAGCTAAATGCGTCGTTGCTTATGCTTATTAGCCATAGCACAATAAATACATTGCTGATTAATTATTTATGACTTGATTAATATATGGGCATATAGAATATGTGATTTGGATAGGATACTATATGTGTTTTATCCCTGATTACTGTAATCGGCCATGATGGGAGAAATGAGGGTTTTACAATTGGGGAAACGACAATGAGGTCGCCTTCTAAGCATGCCACCTCATGGTTGTGACAAGGAGTCACCATGGAGCTAAAGGGGGGCAAGGTGGAGCCTTTGAGCTTAGGAAGGATAGGCTTTCGGAGCACCTTATTGTAAATGCTCTCACAACTCCTATCATGGTAAATGGGCGTTCAATCATCAGAGACAAGTTAGGGGTGGCGAGATGGAGGGAAAAGGTGATAGGACCCCACACTAGGTACGGCACCTCATATGTATGGCACAGGCCACATGAGGCCAAGAGGGATGGTATATCCGCTCTTGGGCCTAGGGTGGGAGGTTTCTGGGACACCTCATTAAGTCATCTTAGCTTGTTATCTCTATCAGTGAATCATATTGAAGTTATTTCTAGTAATCTATTAATTCAATTTACATCTCTCATATATGTTAAAAGAAATCTAACTATGACATTATGATTATAAATAAACACTATGTTGCAAGATTTCAAATTATGGATTACACAATTGAAGAAACCCTATATATGGTAAACCCTAACCCTAATCTTGTGCAATTGTGATTTTAAGGCAAAGTTCTAGGGCAAATTAGAAAAGGGACATTGCAATAATCAAATCCATTTCAAAGAGTTATTGACTTAGACACCTATGTGGTCACTCCCTTTTAATTGTAGACAAGTTTAAAAGAGATGTGTATTTTGTATGTTCTAATGTTCATATTTTTAATAGATATATTTAAATGTTCACATTTCTAAAATTTCAGCTTCTTTTAATTTAAGATATTTTCAACTTTAGATGTATTTTAAAAATTCAAATACCGATTTTAATATATAATAACTTATGTCCCCCTGGTATCCCCAAAATCCAGAAACAACATAGACAACAGGGCAGCACTGGTTAGAAGCAAGGAATAAAAGACAACTATTTATGAAACTCCACGACATGCTGAATGGAAAGAAAACTTACAATCTCATCTCATTGGTGATGGCCAAAGGTTTATTTGAATGCCAGCTAAGAGCCTTGTCTAAATGCATAGGAGGCTGTCCACAAGAAGAGATCCTTATCTTATGCTTTCTGGGAGAATTAATTTGAATGATTAAAAAAATTCTTTTGGTTAGATGATGTCTTCAATGTGTCTATCTGACTAGACAAACTAACACCAAGCGTGTTGAATTTGCTGACACCGTAATTGAATCCATTTCTAAATGGCATTGACTCAAATGCTTAGGTGGTCACTCCTTTTTCAATTGTAGACAATTCTAAAACAGTTATATATTTTGTATGGGCTAATGTGTATATTCTCAATAGATATAATTAAATGTACACACTTCTAAAACTTCAGCTTCTTTTAATTTAATGTATTTATAACCTCAAATACTAGTTTTAATATATTATATTAATTGCTATCCCCCCACCACCCCCCAAATCCAGCAAACTTTTGTCATCCCCAAAATTCAGAGAAACACTAGATATTAGAGAAGATATATGTGCAAATAAACGATAGCTTGCTTGATATAAAGATAGAATATGGCATGCAAATAAAGAATAAGTTTGCAAGGTATAAAGATAGAATTTGTTCTAGTTCAATTATTTGTGTATTTCATTGATGATTGCATGTTCTTATTTAAGTTATAAGATCCACTCATCTGGAAGCAATTTAGGAAAGTAAAATAAACTAGCAATCGCACCTTAGTGTGCAATTGGTACGTGTTGATGTGCGTTTTATGACCCACCAACAGTAGAACAAAATATCGAGATATCTTATCCTCTCTTGATCAAAATCATTTGCGTGCTTAGATTGCGAAGATCACACAACATATTCCAAGGTTCCTTTTTTGTCAAGTCTTGACCATGGATAAGCTCAATGGTAAATGTGATTTGTTGTAAATCACGAGGGGCCTTACATTTGCGTTTACTCAAGTTGATTTCAAATGATGCAAGATGTGGGAGCTGTCGAAAGATATTGCAATAGAGTACCTTTTTTTTTTTTTCGGGGGGGGTCACAAATATGCGGAAAGCAAAGAGAGTAGGGTTCAGAAATTCTAGTCTACTCCTAAGGGTAATGACAACAACAGATACTGCTTTGATGGACGAATTCCAAAATAACCAAGCTCTGCTTCGCCACGATAAACTACAACTACGCTGGAACTAGTGCAATCTTCAAGGGATTATGCAAGTGATTTTCATACCATAATGAACACCATCAAAACAAACAATGCACATTGAATGATAGAAGTTAAGCCTCCATAAAAGTGAGGGTTCAAGCTAACTTCGCACAACAACTTACAATCAGTAACCATCAAAAGTATGAACCATGGAATTCATCAAAACATCATCACATTCTCCATTGAACTCAAAACACTTTATCTAACCAATCTAATCTAAATGAGGGAATAAGAGAACAAGCAAGCACTAAAACACTTCAAGTGATCACAAAACTTAATGAAGACTCTATTGTCTCAGTAGCTCATAGCAACAATCTCAGAATTCCATCCTTTACAAATGAGAGGTGAGCCCTTTATATAGGTCCCCGAATAAAAAGAGTGGCCCGGATTGAAACAATAACTAATGCCCCAAATTTTGCCACCTCAGCCCTGATTAGGGTCAGGGCAAGAAGAAGGATCTACATTAATGAGCATGTCTACAAGGACCATATAAGAAAGAGAATCTCCATCTTAGAGGGTAATAAATGCCCACTATGCTTGCCCATTCAGCAGGAGAAGGGTGAAATGAATGCCCACAATACGTGCCCACTATGCATTAAATGCACCTCTGCCTAGAATAGCCTATATTTGACTTTGTCGTTTGAATGCTTGGAATCTGCTCAATACGATCTCCAACTCATCCACACTAACACTTGGCGTTGATTACCGTTTGAATTCTAGAACTGTCATCTCTCGTTCAAATTTGCTCAAGTTGTTCTCCCAATCAAGCAACAATTCCTAGGTTGTGTGCATGACATTTGAGAAAATGGAGAAGTTCTCAAAGTCATCCCTAGTGAAGGTGTTTAGCTGAAAGAACTCTTCCAGTTTCCCCTTTAGGTTGTCTACTGTTATTTCATTTTGAGCCAATCTCTGTGATAACAATGACACAATTATGTTGGAGATCCCCTGCTGCATATTCTCAGCTACCCTCTTCAACCGAGCGGATTCCTTGTTGAAATGCTCAAACATCTCCTTCGCCATGATCATTGCGCTATAACACTTGGCAAAGTCATATACTTCTCTTTCCCTAACAACTCCACCATCAACCAATATCTGTCTCGGAGTCTCCATCAAATCTTGTAAGTCTAAGATTACCTCATCTCGATAAATACGCTCATCTTCCTATGACTCGTCCATGCAATGTATCCAGGAAAGGACGGTTAGTGCCCTGTCATGAATTTGCACTAAGTCCTCAGCATGCTTGTATGCCTCATTTTGAATGCCCTCTATCCAAACTTCTGCACCCTGAGCAATCTATCTGATCCTGTCTATACCCTCTACTGATTCAACCAGAAGTATATAAGGAGGAACAAAGGTTGGACCTTCTTCTCTCACTGGATGAGGTAGGTTGTTTATATACTCACACAAGGCCCTGATTTCGCCCTTCTACCTCTGATATTTCGCTTCTAATTTTCTCATGTTATCTTTCATTGCCTATGCAGAATCATCAAACTCTTTCATAACATGTTCTCGGGAGGCATGACATTGTACTCCTCTGGGGCAATCTGATGATTCTGATCCTTTGTCTTATCCACCACAGGCATTGCAAACTACAGAGTTCTGGATCTAAACTCTCCTCTAATGACGTTTGCAAATTTCTTGGCTTTTCCTTTCTCTTCTGATTGGTTGACTCGGTTCAGGATTTCCTGCAACTCGAATATCGGGTCAACCTCTTTCTCCTAACTTCTCTATAGGCTTCGCCTTAACCATTCTGGAACAACAACACTCTAATCATTCTGAATTGTCAATTGTTCTTGCCCTTGTATTGTTCTTATATCAAACTTTTCCTTGGCTACAGGACTTTCTGTCGTTACCTCAGGAGCTACCACCTCTACAGTAGGAATTTCTACCTCTACTGCAAGAATTTCTGCTTCTGTCGCAAGTTCCTTTGTTTCCATCATTTCTCTTTCTAGAATTGCAGCAAGACTTTCCTCAGTGACAACATCTTGCTCTCTATTTCTTCTTTGTGCAGACTCCTAATAGGCGTTGATGCTTTCTCTATTTCGCACCGGCTTGGCCATGTGATCTTCCTGCTCTACTCTCCTTCTGCTTATCTCTACTCCTCTGGGGAAACGATCTATCTCCTGCAAACTTGGAGTCTGACTTGGTGAAGATGGTGCATTCCCTAACCTCTACCTCTTCTGTTGGGGTTCTTCAATATGGAGATCAGGCCTACCTCTCAGTTGCACTTCCTGAGCAACACTCTTTCCTTTCCTTCGTCAGCACTTCCTGATGGGATTTCTCCTTCTTCCATTCTCCCTCCTAAGGGCTGCTTTGGCCTCTCATCCCTCAACGGCTGATGACCCATCAATTTGTATGTCAAGCCATCCTTCGATACCTTCAACCTATCAAACTATCGATCAACCCACCATTTCTTGAATTCCAAGACGAGTGCATTTAATGTATGAAATTTCCTTCCTTGACCAGTCATATGAAAGGGTGGTCTTCTCCTTCTCTAGGTTATATCCCTTTTGCATCATATTCATGTCTTCTTCCATCTGATTAGGCACCCGAAAGATCTTGCATGCCCTAATCATATTGAGCGGCAGCCTGGAATACATCCTCTTTCTGATCTCAATTTCATCTGCAGCATTAGCCCATAAATCCTAGAGGTGCATTCTATGTTGATATTTTGCTCCTGCTACCACTCTAATTTTGTTGTAAGGATCATAATCTACCCTTCTAGGAAAAAGCGGAAGATGGAAAAAATGCAGCTCATTAGCTGATCTCTCGGTTGCCTTCAAACATGAGCACATTTCAATCTTATCTTCTCCTATGGAAATTGAGAATTCTAGCCCCAACTTCCTCTTTCCCTTTTGAATTTTATCATAAATTGTTAGTTGTTGAGTGATCTCTAACAAGGCCATTTTATCAGTGGGATACCTCGGGAGTTTATATGGCTGCGTAGAAAATCCTTGTACTCTGATGTAGGAGAAGGTAGGGAACTGGATGAACCAAGCTCCATACTCCACCAATTTCATTGTCCCGATTGAAAGACTCACGTGCAATCTCTTCTGTAGAGTTCTGACGATGCACATTGCAAAGGCGTCATTGACTGGGGCATAATCATCCTTGGCATACAAATGCAACTGAGGGTAGCATTCATGCACCTTTAAATGTTGAGCACCACTTCCAATTGTTCCTTTGCACCTCAATCCATCATACTTTGTATTTCGAGCCAGCATGTAGATGACATAGGAGCTCATATAAAACTTTCCTGACTACTCCAAATTCACTAGTTGCTCACTTAGGTTTTCACTAATTAGTCCAACCCAATCCATGTTATTGAATCCTTCGCCAACCTATTCGATGAAATACCACATCCAAGACTCAAATTGATAGGACTATGGAATCCCGCAAATTCTACTCAGTATCATGACTAAATCATTGTATTCACGCTAAAGATCGAGCCAAACCAGCTCCTAAGGCAACTTGGAATGGTGGGATCTATTCTTCCGTAGCCATTTACTATTTATCACGCCTTCACAATGCTGAGTTCCAGCGGTGAAAATTCTAGGTGCTTTGCTCCTTTGATTTCAGTATCATCTTCCAGAATGTAGGGATTTTGAATGCTTCTGAGATTGCGGGTGGAGAAAGATCTGCTATGACTTTTCCATCTGAATCCCTAATTGTTCTGTCATTTGGATTGAAGTGTCTTGCACATTCCACGATCAATCCTGCATGTTGAAAAGCTAGAAGGAAACCTATTGCAGCCACAATCCCACTGTTCACAATCTAGGTAGCCAAGTGTGTAGGTTCGTGATCTTTGTATCCAAACATTCTCCTCCCGAACTCACTCATGTCAAGGCATCCAAGATTTGTATCATCAACATCTGCCCACTTCGACACGATCCTGGACTCAGGATAAAACCCTCTTTGCTCGTTCTTGATCAGCTACTTCCTGCTCAAACTTGTTGCTCTTGGTTCCGCCATTTCTCCTTCATGCAAAACAGTATAAAACGTACATAAGAGCATGCAAAGAAATGGAAAGAAGCAAACCAAATTTATCCTTTGCAAAATAGACTTATTCACGAAGAAAAGTTGAAAAATTTGCACTCTTCCTAAAAGTAGATTTTCTCTCTCGAGAAAATTATGTCCTCTTCGAATTTTCCAACTTACTGCAAAAAATCTCCTTCCTCTGAAATTTATGGCTTCTTCTGAATTTTTTTTAAAATTTTCTCTAAAGATTTTTTTTTCTCTTCAAGAATTTTTTTTACTCTCCTTCAAAAATTCTCCAAAATCCTCTCGCAAATTCTCAAAATCTCTCTCAATTTGCTCTCAATTCTCAAATGTGAAAATGAAATAAAAGAGGTTCTCTTATACAGACTTCAACCAGGAAAAGTTGCTTTAATAATTGTGGATTAAACTTAGGCAGATGTTGTAGCTTTTATTGCAAGTTTCCAATTTAAAGAAGATTCCCCTTACAAAAACTCCACTTGTCATGTTTTTCTCTCGCTTTTTCGAGAAGTTGCCAAGTTGGGCTCTTAAACTTTAGGAGGAAGTTTTGTCCATGGGTTCGATTTTTTTATTTTTCCCAATTTAAAATTAAATATTATTTAACAAGGTTACCCGGAGACGGGGAAACTTTGAGGTCTCCGGTGCTGGTACGCCTATTTTTCAAAAATAGGAGACTTGGAGACGGCAATTTTTTTTTAATATAATTTAATTTTTAAGAAATACCATAGATTCATAACATAGTGCTTTGAAAACAAGAACAATGGAAAGTTATAAGTATGAAGTTATGAACGTTGAACATTAAAAGTTTAAAGAGTCAAAGATTAATACTAAATAGTAATGTCATATTAATATAGAGTCAAATAGTTCAAAAGTCAAAACTCTTATTGCATATCTCATAGTCATATCTGAATTCTGAATAACGCATATCATCATCATCATATCAATAATCAGATTAATAATCGCTGAGATTATCATTACATATTGAAATTTGAAATTCAAAAATATATAGTTTGATGCTAAATCGCTGATATGCAAACAAAAAACTCCAAACTGTAAACAAAAATCAGAAATCTATCTATCTCATCTACTCCAAAAGGCTGTGATCATCCATCTCAAGGTCTTCAGCTATGATGTTGTCCAAAAACTCATCACTCTCCAACCTAGGTTCCTCTAATCGTAGTATAACTAGGGGCAATTCATTAAGGCCATCTGGCTCAACTTCTTCTTCCACCATGATTGCAGCATATCCATCATATGCAATTTGGTCCCATTTTGCTGAAGGACCCTCCATATATGTAGGATCAACACAAGACAAAAGGCGAAGTATGCTATGAATGTACACCAGGTTCTCTGCTTTCTTTGACGCCAACCGGTTCCTCTTCAATGAATGAATAAAACCATAAGTACTCCAATTCCTCTCACTAGCTGAAGAACTAGCCACTTGTGAGAGCAATCTTATTGCAAATGATTGCAACTCAGGAGTATCACCTCCATGGTTCCACCACCATTCTATGGGGTCTTTCTTTGCTCGCATATCATATAAAGCTTCTATTGATGTAAAATCACCTTGCCCGCGTGAAAACTTATTTCATTGACTCTTTATAACCAAAGCCTCTTCACCTCGACCATAAATCTTTTTTTATTGCAGCCCAAAATCCATTCATTACCTCTCTATCCTCATGTGGAGCCCACTTCTTGGTCTCTTCTGTATTATGCCATTTAGGATTTAAGGCATATGCAACACAATGAAGGGGTGTGTTCAATTCTTCTATCAAAGGATATAAAGAAGGATCTCTAGCATCTATTATTGTCTTGAATCTTTCACACATGGAATCATTTATTTATTTGAATTTTGTCTATTTAATATTTATTAAAAATGTCAAATCATAAATGGCCTTGCTAAACAAACATTCAAATAAGGGTCAAAATCATAAAATGACTTAATGTTGTATTTTAAATTTGTTTTTTAATTAGGAGACGTGGGGGAGACTTCATTTTTTGGAATCGGAGACTTTGATTCTTCATGAGACTTCGCCATGAAGTCTCCGGCCATTTTTGAAGTCTCCAGAGACGCGAAAAGTCTCCGAGACGCGTCTGGAGGGGGGGAGACGGGTCTCCGGGTAACACTGATATTTAATAATCTTTTTTTAAAAAGTGATTTATTCCATTTTGATTTATTTTTTTTGCCTCCTTTTTGCTTTTTTTTATTTTTTCAAAATTTATTAATTAAATATAAAATAAAATTCAATATTTAATTAGTTTTTAGATTTAAATCCAAAAATTTGATTTCTTCTCCAAATTGTCACTTTTTCAATTTAATTAATTAAATATCAAATATTAAATTCAATATTCAATTAATTCTTATTTCTAAAACGATTTATTTTTAAATTTGCTTGCCACTTGACGAGTTTCAAAATCCATCAAACTTATTTAACTTGGCACTTGAGTGAAATTGAATTTTATCTTCACAATTTCTATCCCAATCGAAACTTGAATAAAGTCCACCATCTCCAACCTTTTCTCATATTTACATGTAAGACCACGAAGGGGGGATTTAAATGTTAATACTTTCTAAGTTCTAAAAATTCCCCACTTTAAAAAGAAAAATCACCAAGTCCTCCTTCCCTTGGATGCGAAACACCATAGTGATGGGCTTATAAATTTCATTAAATACTCCCTCGTCCAATTAGGATTTGCATTTGTGGGAGATTTTTTTTATTTCAACCTTCTACCAAGAAGTTTCTTGACTTGTGTCACTATGCGCTTGAGCACATTTTACCCTCCTCCATGGATTATTCACTCCGCAATGTTCCATGACTTATTTGTATTCGCGCCCGAGCGTGATTTGGTGGTTTTGCCGGACTTTCCCCATTCAATTATTATTCCCTTACTACATGAGAAATGTGCACAAGTGCACTTTTGCAATTATGGCAGATTATTTCCCTTTTGTAAACATTCCTCCACCATTAGGAGAATGCACCAGAGCGCGGTTGGAGCATTGTTGAGGATTTTTTTTGTTTTGGAAAACTCCGTTGACTTATTTGACTCGCACTTTCTCCTTTGCAAAGTTTCTTTCATTTATGAGAATATGTGGTCAAGCCACATTGGCGGACTCCTTTTCTACAAACTTTCAGTGTCAGCAAAATATGTTGGGTGTGAATTATAGTGTTTGACAGACTTTTTCACAGCCATTTTTTCATGACCCATAGCAATACACGTTTGGCACAATTTGGTGACTTGGGCGAACTATTTTCGCCTTGCTTTCATCCCTTTGTTCATTCCAATCATGCCTTAGTCTTTGCAGGAAGCACCCATGTATTGGGACTATCCATTGGCATCGTAGAGTCACATCCATTTCGAAAAAAATCAGACTTGTGAATCCAAAATTCATGTGCTGCAATGGGTACCAATAGGATAGCTTTAAGCACGCGGGTTGGTGCTTGAGAGTTTCGATTGGGTTCTACATGCATTGTGACAGGCTTTCCTTCCATATTTTGTGACCAAGGTGCGAGAATGTGCTTAGAGTAAGCCTTGTAGGTCCCGGCGGACCATTCCTCTAGTTTTTGAATGCATGGTAGGAGGTGTCGGGGGGGTTTACTTCCTTCAAGCTTCCTCCATATTGGCGCCTTGGACTCATTCGACGGGCCTGGTATAATTGTGGCAACCCTTTCATCACAAAAGATATGCGCCGAGTGCACTTTTCTCCTGTATCATGCATTCTTTGGGTGTTTTGAAGACGCAGGACAGATTATATCAAGCATCCTAATGCATTATGGGAGCCTATCAAGACATTTGAAGGATCTAGGTTCTTTCATTTCTAAGTGTAAACTTCAATTCTTTGGCAACATGAGACTACGACGATGGCACCCTTGTTGAGCACGAAAGTTTGTAGGGGCTTTGAATTCTCACATCCTCCTCGTATAGAGGACGCATGCTACACTTAGTGTCTCGGTCCCTTCTAAACCATCACCCAAGCGCATAGAAGTGTGAGTGGATTAAATTTGTTGAAACTTTTCCTCTTGCATATATATATGCGATCCAATTTTATATTTGAAACCAATTCTTGTGCCTCTGTATTTCGAATCATCTCTCACCGTAAGCAACCACATAGACATGCTTTTATATTTCTAAAAATCTATTCTCCTTTCAACGGAATCTTCTGATCTCCTTGTAACCTGTGGGCTCACATTTTTGGTCACCCATTTGTATTGGAAGAAGAATTTACTATTTGGAAATGAATCTTTACTTCTTGAGCACACACGAGTCCTAGTGGAGAACTTTAGGGATTTGGTGTAATTTTTAGAGCTTATGAGTGTGCAACTGATATGTGGGCAGACTTCAAGATTTTGCATATCTTTCATGCCTTTTGCTTCTTTCTTGTGTTTGTAAAACCGATGCTTATAACTTTACAATCCTTTGATTCCACACTGGACTTTGGCTATCCCAATTCTTTTCATCTTTGATATTTCTTAGCACAACCATGAGCCAAACTTAATCATTCTACCATTTTGAATGCCTTTGAAGATGCCTTGGGAACATTTGCGGATTGTATGACTTTTCGAGCTCATCTCTGGGTAACTTGGGCACTTACAGGAGATTGGAGATTCCTTTGGATAACGTTCAACTTGGGCTTCATTCAAATTCACGACTCTAAATCTGGAAATGCCCCAAACTTGAAACCCTAAAGGAAGGGGAATTAACTCTGCCTAAGACTACGGCAAAACTTACCACTTCTCAACTGGAACAAGAGGAACTTAGAAGACAGGAGCTAGAGCCACCAAGACAATGCAAAATCAAAAGGCCAAGCGAAACAAAAAGATAAGGGGGTCCCATCTTTGATGGGCGATGTGTGATTAGGTTACAACAGTACACCAAAAAGGTATGGAAGTTCAATTAGGAATAAAATTAGTCTATATTTTTGCATGCATTTTGGTAGAATATTTAGTAAATGACATTCATTTCCCAGCCATCTTTCAGCATGCCTTGAGATAGAAAGAAGCCATTTTTGGTATTGGTCTTCATAAGAATGTGATTGCAGATTCTATGAGACAATGTATTTTACTGCACATATCGAAAAGTAGATGTTATGCAATGTTTTCAAATCATATTATGCATCAGAAAGTAGATATTCCAATATTTTACTCGAAAATCATCTTCCAACTCATTTTCTTATGTTCACAGCTGCAGATCAATCAAAGAAATGGTAGCAGATACAGTAGACACCTGGATGAGGCCAAGTACCAGTTTTTGGCAGCTTCATGAAAGAGAGATGAAATGTGAACAACAACTGAATAAGTTTCTCAAGTTTCAAATTTGATGTTTGTATATATCTTGGGCTTTTATTGTTTTGTGGTTATCAAGTATATTTTTGTCATGTTTATTGAGCTAATTGGATCAGCTAGTGTCTTTGTACTGGCAGTTGTGCTTTTTGGCCTGATATTGTAATTATTTTCTTTATTCTCTGTGCAGTCCTTTTGGACTGCTATACTTTTATTTGTAATTATCTTTTGCTTTGATCAATACAAAATAAACATTGTCAAAAAATATGTTAAAATAATGGGTATGAAATCATCACAATTTAAACAAGAAAAATAAATCAAATTACATCATTCATTTACACAAAATACTTCAAAAAAAACATTTTGACAAAATAAATAACAATTTTTTTTATTTATATAAATATTACTTAAGTTTGAGAATGTTCTTATATCAAAACACCTCCCATACCTATATCCGGCAAATTCAACTCCTGTGAAAGGGCTACTCGGACCCTGTAGGTACCAAATCTTTAATAGCTCGGTATTGATGGTCTTTGCGCTCTTGTTGATAGCTATGCATCGAATTTTCTCTGTGAGAATGGTTGCGACTTCTCTTCCATTTTCTCTTCACGCCACTCTTCAATATCATATGTTCCTAAATTAGCAATAGTGTCCTTCTTGAGCCACAAATGGAGAGACATTACTTCTAGAGCGATTAGTGAATTGTGCATTGAGGAACTGATCTTTATCTAGTAGGAGGGGCACATTGTAGTCTCCGTTTTGTATAATTTTGAGAAGGCATATCCAGCCATAAATATCTATGCTCAAAACAACTAAGGCCGTGTTATAAGAGGATTGCAGTAGATAATTTGAACTGACAGACAAGGAAACAAACCTCGAAGGCTGTTGTGGTTAAGAGTCGGCCAAAGCAGTTTAAATATGGCAAACGAAAACAAAATGGGAGCTCCCAGAAATTTCCAATACTGGTTACAACACTTTCCTCACTTTCCATACTCTGTACCTACTAAAATCATCACCATTCAAACAATAAAACAAACTCACCTCCAATTCCATGTTCTCACAAAGTTGACCGTCAAAGTAGCCCGACCAAGTACCATGTGAGGATGTGATAGTAGGTTTGATGGTTGATATTTGTTGGATCGTCTTGCAACCTTGCAAGTAATTTTCAACCATTGATCTGTAAAAGTAGATACTTTTGTTTCGCAGAGAAATCGTATGGAGCGCTATAGGAAAATGGCTGTGAAAAATGACAAGTGGGGGAAAATGTCGCCAACCAAAATGATCGGTCAAGACTATTTTGATCATCTTGCACTCGTTCTGACAAGTTTTCCATTGTTGATTTTGACATCCAGCTCGTTCTTTTCAAATACTAAACGCCTTTGGCATAAAAATTGTTCAATAGATATAAAATTTAGTATTTTCTCAAAGCTTTTAAGACTTATCTTCTCAAAACTTTTTCCCACCCTAAAATATAAGCTAAACAGGGCTGTTGAGGAAAATTTCCACCAAGGAGAAAAGATCAATCTGGTTTTAACCGCACGGACAAGAAGTAACAGGTAGCATGCAATTGCATGGATAAGAAGCAGCAGCCAACATGCAATTGCAACGGGGTTTACACTTTCTAATTTAAAACAAAGTTATAATATGTCAATTTTTTTCAATACTAATTAATAATTAGATAGGCTTCTTCAAATATTTCAACTCAATTGTAAACTCTAATTTGACTTATATATATCAAGATTGTCAAAGACTCAAAACTATGCTAGAACAGATTAAAAAATCTTTAACAAAACAAAATAACTAAAATAAATGTTTCCTTTATTCTTTTTGCCTTGTATTTTAAATAGAATACGAACCAAAAATAAAGAAAGTAGCATTCAAAAATTTGACTCTTGGATGTTCCAGAATTTATTAGGGAACTGGTGATATTTGCCGTAGGGTTGCTTGCATCAGGACAAATTTCAAACTACTTTTATTTTGCATGATTTACAGTTATAATTTTCAGCATATCATCCTTATTACTAATTTTTACACACACTGGTAATGTTTAATCTTTAAGACTTATGAATGAATAATGTAGGGATTTTAAGCATAGAGGCAAAATTGTATACAATGGGGCATAGCAATTATTTCAAACTAAAGATTGCTACTAACATTAAAACCTACCTTCCTGTTACAAACAATCTTGGTTGTGTCAAAGGGACACAAGCATAAAATCTCTTGACATGTAAACCATATTCGGTACATCAATATTGCTCAATATATGCATGAAGTCAAAGGAAATATTTAAAAAGTCTTGTTATGTCTTTTGAAGCAATGGATGCGGAGAGGGGATCATAATTTGTGAAGAGGAAATGAGTGATTGATTAATAGATGGGTAACCATTTGTCAAAAACTTTATTGTTTTTTTGTTTACCCAAAACCCCATGTTTTCATAGGGAAGTATGAATTAGGAAAGCGACTGGTGCATTGCAGAGACTTGCCAAACGCCTAAAGACAGACGGCAGTATGGAAAACAAAAAACTCATTCAGGATTCACTGAATTAAATACTCAGGGGCCCTGTCCAAGCCACACAGTAGCATTGGCAGCTTTCACAAGGATGCATCGCCCTTTTTGTGGTTGCAGACTTACACAGATCTACGCTCAGCAAGGTGAGGAGAACGAAGTCCAGGCTACAATATGCATGAGAGTTACTTGAGGCCTATAAATATAAAAAGACAGATATAATTATATTTACAGATATATTTATATTGCCAGTGTCCTCCTTCCTGTACCCCAAATGGGAGTTCTAATTAAATTTAAAGAAATTGCCCTTAAGCAAAGGCATCAGAACATAAGATAATATGCTCCCACTTTTGATATTTGAAGCCATAGAGATCTTTACGAGGGTTCAAATTGATATATATATTTTTAAACTTTTATACTATTAATGCGCTGGATGCCTGGTTAGGATTCGCCATGAATTATGATTGCATGTCTGTTTGCAGCTTGATACATCAAACAGATAAAAAAAATATACCTTGCCGTTGAACTTCCTAATTGAATTCATTTCCCTAGTGACCTTTCATAGAATTATAAGAAAGAAAAGGAATCCCCTAAAAAGAAGCCCAAATTGAATTGAAAATTAAATTAATATATTTTTTCTGGAGCTGAAAATATTCTTTACAGTACATAGCAAAATACGATTGGGCATCAGCAAAGGAGGATTCCTCCACTGAGAATCCATTTCCTCGCCGAGTTTTGGAAGGTAGTAACAATTTTAAAGTTAAAAGGCAGAAAAATCCTCTCGTCCCACAAGTGGACATCATTTAATTACAAATTGATAGGCTTCTGGACCATGGTCCAGAAGAAAACCTTCAACAGCTTGTATTTTTTTCGTCCATCCCTGGAAAATAATCAATAACATCATTTTAAAATTAAATCCATTGCAATTTCGAGGCATGGAAATCCTATTTCTCATGACCATGTGCAAAGCTTTTGTGATCCCTCTTCAATTCTCAGATTACAGAGAAATAATAAGGCAAATAATCAATTGAGCCCCCAATAGCTGAGGTACATGACTTGTCGCAGTGCCTCCTCGGACTGCTTCCTTCTTTGGCTATGGAGATCAATGGCTTCTTCAGATTGAGATTGAGGTTTGCGTGAGGAGAAGAATCCAAGCGGTACAGCAGAAGATGGAGCAGCAAATGATAAAAACGACAGCTTCAGCTTCAAACCCTCTTCCTATTGCATTTTGAAGAAGATGATTCTGCTGTGACATGGAAAGCCAACAAAATGCAATAGTGAAAAGCAGCAATTTAAAAAATTGATGACGGCAAGAAACAGAAAAACGACGAAACCCGATGGACGACTGTGATGATTTACATGGTCTTGTTTGTCTCTAAGATATCGTCAACTGTTAATCATTTCAATCAGCTCCTCTTTCTCAAATAATAAACGCCTTCAACATAATAAACAAAGTCATGTAAGACTGAAGGCAGCTCAAGATATGTGAAGGAGAAGATTTCCTGCCCTTTGCTTTATATTAGTTTGGGAAGAGTCAAAGACATCATACAGATGTCTTTCCATAATATTGATAAAAATAAAGAACCTTGAAGATTGGACATCTTCAAATATTTGAAGTGGCTCACGTCCTAACTTTGGCTATTTGATAACAAAATATATTCAATCTTATCATATTCTAAATTTCCATATTTTCTATTTTTACAATATATCCAATCTTTCAAGAATAAAAATGTGGATTTCCATTTCTCAATCTCTAATTTTCATGATTTGCATTCATGTTAGATTTCTGTTCAGTCATTAGTCTTAATTCTTATATCTCTACAGCCCTAAGGCTTTCTTCTCTAGGGTTATAAATGTTGCAGATTTTGATCCATAACAATGAGCCCAATTAAAATGAGGTAGCCATAATTTTGCATTTTATTGGGTACCATTTTCATTGATGTGCTCTTAAAAACCACAAGAGCATTTTATTGGGTACCATTTTCATTGATGTGCTCTTAAAAACCACAAGAGCATTGGCTATATTTGTCAACGTTCGCAGTTTTAAGGCCATTGCCTTGAGAATCATGATCAATCTGCATCATGCAAACAAGAGCTCAATCAGAATCAGACCAACAGCTAGATTAGTTTTTGCACATTGAAACCACTAGCAGATCTAGTACTGTAGAAGTTGTATCATTGTCAATTGCAATTTTGCATGTTCTTGGTGATTGAAAATGTGTCAGGCAATTTTGTCAGCCACCTAGCAGTTTCTCCCAAACAAAAATAGTGATTTTACACAAGAAAACTAAACAGGAAGAATGGTGGTAAAAAATGGTGTATCTTGGGGATGACCCCGCAGCGCAAGAACCTTGTTGACAGGGTAGTTACGAGTTCGACTCCCACCATGTTCCCTGCCCAATAGCTGACAAAGGATTCATGTGTGGTCTCAGCTGTTAATGGTTGGTCGTACATACACGGATGCATTGGATGTGACAGGGGAACACGCCGGTGCTGTTTTCACAGGGAGATATAAGGGTGGTCTACGGTTTGTGGTTGACTGCCAGCATGGAGGTTGTTCAGGACTTGTGTTCTGGCGGGTCGAAGGTCTGTCAGCAGGTGGTTTGATGTGCAGAAGTGCTGTGATGGAGGGATTTGGAGGCCCATGGCGGTTGGAGACATAAGGGGCTTGGAGAGATAAGGGAGGACTGCCACGTGGAGGAAGGAGAAGGGAGGCATAAGGGTATTCAGAGTGATAAGGAGGGGAGGCATAAGGAGATTTCGGAGCGATAAGGGGAGATTAGAGGTGAGATTAATAGGATAGGTCAATCTATGAGGCGGTAATGCCTCAGCAGCCACAAGTATCACCTTAGGGATGGGGTCCGCCTACTGTGACCCCACTGGTTCAAGCTCCAGTCAAAAGTGATCACCGATCAAATAAAAAAAAATGGTGTATCTTGATGGTACTACTCTAAACCAATTGTGAGTCCTTTAATGCATGAAAAACAGTCCCGAAATTCCTGCAAGTGAAGGCACAAACCCAACTAAAAAGTATAAATGTAAGAATGAAGAATTAACCAGTTCAGTTGGTTGTGAAAGGAAGAATTTTCAAGCAGACAGAAGTGGTACCATGTTAGTAAGCACAGCAGCGGGATAATTGTTTTAGTATGCTGTATCTGAGCTCTTTGAAACTACTTTGGCCATATAAATAAGAGAAAGTTGAGTTAGTGCCACTTCCAGCTGGTTTTCCCCACTCTAGAGTTTGTAGGATAGTAATCCTTCTGTAATTTTGTTTTTGTTTGGCATTTTTCACCGATGTCATATTCCCATCGAATGAACCATGATCATGAATCAATTCACAAACGGCCGATGTTAGTGTGAGACAATAATGACAAAGAACGTGATATTAATACTGAGCAGTGAATAACAATAATATCATGCAATATGAGTTACGATAAAACACTGATGACTAGCAAAATAAGAGAGATCGTCTCTTGACACAAAAAAACGATATAATAATGTTTGAGAGAAGAGGGGCGCAATAATATGAAGAACAATCAGCCAAATTTATTAACAGCGATAATAGTGTTCAAGTGACCGGTTTAAGAGGAGATAATTAGCGTAAGTCTAAGATTATAATTTACTTAACAAAATGATATAATGAAGGGACACGGTTATGGAAAAGACATAAGTCATGTCTTTTGAAATACAACCCATCCCCTCCCGTCATACAGGACATATATAGAAGCTGAATTTAGTCAGTCAGATCACCGAAAAGGAAGGAAGAAGACAAAAAATAATAGGAAGGGAGATCAATCCCAATATATTTATAGTTGCAGCAATTTATTGGTACATATATATCGATTCTATATACACTCAATAATCTCCGTTATCAGCCACTCCCTATGTATATGCAGCCGTATGAATTATCCATGCCTGATTAATACTAAATTTTAGACATACAGTTTGATTTACAATAACTGCTTATATTACATACAGCAATATGTCCCAATAATGAATATGTCATTGTGTATAAATATAGTACAAAAGATACCTTATTGACTCTTTACACAGATTTGATATATATATGAGCATATTAAATTGATAAATTAATATATGTGTTTTCATTCCCAAATATCGTAATTTGCCATGATGGTGAAATGAGGATTCCAAATCGGGGGAAACGGCAATGAGGTCACTTTCTAAGTACACCACCCCATGCAGTGACTAAGGAGTCTCGTGGGGCCAAAGGGGGGTAAGGTGGACTGCCTTTGGGCTTAGTAAGGGTAGATTTTCGGGACACCTTGTTATAAAGAACCCTTACAATCTCTGTCATGGGAAATGGACCTTTCAATCAGGGGAGACAAGTTAAGGATGGCTAGATGGAGGGTAACGGTGATAGGACCCCACACTAGGTAGCCACCTCATATGCATGGCAGGGGCCACATGAGGCCAAGGGGGGACAATGTATCCACTCTTGGGCCTAGGGTAGGAGATTTCTGGGACACCCCATTGAACCCACGCACCCTGCTCACCTTACAATCTCTATGGTTGAATCACATCAAAGTTAATTCTAGCAATCTTTTGATCCAATTTACATTTCTTATATATGTTTTATTTCTAATTTAAAGAGATCTAACTATGGCATTATGATTATAAATGAATACTAACAATATTGCAGGATTTCAAATTATGGATTACACAGCTGAAGGAAACCTATACATGGTAAACACTAACCCTAATCTTATGCAATTGTGATTTTAGTGCAAGTTCTAGGACAAATTTGAAAAGGGACATTACAACCAATCAATGTTTTTTTCATTTCAACTCTTGCAGCCACATTCTTGTTTTGAATTCCACCAACTTAGAAACTCTAATATAAACAAAAAATTACATTTTGACTTAAGTTCCCGAGTGCATCTTTAGGGCCTCCCACACCCGTATCAGGTACGTTCGGGTACGGGTTCACCTAGGGGTATGCCTGAGTACACCCAAGGTATGTACCAAGGTGTCTAGGTGTGCCCAAGGTACCTACCAAGTGTACCCAGGTACCCAAAGGTGCAGAATACCAAAAAGTAACAAAAAAGACATTTTTACACTTTTTCTTTGCATCCAAAAACCCTAAAATGCCCCTAAAAGCATCCTTTCGCCCAATACAAAGACCATTTTGCTCTCTTCGCTCTCTTTTCTCATTTTCTCTAAAAAAAATTGTCATATAAGAAATTTGATTACAATGAGGGGGTATGGGAGTGGAGACATGAATCAAGAACTTAGACAACTAAAATTATCACTACTAAATGTCAATTGATAAAAGATAATATTAAATATTTAACTATCATTTGGCATTTAATATTTATCTTTATCACTACCATTTTGGCATTTGGCATTGATCAATGATGGCGTATCATACTATCAATATGCATTTAGCTTTATAATTCTATATATTTCTTTAAATCTTGTGTGTATAAAAACCCTAAAATGACCATAAAGGCATCATTTCATCCAATAAAAAGACTATTTTGCTCTCTTCACTCCCTTTTCTCATTTTCTCTAAAAAAGATTTGACATATAAGAAATTTAATCAAAATGAGAGGTCTGGGAATAGAGACCAGAATCAAGAACTTAGACAACTAAAATTATCACTATTAAATGTCAGTTGATAAATTTAAATATTAAATATTTAACTATCAATTAGCATTTAGTATTACCTTTATCACAACCATTTTGGCATTTGGCATTGATCAATGATGAAGTATTATACTATCAAATGTATTTAGTTGTACAATTATGTATGTTTCTCTATATTTTTTGTATGTGTGTATATACCCAAAACATACTGCACTGGCATACCCATATCTCATATCTGTACTCATTCCCATACCTGTACCGACAACTTAGATTTTAACTATGTCACTTTACGCATAATATCTTGTAGAACATCTTAGTTTCTGTAATTTCCAGAAAAGTAAAAAACACTCCGAGTTTCATACCATACTCATCAAAACAAGTTTAGTCTTTCAGTATTGTGGATACCAGTTGTTTCATTTGTCGAAAAGATCGAAAAAAGAAGAATTGCAGAATCACAAATTTGAGATTTCTATGAGAAGGTGGGAATCAATAAGTGAGGAAAATGGCCAGAAAAGGAGAAGCAAACCTTGCTATAAGAATTCCCACTCTAAAATCAAATATCTAGTATATGAAGAAGGCTTGTGATAATCACCAAGTAACTGTTAAAAGTTTTTACCTTCCATTCCTCAGCTAGCTCCCACAGTGATTGCACAACAGTGACGGGAGCATATCCAAAACTGTGTACAGCAGAGAGATCAACATGGAAAGGACATAGTAGTCTGGGAGAATAAGGCCCCATCAAGTAGGGAGTCTTCTTTGAAATTAGTGCTTAGTTAAATATTTGAGACTTGAGTGGTTTGTGGATGTAACTTAGTCTCAGCTAATTTGATTGGAAATTATCAGTCGGCAGACTGGACTGGTAGGTTTGTCAAACTAGTTGATTGATCGGTCAATGAGTATCACTTCAAATTGTAAACAGTGTTATAAGACTCCACGTCAGGAAGCTGATTTTTGACCCAGACTCGGACTTGCCCAAGACTTTGCAACCTTCAATAAACCATAAAATATAGATATTTTTAAGGATTTAAAAATTTTATCATGCACTCTTGAATGAACACTGAAATATTAAGATTCTTAAGGATTTAGAACTTTTATCCTGCAACCTTCAATACATAAAATTTAAATACCATAAACTAATCAAATAGAAGCTACTTTGATTACATACACAAGTATGCATCAATCACATGAGCATAAAAGCAGATTTTTGCGGAAGGAAAGAACATTTTAAATATAAAAATATTGTCCAGTGTTTTTAGGTGGTAAAAACTTGCAGATTATGCTATGCATTGCATCAAAAACAAATATCACAATATGGATTCATTAACTATGGTAGAGTATTGCTCAGCCCAGCATTGCTAGCTCTATGTGGAGCCATAGTCATGTATCTTAGACAAGTCTACAAATGCATCTACAGTCATAAGCATTACTTGCGATAGAGATAAACTCAACAAACTAGGAGTATAAATATCATTCAATTACTTGGGATCTAATAGGGAAATTTTTGAAAGAATAGAAAAATGATTTTGCCTTACCACCAGCATGGCCCAAAATTATGTTATTTTTTTCTTTTTTGAGCTAGAGCTAAGGTATGGGAGCAGTGCCCCCAGTAGGGTCTAAGGACAACGCTGGCAAGGTCAAGGGCCAGAGCTCCACCACCAAGCCCAAATTAATGCCTTTGAGACAACACAAACCTTCATGGCACATCCCATTTCTCATAATTTTATTGCTTTTAACCAGCCTTCAAAAGTTCTCCAAGCCTTCAAAAAATGCTTGACATTCATGCTTTTAGATTTTCAAATTTTTACTATTTCTTTATATGATTTCACCTAGCTTGACCAAGTCTTCCCACTAAGAGTTGCTGGATACCCAGGTCATGAGTCCCTACAACTAATTTGGGTTTGCTTGCTGCATGACTTGCCAAATCTGGGCAAGTCCAAGCTAGTCTTGTATCTATGATTTTAAGACATTGTTGTTAATGTTTTTGAATCAGAAGTGCATAAAATAGAATGTTGATAAATCAGGAACACAAGGACACGTATTTACCCTGGGAAAACCCTCCTACTCGAGGGAAAAACCCAACCTCACCTAACAAATGTTCTCCTCTATTATTGTAGAAAAATCTGAATACAATCCTTAGAACTTTCAGACGGAGCCTTCTTAACAAGACTCAGTCGATCAAACTTGAGTTCAAGGCACAAACTCAGAATTCCAAATCGTAGCTTTCACATGCTGAACTGTAGATGCATATACATTTCTTCCACAAATACTTGCTTTACACAGAATTCTCAGAGCTCTATGAAAAGCCTTCACAAAAATTACGGATATCTCAAACTCAGAATATGCAAATCACAATATATGCGAATATCAACTCAGAGAAAGAAGACACAGCAGTAGCAACAATAGCTTGCATGAAGAGCACAAACGGAATGTTCTCCCAGATCGCAGAAAAATGCAGAACGCCTGAAAAGGAAACTCAAGCCAAGTATATGAAGTGAATTGTCTCAACGGCACAACACTCATTCCATATGAGAGCCTTAATTAGGAGGGAAGCGAACAATCTGATGCAGGAGCATCTTGGGTCATTGGCAATCCTACTCAACCAAAAAAAGATGTTTGTTTTGTTCTTTAGCTTGTTTGGAGACTGCTCGGGAATTTCTCTGTTGCTCGGGTTCTGTTGCTCAGGTTTTGTCGCTCGGGCATGCTTGTCTCTGTTGCTCGGGTTTTGTGGCTCGGGCATGCTTGTTTCTGGCGCTCGGGTTTGTTTTCCTATTGCTCGGTGTGTTCTTTGCCTGAGTCACTCTGTTGCTCGGTCAATCTTTGCCCGAGATGTTTATTTGGAGTTGGATCTGGTGACCGACTTCTTCAGTTAATTTTCGTGGCTTAATTGATTTGGGGTCTCTCATTGGGATCTGTGTGTACCTAAATTTGGGTCTCACTTATGGATTTGAGCGCCGACCTCTCTTGGTGGACTCTTCTATATATATATTTTGTTTCTATGTTCTTAGTTCAGTAGGAGGATGGGAGATCAGTTTAGAATAGGATTTGATATCAGATTATCTGGAAGCAGGTCTGTGACCTCGCATGTATGAAGATCAATTTGTAATTCATTGAATGTATATGGCCCAAACCGGGAAGGACTTACAGCCCAGCATGTAATGATTTTGATGAATAAATAAAAAAGGATCATTGTTGTTTCTTCTCACTCTGTTGTTGTTTTTGCATTGTTTCTGCAAGGTGGTTTGGTAGTTGGGAGAGCCCTAGGCCCCATTACCTACCCTGCCTTACGTCAGGTGGTATCAGAGCATTGGTGAGATCTAAGTTCCTTCTTGTAAACCCTAACCCTAGTTGGTATTGTTGTGGGGTAGCAGATTGCGATCTGACCTACAATTGCAGAGGGATTCAAGATGGTTC